>JANAVB010021399.1:7532902-7780402 GCA_029216955.1 Iris pallida
TGTGCCCCCAAAAACTCAGCATCGTAGTGTTTTCCTCTGCTAGATTTGGAGACAGTGGGGTCCTCCGCGGTCGAAAACAAAGCCGCAGGAGAGTTTTGGTCACCGTCTTAGGCTGCAGAAGGAGCTTCTTCGAGAACATGGTCGGGGCAACAGTTCTGCGCACCGACGCCTTACGAGTCCTCTTTAGGTTGGCTCGCTTCTAAGACGGGCTGGCGCTCCCTTTAGAGATCAATTCTTCGAAGGTTTATTGGTCAAAACGAACCACAAGCATCTGCTGTGTAGAACCGAGCTTGGATGCGTCAGATTGTGTCACCAACTTCTCATCGGAAGAGAAGGCTGTCCCCAGCAGAAAGAAATCCTAGGAAACAATCTAAGTACAATTGTTTAGTTTTGATTCTGGAGGGTGACGGTGGAGGCTCGGGAAGGTGCTATCAACTCTGCCTTACTCTGTAGACTATCTGATGCAGTCTCTAGCTCATGAAAAAATTACTTTTCTCTTGAAGGTTGCCAGCCTTGGATTGCCAACCATCTTGCAGGGGTGTGGCACCCTACTATTTATAGTAATTTTGGGATAAAGGATATTTTGAGCCGCATAGATGACCACGTAGAAAATCCTCGGGCCACATAGCCGTAATCATGCCTCGAGACCGGTCTGTGATTGATAGCTAGGGATTTGTTAGGATTTGTTGTGATTTGTCGTTGAGCAGTTGAGTCCTGGTCAATTTGTCACGTGCATCAACTAATCTTCTGTGGCAAGCCGCATAAAAGATGTCTACTGGCTGAGCCGTATGAGGAATGTCTCATGGCTGAGCCGCACGAAACAATGTCTCATGATCGAGCCGTATGAAGGAATGTCTCATGACCGAGCCGCATGAAGGAATGTCTCATGACCGAGCCGCATGAAGACGTCTTATGACCGAGCCACATGAGGGAATGTCTCATGACCGAGCCGCATGAAGGATGTCTTATGACCGAGCTGTATGACCGAGCCGCATGAAGGACGTCTCATGATCGAGCCGCATGAGACTGTCTCATTACCGAGCTGTATGAGGAATACCTTCTGACCGAGCCGCATGAGGCCATCTCATGACTGAGCCGCATGAGGAATATTTCATGACTAATCCGCATAAAGGATATCTTCTGACTGGATGGGTATGGGCGCCCTAGGAGAAGGTACTGTGCCGAATGTCACAATTTGAGAGAGTTTCGTTTGTCTCCCTCTTGACTGATCTCCTTGTTCAAAAAAGATTTGACGGTGGACTCCTTCAGAAGATGGTGATGTGCTTGACTGGGACGATGCGCCTAACTGAGACATCTGAGTAATGCATCTAGTTGAGAGCAGGCCGTTATAATATCTTCAATTGGCATCATGTTTCTGGGATGATGTTGGAAAGGAGCAATAGGTCGCAGTCACTAGAACACAGACTGCCTTGATAGTGGAGCCACTGTCTTGTGGCAGCAGTAGTTGATGATGATGTTTGCCAATCATTATAAATGAACAGAACAGTTTTATAGAAGGACTGGACTTTTACTTCACAACTACAAACTCGCTTGTACAGAAGAGAGCCTAGGAACAAAACCTAGGAAAAGCAATCTAGAGTATATTTGTTTTGTTTTTCTGGGGGGTTACGGTAGAGGCTCGGAAGAGTGACGGCAACTCTGCCTTACTCCTTGGATGATCGAACGCAGCTTCGGCTCCGGGAAAGAAATGCTCTTTGTGTGTGCGGGGGTTGCTAGTCTCTCTGCTCGGGCTCTGTGCGACTGCTCCTCACTGCCTTGTGCTCGTTCCTGCCTTCCTTTGCTATTTATAAGAGTGGGGTGTGCAGTAATTGCCCCTTAAGAAGCAGGTGGTCAGGGATTCGTTAAGATTCGTCTTGATCCTGTTTGTTGAAAATCAATCCGGGTTATTTATGTTGATTACAACAAATCTGTATCATTTATTTAGGGTTGATCTGGACAGTTATGATGATTGCAATAAATCTATATTGGGCAGTTATGATGATTGTAATAAATCTGCATTGTTATGATTTGCTGGTAGCAACAAATCCGAGTGGATAAGTCTTGGTCAATCTCCTGCCACGTGTCCCAACTACCTGTTATGTCGATTGCCATAAATCTGAGTTATTAAGATTTGATCAACTCCTGCCACATGTCCTAACTGCTGTGAGCCGCATGGAGGACTGTCATAGTTGAGCTGCATGGTGCGTCCTCGTGTCAGAGCCGCATAAGGGTGGCCTTATCTGAACCGCATGGAAGTCCTTTAATCTGAACATCATGGAGGTCCTTACAACTGATCCGCATGGACGTCCTTACAACTGAGCCGCATGGAAGTCCTTTAATCTGAACCGCATGGAGGTCTTTACAACTGAGCCGCATGGACGTCCTTACAACTGAGCCGCATGAACGTCCTTACAACTGAGCCGCATGGACGTCCTTTAATCTGAACCGCATGGAGGTCCTTACCACTGAGCCGCATAGACGTCCTTACGACTGAGCCACATGGACGTCCTTACAACTGAGCCGCATGGACGTCCTTTAATCTGAACCGCATGGAGGTCCTTACCACTGAGCCGCATGGACGTCCTTACGATTGAGCTGCATAAAGATCTTTGGAAATGGATGGATCGTGCCAGCTGTAAAGATTTTCCTTGTCTCTCTAGGAGCACATTAAGAGTCATTATTTCACCTTTATGTCAGAGTTGTCAATCCATTGTGTCAGGGCTGCTGCATTGCGTCAGAGCTTTTAATGAGCTAGTTGCACAGAGTAATGATGGCCAGCTGTAGATGCCTACTTTGAACTGCATAGCCATGTGGCTTGTTCCGAGCCGCATGGAGCTATTATGTACTTTCCAGCCGCATGAAGTCTTAAGAGACTTTTGTGCCGCATGACGCCTTAAGAGACTTTTGAGCCGCATGAAGCTCTAAGAGACTTTTGAGCCGCATAAAGCTCTAAAGGACTTTTGAGCCGCATGAAGCTTTCCTGTTCCTTTTCCATGCTTCTACAAGAACCCCTTCGAAGTTTTCAATTTGTAAAATTGAAATAATTTGAATAAGAAGCATGGCTATGTCCGCATAAGCTCCTCGTGCCACATAGACTCTTCTGGTCGCATAGGATGTTCTGGCCGTATGGATGTTCTGGCCGCATGGATGTTCTGGCCACATAGACTGTTCTGTGCCATGTAGGCATCTCATTTATTTGCCTTTGATTTGCTCTGATTTAAAGCCGTCCTTTGTGATAGGATCCCAAGAGTCAGCTTTAAATATTTAGATTTTGCCTTAATGATTAGGATTAATCTTTTCGCATGCAGGGGTAAGAAATCTAAGAGTCGGCTTTTTTTTCTAGGCGATGCGTCATGCGAAGCGTCCCTTGATCCGCATGCCCCCCATCAGCCTATAAATATGGGTTCTTTGGGAGAGAGAGACTCTTTACTTTCTTTTCTCTTCAACTTTTTTTGCCCTAGTTGTCGTCGTCTTCTCTCTCGATCACCGATCAAAAATGGCCCCCAAAGCTTCCTCTAGTGCTGCGGCAAAGGATAAGAGAGCGGCTTCTTCATCGACTGAGGCGTCCACAATTCATCCTGATGTCCATCCCGCCATTGATGTAAGGATTATGTGGAAAACCGTATGCTTCAAACCCTAACAAAAATGGCTTTGTTGCATCTTTTATGCACAAGCCTTTTCTTCTTGGCATCTAATGTGTCCTTCATCTTCATTGAACTGCCCAAGTTCAGTACGATGAAGCCGCATATATTGTATGGGCCGCATGAACTTCTCATGTCTGCGCCGCATGGGGTACCCCATGTTTAAGCCGTATAAGAAATGACTGAGCCGCATAAGCACCTTTAAAACTGAACCGCATGAAGTCCCACTGAACAGAACCGCATGAGCTCCTCATGAACTAGGCCGCATAAGCACTTTTAAAACTGAACCACATGAAGTCCCACTGAACAAACCGCATGAGCTTCTGATGAACTGGCCGCATAAACTCCAACATATCAGAGTCGTATAAGCTTATATGAACTGGGCCGCATAAGCCCCATTGAACAGAACCGCATGAGCTCTTTTAGAACTGAGCCGCATGAAGTCCCCTTTAAAACCTGGACCGTATAATGCTCATCTGAACTCGGTCGCGTGAGACCCTGTTAAACAAAGTCGCATGAACTCTTGATGAACTGGACCGCATAAAGTCCCTTGAACAGAACCGCATATGAACGCATCAAAGTAGAGCCGCGTGAACTCCGTTAAAACCGAGCCGCATGAACTCTGTTAAAACTGAGCCGCATAAGGACCCGTCCAAACAGAGCCGCATGAACTCTGTTAAAACTGAGCCGCATAAGGACCCGTCTAAACAGAGCCGTATGAACTCTTTTTAAATGTTTTCTGGTCATCTCCTGACTTTGTTTCCTTTGTCCTTTTTCAGTGAACTTGCCAGAGAACGCTGCGGGAGAACCTCTGGTGGGTCGCACCCAATCTGCTGGGGGCTATAGGTATGACCACATAGTCGAGTATGTGGTGAACCAGTTTCCAAAAGACGAACCTTTGGAGAGGTTGGATGACATTAAAAAGCAGTCCTTCTTCTTTATTTGGGGATGATGAACTCAAGGCTGCTGGGGGGCAAACACTTGAAGCCTACGTTCCTCTTCGGGGACGCTCTGACTGTGAAGAACTCCAAAGTTCTGGATGTATCTGAGAGCTGGAGTTTTACTTCTGACGGGATGGCGATCCATATTCCTCTGATGGAGCGTCACATCCCACTGTCATGGTTCAAGATGTTGCCCATGAACAGGAAGATGCAGGATTCCTTGACTCCGACCCGGAGCGGGATGATTCTTGGCAAAATTCACTACTACAACAACATGCGGTCAGTGTACGCGGGCAGGTACCAGTCAACCGTTACGTGATGGGGCTGGTCCCGGGCAGTTTCTTGAATGTACAGGGTCCCAATTTCACATTCTCTGAAGCTGATACTTTCTTGAACCAGCTTGCTCGGAAGGGATCCTATCCGATTGGCTGGTTGTCGCTACCGAGTTGGGTACACCCCATCCCTTCGTGGACCAACCTGTCCATGTGGATCGCGCGGGAATACGAGACTCTCCTGCGAGAGATTGGACTCTACCATGCAATTCGGGGTACCAGCCACGGCTTGCCCATAAAAAAGAAATTGTTCATGGCCCTGCTGGAGATGTATAACCGCCGCACGGGGACCTTCTTCACACCCGTGGAGGAGATGGGGCTTGTACTATACGAGATGCATGCCGTCTCCAAGCTGCCTTGGGGAGATGAAGTCTTTGAGGTGTACACTCCTACGAATGAGGAATTCGAGGAATTGTAGGAGAGGTTCTCGGGTTTCGTAGTTGTCTACCAGGAACTACTGTGTCATCACAGTACATGCCACCAGATATCTATCAAGAAGAACGGCAGCTCGGAAAGGAACCTTCCCCATACTACGTCCTGGCTCACCTACCTTTTTACGCTAGGTACCTCAGGCCGAGTTTCTCCCCGCAGTCCTCAAACCCACGAGGAAATACAGAGCCAAGTGTCGACGGCCAAGAGATCGAGGGCCACAGGAGACAGATTTGGGAGCAAAACTGACTCCTTTAGCTATTTTTACCAGGATACCTAGTCGATGTCTGAGAAGGCTCTCATGGCAGGATTCCTGATGGTATAGCTGCAAAATTGCGTGGTCTCAGGAGGGGCTGGTTCCATTGAGAGAATCAGCCGTAATTTTATCCTCCCTACTGTAAAACTAGTCTTCGGAGTCAGGCCAGCTCTACTCCCGGCCATGGTGTGCAATATA
The DNA here is from genome assembly GCA_029216955.1 of Iris pallida. NCBI lineage: Eukaryota > Viridiplantae > Streptophyta > Magnoliopsida > Asparagales > Iridaceae > Iris > Iris pallida. Next base: position 7,538,700 of record JANAVB010021399.1, read on the forward strand.
CACCGTAGCCTTCGCACTTTTTCGTCCAAGGTCATCACCCGTGATGCGACAAAGGACTTTGAATGTGTTGAACTGCCATACCACTATCTGATGGGGTGGTTGCTGATGCATTGTCGGTCTTTAATGAGGCCTGGCCCCGAAGATGGCGTAACTGTAGATGACGCCTTTATCTTCCAATATCGTCGTATGCCTTGGGATTGCGAGACTATGTGCGCTTGTAGGATGGTGCTGTCAAGAGTGGACATATATAATTTTTTTGTATCTGTTCCTCGATTTACTGTTAAGAAATAAGGGCTGTATATCTGGATGGTATTGGGCCTCCCCACTTTTTAGATGGCAAAATGCTCCTTTGGTTGCACAACATTCACCCTTCCCACCTGGTATACCACAACCGCAAGCTGTCTACTTGGAGCCTTACTTGCCCAGTAGGTTCGCCCGACAGTTTGGGTATAGCCAGCTTTTCCTGGACAGTCCCAGCTCTTACTTGGATTTTGAAGGCAGCGTTCTCGATGACATCAGGGCCTGGCATTATTATAATACGGTTCACACCCGTACTAGCTTCTCGGTTCCTGATACTGGGATTCAGGAGAGATCTTGTATTTGGCGGCTCTCTACCACGTCATGAACAAGCCTCCTGTTGGCTTTGACCCGAGACCAGCTTCATTGTTGGTACCAGCTTGGAGGAGAAACCCAAGGGGTCTAAGGCGAGGAAGAGGAGGAGAACATGGTCGATGTGCCAGACTCGGAGTCCAGCAACGCGGACGAAGAGGATGATGAACACGCTCCCGATAACACTCTCCCCTACAGATGAGGTGGTGGTGGATTAACCGCCTGTTGAGCCGAGCTCTTCCCGAAAGCGAAGCATGCCTGAGTCTGCTGGTGGCGACAGAACCTACTTCGTGAAACGGGTTGCGGTTAAGCCTCGCTGACTGCTCATTAAGAGAGAGGCGAGGATATGGACGCAATTTTGGAGGTGAATTAAATTACAACCCTCTCTTTCTTTAGCTTTTCCTGAACTATGTTCTAATTATTTTTCTCTTCTCTGTAGGTGTTCGAAGAGTCAGACTCTCGAGAGTCGGCCGCTGTTTCTGAAGTCAACCTGGCCCTGACCACTTTGATTAGTGACATGTGTGCCGAGATTATTTTTGCCGGGGTTATCTCGGCGACGGCTGAGGGGTCTTACGTGGGTGAGGTCTCGACCCAGGGCGACGTGGGCTCCGCTGAACTCGTCCCAGACTGCTAAACTTTAGTAGGGTGACTCTGATCCAGTTGTATCTCCTTCTGGTGCGGTTGGGGCAGAGGAACCAACTGAATTCGGCTCGAATGTCGCGGCGAAGAGGTTACGACGGCTGTAAGCGAACCTCAGCCTCCGTAATTCTTTCCTGGTAAGATAAGCCAAGTCTTGACTAGTGAGGAGGCTCATTCGATCTATCATCACATCCTCTGGATTAAGCTGATTGATGGTTGCTCTAGACATACAGGTCCTGCTCCTTCACTATCAATGACGGACATTGTCAGGGTAGAGTTCGTCAAAGAGAATCTGGTGGAAGAGAGCGTGCCTCCTCCCCCTCCGACTTATATTGAGGGACCTCCCACTGAATCAAGTTTGGGAGGACAAGCGGCGAAACAGCCGGAGCAGGGAGAACTGGTCCGTGCACCCTCATCTGTTCATGTGGCTCCAGAGGTCGACCTCTCTGCCCTGCCGAGCCTCCGAATTCTTCGGGCAGCGAAGAAGAATTGGCCGCTATTCAAGCATCCTTTCGCTCAAATTTGTTTCCTCGTGGCAGGGGCATCAAGTTCTGTTGTATCTTCTTCGACTCTGCCAGCCACTCTCCCTTTGACGTCATCTTTTTCGGAAGTTCTGGATGAATCGTCAAGGGATGTGGTTGACCGTTTCTATCGTCACCTGAGGCGAGGAGCCGAAGCTGCTGTGGAGAGGGGGATCTCTTTTGCCCTGGCCCATCAATGCGCTTGTGGCCAGATTGAAATTCTTAGAACCCTTCCCGGTAGGGCGGGGATAGTGGAGCTGCTGGAACCCAATTTATTGGAAGCTGATCAGCTGGTGGCTCAGTATCAGGGACTGCGGTAAGTTGATCTATCTTCAGCAATAGATCAGGAGCGTGCCTTCCTTATCACTGTTGTGGAGAAGGTACAGACCGTACGAGATACGTCTAAGCCGGTTATCATAAAGGACCTCGACAATCTGTCTATTCAGTACGATCAGCTGAGCCGCAGGAGCGAGGATTGCATTGTTCGGGAGGCGGCTGCCTTTCGCAGAATAATCGATACGAGGGAGCAGATCCTCGAGCTCCAGAGGAAGCTGGCTTTCTTAAAATCTGAGCTAGAGGCCTCCCGCGCGGATAAAGAGCTAATCGTTCAGGAGGCCAAAAAGGTCACCCGAGCTTCTGCTGGCCTGGAGCATGCTCTGAAAGACTCGAAGATGGCTGGCAGGCCCATGCACATCTCGAGATGCAGAACGGCTGACACATGAGGCTGAGCGCCGGGCCAAGCTGTGATTTGAGTGGTCGACCGCCGTGCTGAGGGATCGACTCAGAGAATTATGTATAGCCGAACCATAGTCGGTCTTTTTTCTTTCTCTCTTTGTCATTTTCTTTTGTTTTGATAGGGAAGTGGTCCCCGAATATGTAGTACTTTTGCTTTTCAATAAATGACTATGTTTTTATCATCCATCATCTATTGTGCTTGTACTGTATCTTTGGTATTCGTTATATTTGCCCAACTAGGGGACTTTTTGTGGACCTATTATCCTTGGCATACCTTGGTTGTAGGTACGGATAATAAGTTTGATAGAGATACCTAGAACGATTTCGTGGTGAGACGGACGTGGAAGTTCTTGGTATTGGGCGAAAGAACGCCATGGAACAGCTGGGCTCCGAAGGCGTATGATAATAAGAAAAGAGGCGCATGTACTAGGAGATCTAGTACAGCATTTGTGGTCAACAGTGGACACTTGTAGTCAACTGTGGCATTTGTGGTCAATTGAGGACATTTGTGGTCAACTGAGGACATTTGTGGGCCAACAGAGGACATTTGTGGGCCTATTATCATTGGCGTACCCTTTTTTTGGGTACGGATAATAAGTCGAAGGAAAACCGACATACTTACTCAGAGGTAATGAGGACGTGGCAAGTATGGGAGTTTTACCGTGGGGTCTTCCTGCTCAGAGGTAATGAGTGTGGCATGAGTGGACTTAGCAGGGGATACATGGAACAACTCAGAGGTAATGTGGACGTGGAAGTTCTATGCGGGGGATGGTTTGTTTTTGATGGAAGTGAAACAACTCAGAGGTGACATCGACGTGGCTATTTCGGGAAATTTGTGGATCTGTTACCCTTTTTTATGCACGGAAAGTGCGGGTAGCAGATCCTGGAGAAAATGCTCTTTTAGGGAGAAAGTTCAGAGGTATGATTATACGTGACTTACTACCCAAAAGATGCGATATGGATTCATCTGGAGTGACCAGAGTGTAAGTTCAGCGGCACCTGCGGGTACATAACTCAACAATCTGGAAGATTTGAGGATGTCATTTTAGACATAATACTTCTTCAGAAACTTGCGTTGATGGGTAACATGAGCAAGTCTCTATTTTGTTTTGCGAAGCGGTAAGCACCATTGAGAATACAGCCTCGATGACAAATATGCCTTCCCACTTTGGCTGGAATTTGTCGAAGGTTTTGTGAGTCATAACCATCGACCTCCGAACTTCCAGAACGAGATCGCCCACTTAGAATGTTCTGATTTTAACCTTCTTGTTAAAAGCTCCTGAGATACGTACCTCGTACAGCTCGATTCATTGTTGGGCTAACAGGTTCTTCTCATCTAAAGCCTCCAACTCTTGTAACCGACGATGGTGATTATCATCCGTTGTCAATCGATAGGTAAGGGCAACGCGGACTGAGGGGATTTGAGTCTCCAATGGAAGAACTGCCTCACTCTCGTAAACCAAGGAGAAGGTGTGTTCCCAGTGGCCGTCCAGACCGTAGTGTGGTATGTTCATAAGCATTCGCGAAGCTTCTCATTCCAGTCACGTTTGTTGGAAGATACGAACTTCTTGAGCAGCTTGATTATAGTTTTATTGAATGCTTCTGCCAACCCATTCGCTACCGGATTGTATGGCGTTGAAGCAACATTCTGGATTCGGTATTTGTCGCAGAACCGATAAAAGGCGTGGCTTGCGAACTGCGGATCATTGTCGTGATGATCCTTCGGGGCAGTACAAAGCAATAGATGATGTGATGCTTGAAGAAGCTGATCACGTTTGAAGTCTTCGCTTCTGCCAGCGGAATAGCCTCCGCCCATTTGGAGAAGTAATCTGTGATTGCGAGTATGAAGCGATGTACTCGGGATGAAGGCGGAGTGATCGGACCAATGATGTCCATTTCCCATGCTTCGAATGGCCAGGATGCCACCGTCGAATGTAGAAACTCGGATGGCTGGTAGATAAAATCTGCGTGGACTTGACAGGCTTTGCACTTTCTTGCATAGTCTATCGCATCTGCAACCATCGTGGGCCAGTAATAGCCCATTCGGCGAAGACAGTCTTATAATTTCGGGCCAGGCTGATGGGCCTCGTAAATGCCGTTGTGAGCTTTACGTACAGCTTCTTTGGCTTCTGTACTTGACAGACACCGAAGCAGTAATCCATCGTACGATCGCCGATATAGTATTTTCGTCTCTGTATCATAGAAGAATCTGAGGGAACACCTTCTGATGGAAGTGTCTTCTTTCGGGTTCTCCGACAAGATGTCGTAGACTACGAAGTCAATAAATAGCTGTCTCCAGTCTGGTGCTTCGTCGACTGTCAAAGCGGAGTAACTCTCAACACATTGAACATTGTTCTTGGGACAGACCAATTCACAGCCTATTATATCAACCAAGTGGTGAGCATGATTCGAACCGCTAAGGAAGCGCAAGACCTGCTAGGGCATCAGCTTCAATGTTCTGGAGCCTGGAAACGTATTCATGAAGAGCCTTTCAAATGAAGAAATGATATTAATCGCTATTTGGTGATAGGGGATCATATCTTAATGGCAAACTTCGTATGAACCCCGGATCTGATTGACGATTAACTGCGAATCGTCGTATGCTTCAAGATATTCTACCCCCAGATCCTTTGCAAGTCGGAGGCCAATGACCAAAGCATTGTACTCGGCCATATTGTTTGAACAGGGCTCCATGAGGGAGTAAGCCCGATTGATCACCAGCCCGGAGAAAATTAGCACCACTCCGATCCAGCGACGATGTTACCCTTGTGCCCAGTTCTGGAAGCACCATCGAAGAACATTCGCCTTACAACATCATGAGAGGCCATATTGAAATTGTTGACCTCATCTAGAATCTCTTCGTCTATTCTGGTTGACTTCGAACCTAGATGAGCTGCTAAAAAGTCTGCCAGAGCTTGACCTTTAACAGCCTTCTGTGGGACGAAGACCATGTGGTAGGGAGACAGTAATATTGCCCAGGTAGCGAGGCAAGAGCTGAGTGCACCTGGCTTGGTCATGAGGACTCTGAGGGGGTTAACTCTTGATACGACATGGATGGTTTGTCCCATGACGTAGTGTCGCGTCTTCTGAATGGCGAACACCAGAGCAAGGCACTCCTTCTCCTCCATAGTGTATCGGTGCTCTGGCCCCATCATTCGGCTGAGGTAATATATAGCTTGCTTATGGCCTGTATTATTGTTTTGTGCTAGTAAAGCACCGAGAGAATGCTCCATTACTCGTACATAGAGCAGGAATGGTTTTCCTACGACCGGGGCCACCAGGAATGGAGGGTTCGACAGATATTCTTTGATGCTGTCGAAGGCACGCTGGCATTCTTCAACCCATACGAATGAAACACCCTTCTTCATGACGTGGATGAATGGTTACATCATCGTCCGGAGAGGTTAGAGATAAACCTCCTAATGTAAGCTAGCCTCCCTTGAAGGCCTCGAAATTTACAAAGATTTCTCGGGGGACCCATCTCCATGATTGTCTTAGTTTTCTCCGGGTCTATGTGGATTCCCTGGGCAGTAATGATAAAACCCAAGAATTTTCTACTAGATACGTCCAAGAAGGATTTAGTAGGATTCATCTTCAAGTTGTGCGCTCGCATCAAGTCAAATACCGTCCTCAGATCCTGCAGATGGTCTCCCTTGGAACGGCTTTTAACAGCTATGTCGTCGACGTAACACTCTACAGTCTTATGCAGGTGATTTCTGAAAATGACGCTCATAGCTCGTTGATATGTGGCGCCGACATTCTTTAAACCGAAGGGCATGACGTTGTAACAGTATACACCAATCGGTGTTCGAAATGATGTATGCTTCTCATCGTCAGGAAATATCTTGATTTAGTTGCTCCTGAGAAGCCATCCATGAATGACATACGCTCAAAGCCACATGTGTTGTCGATCATGATGTCCGTGATGGGAAGAGGAAACTCATCTTTAGGACAAGCTTCGTTTAGATTTCGGAAGTCGATACAAATTCGGATCTTTCCATTCTTCTTGAGGACCGGTACTATGTTGGCAACCCATTCTGGATGTTGCTCCTCCCGGATGAAGCTGCTGGCTATCAGTTTGTTGACCTCAGCTTCGATAGAGTTCATGATGTCCGGGCAGAAACGTCTTTGCTGTTGCTTGACCGGCTTTCCGTCTGGACGAATATTGAGCTTTTGGAGTGCAACCTCGGGGTTTAGCCCTGGCATGTCTTCATAACTCCAGGCGAACACGTTAATATATTCTTTGACGAGTTGCAGTACCGATTCTCGCTCTTCGTCTGTCGGACTTTTGCTAACGAAGATTGGTTTTGGGGAAGACTCATTGTCGAGGTCAACTTGCATGACCTCATCTTCAATAGGGGGCTTTTTTTGTTCGAACTGCTTTTCCTATTGCGTAAATAGCTGTTGGGCCCACGGTTCTAACTCAAGAAGTTCAGGAATGTCTTTCTCTTCTTTATAGGCGTCGGCGAATGCCATATTGACAGACAAGACTTGCCTGAATACGTCCCCGATGCTGACATCCGAATCAGGAGTTGGTGATCCGGTTGAGTATGAATACCAGTCATATTCCTCATCTGAGCTTTTAGGGGTCGTTGGAGGTGTAACATAATCTAGCCCACATCTGGTCTTGTTGTAGTAATCCCGTGGTTTCCCACCCGGGACTGGTAACTGTAAGGGTAACCGCCAAACAGGGCCGTAATTTAGGCCTGACGTAGTCTCCAGATCATACCCCTATTTTTGCATGAGATACTTGGATTGGGAGCTATGCAGATAAAGGGGTAGTCTTCCGGCGTCGGGTTCGAGATCGACTTCTTCTATCCTGAAGGGTTGTGGACCATTCTTCCGGCGAAGATGATTGGATGGTCCTCTTCCTCGACTATGAAGCAGGCGTCTTCTATGGGAGTAAGTTGGTTTACGGTGTAGACATTTGTGACTTGTGTGTAGGTGGGTGCCTATAGCGTGTTCCATGGCATACATTGTAGAAGCATGGAAAATGACCTATGCGGCTAGAAAACCCCATGCGGCTCAGAAAACTCATACGGCTCAGGAAGTCATGCGGCATAAGGAGCTATGCGGCCCGAGGCATTCCATGCGGCTCAGAAGACACGTGGCCTGATAGTGCTCCCCTCCGACCCATGCTGCATTAATTGCTTTGACGGCTGACCCCTCTGAAAAGTTGACAGCCCTGACACAAAAGTAGTAATTATGACTCTGTCATAATGATGAATCTCTAGGGAAGAGAAAAGAGATCTCTGACACAAATCCCCCGAGAGCTATAAAAATGCCACGTGGCCTTGCCACGTGGGCGTTCGTATGCGGCTCACTTTTCATGCGGTTCAGAATGAGTCATATGCGGCTCAGGCCAAGAAAGCCTCATGCGGCTCGATCAAAGAACTTCTCATGCGATTCAGAGTGAATCTGTCTTATGCGGCTCAGGTCAAGAAAGCCTCATGCGGTTCGAGCGAGGACTTCTCATACGGTTCAAGAGGATCATGTCCATGCGGCTCAGGCGGATATGTACCTATGCGGCCCACAAGATTACTCCTTGTGGTTCGAGGGCTCAAGTAAGGGCTACTGCCCAGGCAGCCCTAACACGTGGGCTTAATCATATACGGCTCAAATTCATATGCGGCTCACTCGTCATGCGGTCTAGACCCCCCAGCAGCTCCTAGGACACGTGTCCTAAACCGATTAATTCCTCAGATTTGCTGGCATTAAAGATTGGGTCAAATCCTAATAATCTGGGACACGTGGCAGGAAAATAAATTTAATTGTCAGAAGATCATTATAAGAAGATTTATTCCAATCAGCATTAATTGCTAATGGGATTTGGTGTAATCTACACCTAAAGGCTCGGATTCGTCACAATCAAAACTGAACGGCCTGGATTGACCAATCTATGGGCCGCCGCCATCTCCAAGAGCTAATCATTGGCAACCCTAATGATCACATCCCACTATTATAAATAGCAAGGTGCCATTCCCTTGAAGAGATATACAATATCAGAGAGAAATACGTATATACAGAGAGACTTCTCCCCATAGTCAGAGAGAGAATACACACAGAGAGAGAGAGAAGCCAGAAGAGCAACAGAGAAGCAAAAATAGCATTTCTTCGTCAACGCCAACCATCTTTCGTAGGAGCCAAGGCTACATACCGATCGTCCAAGGAGTAAGGCAGGGCTGCCGTCGCCTTCCGGAGCCTCTATCGTCACCCCCCAGAATCTAAAATAAACAATTGTACTTAGACTGCTGTACCTAGGTTTTCGTCCCTAGGCTTTCTTTGTACAAGCGAGTTTGTAACGTGAAGTAAAAGTCCGGTCCTCCGATAATTGTTCTGTTCTTTTATATTTCATGGCAAACACGATGGCGACTCTGCTGGGGACTAACTTCTCCACGGCTGAGAAGTTGGTGACGCAATCGGATGCAGCCAAGCTTGGCTCCATGCAACAAAGATGGGTGCCCGGTTCGACCAACAGGCGTTCGAAGAAATACTCTTCGACAAGAGCACTGGCCCGGTCCAGAAGCGAGCCCGCACAAAGAAGGCCCGTAAGTAGTGGAGACCCCGATCCTTCGTTCCTACTGAAGCTCTTGCGGAGACGCCCTCTGTTGTTCAAGACGACGAGAAACTCTCCTGCGGCCCCACTTTAGACCATAGACAACTCTGCTATCCCCAAGTCCGACAGAAGAAAACTATGATGCTGGACTTGCAGAGGCAAAGAGGAACTCTATGAGATCCGAGCCGCATAAGGGTATTAGTCGCAGGAAGAAAACTCATGCGGCTACATCCGCCAGCCGCATGGAAAAAACTCATGCGACCACATCTGTCAGCCGCATAGCTTATGCGGCTACAGTTGCCAACCACATGGATGAAACTCATGCGGCTAAGAAAGTCAATCGCTTGCAGAAAATCCATGCGACCACAATTGCCAACCGCATGCGGCCAGCCTGCACGGTCGTGACTCCTAGTCGCATAAAAACAATTCATCCAATGGCAGAAGACAACCGCATGCAGACAGCCTGCATGGCACCCAATTCTAGCCGCATAACGACCGTTCCACGCTTCTTTCGATCAGTCTTCGACCGTCTCTCATGCGGTCCTGACTCTGATGGTTCTCTGGATGATAAGCCAGACTCTGTGGTGTTCAACTTGGACTCCTCCTATTATGCACCTGCAAGTGCTAAAAGGAGGAAGTCTAGGGCAGCACGGGCTCACCAAGCCCAGGCAGCTGTCCCAACCTCTAACTATCGAGGCATCCCGTTGATTATCACACGGGCCTCTGATGGGAAATTGTATAGAACCGCTCGAGTCCAGCCCCCGGCGACAAAAGGACAAAGTGGTTCCTCTGACCTGCGTGAGGTGATCCTCCACAAGCACAAGGAAAAAGAAGGAGCTTCGGCGTGCAAAGAGTCCCCGCTTGGGCATCACTGCACCCAAATCATCGTCAACTGCTGCTGTAGCAACGCGGCATGACGGAAGATCGGCCGTCCGTCTTCCAAAGGCTACAGCATCCGAACTCAGAAGATGAGGCACCTCATGTTGTCTCTTGCAATTCCGCTCAAAAGATCCCCGCCGAAGGGAGAGGGAAAAAGACAAGTATCTCCTCCAGTCCCAAGATATCAACCACTACAGCTAAGAAACTATCATCTAAATGGTTGTCCTCTACCGGTGTATTCCAACACACCCGTTCAAAGACAAACCTGCCACAATGGGAAATTCATCATCCATCGCTGGGGGTTATGGAACTGGGGTAGCACTCCTCCGAACATCCGCAACAATCCGATGTTTCAAGGAGCCGATCCCGGACAAACAACTCTTCCAACAACTACAACAGACGCTGATGTCCCCGAGGACATCCGTAACTCTCAAGACGTAGCAAGCTCTGAAGCTGGGGATACCGTTCCCTCCGAGTCCGAGCCCGAAGAGAACATTCCCACTTACCCCGATGACTTCTCGGTGCATGGGTATGACTCGGAGGGCACGTCCTCCACCGTTCCTTCCATCACTCCTCATGTAAGGACGGTATTCATGACGAACAGCAACCAAGGTGGTTCCAGCGATCGCCAACGCATCGACACTTTGGAGGCTATACTGCAGGCCTTGGTCAAGTCTGTAGATGAAATCAAAGCCGCTCTTCCAACTCTGCAAGGAGGAACGCCTGGTCAAACAAGCATGGGCCCCGCGGTCAATATAGATTCGAACTCAGCGGCACCAAACCCGGGCAATAATCCTCCTAAAATAATAGCCCCTACCACAGATGAGACCCGAGAAGTAAGGAGAGATGTCCAGGAGCTCCGAGCCATCTTCCATGCCCGAGAAAATGCTCAAGATCTCAGAATACGGTAACCATACCCTGCTGAATGGAGGGATGTTCCATTCCCACCAAGATATAAGTCGTTCAATATCAACCCGTATGATGGCAAAACCTCAGCAAGTCGGTACATCACTTACTTCGAGGTCACCACCGACCATCTGCCCCATGATGATGCTATCCTCACACGGTTATTCATTAGGGCGTTGGAAGGAGTCGCCTTCGATTGGTACCGCAATCTACCGGACAACTGCATCCACTCCTTCGCTGGCTTCAAACGCTTGTTCTTGGAGAGATTCTATGAGGTAGGGCAGGACGTCACAATGTCCACTCTCATGGACGTCGTCCAAGGGAAGAAGGAGTTGACAAGGAACTACATCGAGCGGTTCTGCCAGACCGCCATGAAGCTGCCTTCCGGAAATCCAGATTTCTCTTTGATTGAAATTTGCCAAAAGAGATGCTTCCAACGATCAGTCTCTGGATGGGCGAAAGTCAATTCAAAGATTGGAAGGCGTTCATCAGCGCCACAAGCGCCAAAGAACGACTGAAGAAGGCTCGCCAACTGGGATTGCACATCTCAGAAGGAGAAAACAAGGACAAGTGTCCCAACAACGATAATGGGGGTAACCCCTCCAACAATCGGGACAGCAAGAAAAGCAGGCTATGGTGGCCGACACGGCCCAGAAGCCCAAATCACAACCAACAGACAAACAATGGCCTCAAATCACTTACTCTTTCGAAGATGGCCACGTCAAGCCTATCTTGGACATGCTCATACAAGGAGATAGAATTCAGCTTCTTCCACCAAGACGGGAGCCTCGGCCGGCTGATCTGGAGAACCCAAAGTTCTGCCATTACCACCGTTATGTACACCATGCTACACGACTGCTACCAACTAAAACGGTACATCCAAAGCCTCATCGATTCGAACGCTCTGGCCATCGATTTCGAAGAGGTAACCGTGGCAGCCAATATGGTGTCCATGCAATTCGGCAGCTTCCTCCGACGGAGACTCAAGACGGGGTAATCCACGTCCCTTTGGCGACGATGGAGATTACCAATCTTCCACCTCCCCGGGAACAGGCTGCTGGTCTAGTACCTCTCACCACATCACGAGGGAAGGTCATGTGGGTCCATCCAGACTTGGTGTTAGAAGAAACTCGTCCCACACCATCTCCCAACAACAAAAAGAAGAGTAAAAAAATCAGGACCTGCCACACAATCTCAGCAGACAACGAGGAAGCTACAGCCGTCGTCACGCGGTCCGGAGAGCAATCCCAACCTGTGGTTGACAATCCAGCTAAAAATCATCAACCACTACAACTGATACTCCGGGACCGACTCAGCCTTCGACGACCGACAAGCCTAGGCCGAAGGAGACTCGCTTCGACAAATCCTGCCGAAAAGAAGCAGCCCAAGGGAGAGAGGCCCTACAACTTTGACATCTTAGCATAATTGGCTAACACACCGGCTAAATTGTCACTGTACGAACTCCTAAGGCTCTCCAAGGACATTCGTATTGCATTGAGCGAAGCGCTCCAAAATGCCGATGCCTATCTGGCTCAATCCAACCTCACCGGGGAGGACTCACCCGTGGATCTCCAAGATAGCGTCTGTACGGAAGCAATGCCCAACATCGTCTTCACTCCGCAGGACATGCTCATCAAAACCAACCTACATGATCGCCCGCTATACTACACGGGATACATCGGCGACGTGAAGGTGGATCGGATGCACATTGATCCTGGCTCTTCCATAAGCATCATCCCGAAGGGCCTGCTACATCATCTCCGCATCCCAATGCATCGCCTGACACCTACAAGCACCGCCATCAGCGGTTTCAATTCGGGCAGGAGCTACCCTATTGGAAAGATTCGCTGAAGTATCAAATTGGCGACCTCCAATCCGAAGTCACCTGCTGCGTCATAGATGCAGACACTTCTTATAACATCCTCTTGGGGCGCCCATGGATACACGATTACATGATCGTGCCTTCCACGCTACACCAGTGCTTTAAATATATCGACAAATACGGCTTCGTGAAGACGGAATTTGCTGATATCGATCCCTTCAAAGGGGTCGAATCCTACTACTCAGACTCCTGCCTATACGAAAAGTCGAAGAGGCACCTTGATGAAGGAGACATAGAAGCTCATACCGAGACAGCCACGGGATCAGAAGGACCCCTAACGATCCACCTCCAAGCTCGCAAACCGGGCAAGTCTGCACCCCTTACCGCCACTCTGCGGAAGGACGCAATTAGCCTCTCAGCGCAGGAGGAGCAGATGATAATTCGGCTGCCAAGGTCCGGCCAAGTGCCGAGACCCACAACGGGGCCACTAACAATCAGACTGCCGAGAGTCAGTCAACCCCAAACAGGGAAGCCCAATCCCTCCGACAAGCCGCTGACGATACGCCTTCCCAAGAAGGGTCGTCACCCCGATGCAAGGTCTGACACTTCTAGCGAACCAGCCACTCCTCGCCCCACATCAAATACCAAACTGGGGGTCGCTAGTCTGCCAACAACTCCACGCTCTGCTCCATCAACTGAACCACTGACAATCAAGCTTTCCAGGTCGTCCTCTCAGTCTTTGTTCACACAGGGGGTAGCCGAAGAGGAACCAGAGCTAGCCAAGTATATGGCCGCCCATACTGATGTTCCCTCCACAGATGATGTAATCCCCCTAGAAAAGATACCTTACTTCCTCAATAAAGGGTTATCTTTGAACTACACCGAGCTCAATAAACTATGTATAATGTATGCTATGGAACACGGTATAGGCACTCACCTACACACACAAGTGATAAATGTGTACACCGCGATCCAGCTTACTCCAGTAGAAGACGCTTACCGAATTTTCGAGGAAGAGATCATCCGATCATCTTCGACCGGACGAACAACCCGCATCCCCTCACCATAGAAGAAGTCGACCTCGGGTCAGATGCCGGGAGACTGCCTCTGTATCTCTATAGCCCTCAATCCAAATATCTCATGCAGAAACAGGGGTATGATCTGGAGACGATGCCAGGATTGAACTACGGCACTGGGCGACGATTACCTTTGAAGCCGCCAGTCCCGGCGGGCAAACCACGGAACTACTATAACAAAACTCGATGCGGGTTAGGATAACAGCATCGGAGATGTGTTCAGACAAGTCATGTCAGTCAACATGGCATTCACCGACGCTTACGAGGAAGACGAAGACATTCCCGAGATCCTCGAGCTAGAGCCGTGGGCCCAGCAATTGGATGCACAATAGGAAAAGTGGTTCGAACTGAGAGAACCTCCTACTGAAGATGAGGTTATACAAGTTGACCTCGGCAGCGAATCTTCTCCAAAACCGATTTTCATCAGTAAAAGCCTAACAGACGAAGAACGGGAGTCGCTGCTAGAACTTGTCAGAGAGTACATTGATGTGTTCGCCTGGAGTTATGAAGACATGCCAGGGTTAAATCCCGACATCGCCCTTCACAAACTCATAATTCGACCAGATGCGAAGCCAGTCAAACAACAACAGCGACGCTTCCGTCCAGGCATCATGGACGCGATTGAAGCCGAAGTCAACAAACTGATAGCCAGCGGCTTCATTCGTGAGGAGCAACATCCCGATTGGGTCGCCAATATAGTACCCGTCCTTAAGAAGAATGGAAATTCGAATTTGCATCGACTTTCGCAACCTGAACGAGGCGTGCCCCAAAGATGAATTCCCCCTTCCTATCATAGACATCATGATCGACAATACCTGCGACTTCGAACGTATGTCATTCATGGATGGCTTCTCGGGGTATAACCAAATCAAAATGTCTCCTGATGACGAAAAGCATACATCATTCTGAACACCAATTGGCACGTACTGCTACACAGTCATGCCTTTCGGTTTGAAGAATGTCGGCTCCACATATCAAAGAGCCATGAGCATCATCTTCAGAGACCACTTACGTAAGACAGTGGAGTGCTACGTTGACGATATAGCCGTTAAGAGCCGTAGCAAGGGAGACCATCTGCAGGATCTAAGGACGGTATTCGACCTAATGCGAGTGCACAATTTGAAAATGAACCCTACGAAGTCCTTTCTGGGCGTATCCAGCGGGAGTTCTTGGGTTTCATCATCACCGCACAGGGTATCCATGTAGACCCTGAGAAAACAAAACAATCATGGAGATGGGTCCCCCGAGAAATCTCCGCGAACTCAGAGGCCTTCAAGGGAGGCTAGCTTACATCAGAAGGTTCATTTCCAACCTCTCCGGGCGATGTCGACCGTTCACGCACCTCATGAAGAAAGGAGTCTCATTCGTATGGGACGAGGAATGCCAGCGTGCTTTCGACAGCATCAAAGATATTTGTCAAATCCCCCAGTTTTGGTGGCCCCGGTTCCTGGAAAACCATTCCTGCTCTATGTACGAGCAATAGAACACTCCCTCGGGGCTTTGCTGGCACAGAATAATGACGCAGGCCACGAGCAGGCCATATATTACCTCAGCCGAATGATGATTGGGCCAGAGCACCGATACACCACTGTGGAGAAGGAATGTCTCGCCCTGGTGTTCGCCATTCAGGAAACGCGACACTATGTTACCGGACAAACGATACATGTGATCTCACGAGTCAACCCTCTCAGAGTCCTCATGACTAAACCAGGGGCACTTAGCTCTCGACTCGCTACATGGGCAATATTGCTGTCCCCTTATCATATGATCTTTGTCCCACAAAAGGCAGTCAAAGGTCAAGCCCTGGCGGACTTTTTAGCAGCCCACCCAGGCTCGGAGTCCTCCAGAATATATGAAAAGATCCCAGACGAGGTCGCCGACTTGCATGAAACATCCCACGAGGCTATATGGCGAATGTTCTTTGACGGTGCTTCAAGGACCGGACCTAAAGGCAATATAGTCGTCGGAGTCGGGGTAGTGCTGATCTTCCCTCCGAATTGGTGATTAACCGCGCTTATTCCCTCACCGAGCCCTGCTCTAACAATGTGGCTGAGTACAACGCTCTGGTCATTGGCCTCCAACTTGCAAGAGAGCTGGGGGTAGAATACCTTGAAGCATACGGCGATTCCCAACTAATCGTCAATCAGATCCGGGGCTCGTACGAACTCCGCCACGAAGACATGATTCCTTATCACCAAATAGCGATCGATATCATCTCGTCATTTGAGGGGTTCTTCATCGAGCACGTCCCCAGACTCCGAAATATTGAAGCCGATGCCCTAGCCGGTCTGGCCGCTTCCCTGGCAGTCCCAAATTATGATCGCCAATCAGTGGATGTGATAGGCCACGAACTAGTCTGTCCCAAGAACAATGTACAATTCGTGGCGAGTTATTCCGCCTAGGCGATCGATGATGCCCCAGACTGGAGACAACCATTCATCGACTTCGTCGTCTACGACATCCTGCCCGAGAACCCAAAGGAAGCCACTTCCATCAGACGACGTTCTCTCAGATTCTTCTACGATACAGAGACAAAAATGCTGTATCGCCGCTCCTACGACGGATACTCTTCTGCTTCGGTATCTATCAAATACAGAAGCCAAAGAAGCCGTACGAGAAGCTCACGACGGTATCTGCAGGGCCCACCAGCCCGGCCCAAAACTGCAAGACTGCCTTCGCCGAATGGGCTACTATTGGCCCACGATGGTGGCAGATGCGATAGATTATGCTAGAAAATACAAAGCCTGCCAAGTCCACGCGGACTTCATTCACCAACCATCTGAATTTCTACATCCGACGGTGGCATCCTGGCCATTCGAAGCATGGAGAATGGATATCATTGGTCCAATCACCCCACCTTCCTCCAGAGGACATCGCTTCATACTTGCGATCACTGATTACTTCTCCAAATGGGCGGAAGCTGTCCCACTCGCAGAAGTCAAGACTTCAAACGTGATCAGCTTCCTTAAGCATCACGTCATCTACCGCTTTGGACTGCACCGAAGGATCAGCCATGATAATGGTCCGCAGTTTGCAAGCCACGCATTCTATCGGTTTTGCGATAAACACCATATTCAGAATATCGCTTCGACGCCGTACAACCCGGCAGCAAACGGGTTAGCAGAGGCGTTCAACAAAACAATCATCAAACTCCTCAAGAAGTTTGTCTCCTCCAACAAACGCGACTGGAACGAGAAACTCACGAATGCTTATGGGCTTATCGTACCACAGTTCGAACAGCCACTGGGAATACGCCATTCTCCCTAGTGAACGGGAGTGAGGCAGTTCTCCCATTAGAGACTCAAATACCCTCACTCCGCGTCGCCCTCACTTATCAATTAACGACGAATGACAACTACCTACGTCGACTGCAAGAGTTATAGGCCTTAGATGAAAAGCGCCTCCTAGCTCAGCAAAGGATCGAGCTGTACCAAGCACGCATCTCAGGAGCCTTCAATAAGAAGGTCAAAATCAGAACATTCCAAGTGGGCGATCTTGTTCTGGCAGTTCGGAGACCAATAGTCATGACTCACAAGACCGCCGGCAAGTTCCAGCCAAAATGGGAAGGCCCATTTATCATAGAGACAGTATTCTCCAACGGTGCTTACCGCCTCGCTAAGCAAAATGGAGACTTGCTCATGTTGCCCGTCAACGGCAAGTTCCTGAAGAAATATTATGTCTAAACGACATTCTCCAGATTTTCGAGTCACGTACCCGCTGGTACCGCTGAACTCATCCTCACAATTCTCTAGATTTTCGAGTCACGTACCCGCTGGTACCGCTGAACTTACACTCACCATCACAACATTCCAGATTTTCGAGTCACGTACCCGCTGGTACCACTGAACTCACCCCATAAAATCCTAGATTATCGAGTCACGTACCCGCTGGTACCACTGAACTCACCCTACAACATTCCAGATTTTCGAGTCATGTATCCGCTGATGCCACTGAACTCACCCCCATAGTTTGTCAGATTTTCGAGTCACGTATCCGCTAGTACCGCTGAACTCACATCCTCCATATCCTCGATCATCGAGTCATGTACCCGCTGGTGCCGCTGAACTCACACATCTATAATATTCCAAATTATCGAGTCATGTACCCGCTGGTGCCTCTGAACTCACATCCCGATCACTCTTTCAGATAGAAAGTTATGTATGATCATACCTCTGAACTTTCTTCTTGAAGGAGATCCTCATTCATGATCTAATACCCGCACTCCCAGTGCACAAAAAGGGTAATCGATCCACAAATTTTTAAAACGGCCATATCCTCATTACCTCTGAGTCGTTCCACTTCCGCAAAAACAAATCACACCTCACACAGAATTTCCATGTCCTCATTATC
The DNA here is from genome assembly GCA_029216955.1 of Iris pallida. Taxonomy (NCBI): domain Eukaryota; kingdom Viridiplantae; phylum Streptophyta; class Magnoliopsida; order Asparagales; family Iridaceae; genus Iris; species Iris pallida. The sequence continues at coordinate 7,556,793 of JANAVB010021399.1, forward strand.
TCTGAGTTATTCTATGTACCCCCGTCAAAGAAACCCTCATGCTCACCATGTCCTCAGTACCTCTGAGTCAGTATAATTGGTTCCTTTCTTTTAAAACTTGTTGTCCGTATCCAAAACCAGGGTACGTTAGGGACAATGGTCCATGTAAAATGTTCCAATAAGAGGATTATTACAAAGCAAAAGAGTGAAGCAAATATATTCCATTCATTCAGAAATCGGTTACATCCATACGATTGTAAGCAAGTCAAAAGAGTTCTTCATAAGACAAGAAAGAGGCGAAACAAAAACAAAGACTACAGACAGACATCCACGAGAAGTCCCTACATCCTAATTACATGAGCATATACCATTTCCTCAACCATCTCACATATGAAGGATGCAAGTGAAGAGCGTCCTCGTCCAAAATAGAAGAAACAGGGTTCCCCGCACTGCCACCCTCAACAGTCTCGATATTCGGAGGGCTGCCGTTCCCTTCAGGCGCAGGTTCCTCTTTCTTCACTTTCTCTTAACAGAGGGAGATCCCTGGCTGATGATAAGAGGCTGCGGCTCCTCTGACACCGCAGTCTCAACATTCGGTGGAGATACTGCGAGAACCAAAGACAAAGAAAATGAAAATAGTCAGAAATGTTCATGTGGCTCGTTATAGACAAGTCTCATGCAGCTCAGACATGGGGTATATCCTCATGCGGCTCAGTTATGGGACGTGTATGCGGACCATGTAGTTTATGAATTCATGTCAAAGTCGTGTACATGAAGCATGCAAGCAGGCTCTGCTAGGGTTTCAAATCGACTACCTAATCCTTACCTTCGATGGCAATATAAACGTTAAGACGAACGGGGGGCACAACAGTCGAGGACAAAGCCGACTTCTTACTCCTCGCCACAGCCTTCTTCACAGCCTTAGAAGCCCTGGGTGTCATTGTTGTCTGATGATCAGAGGAAGAAAACACGACAAGAATCTGTGTCAAGAATAGTCTAAGAGAGAAGACCGTCCAAATGCCCTTCTATTTATAGACAGAGAACTGTGGACCGACGCCTCGTATAAACGCGATCGACTCTTCGGCTATCGAGCCAAACCAGCCATTTAAAGACTGAGCTCTTGGGATCCTGTCCCAAAAAGATCTACATGCATGGCATAATGACGTGGCAAAGAGCCTATGCGGTTCAAATGGCCATGCGGCTGAAAGCAACTATGCGACTCAGATAGTCATGAGGCAGAAATGTCTATGCGGCTGGACCATCCATGTGGCTGAGACGCCCTTACGGCAGAACTTTCCATGCGGCCAAGATATCCACGCGACCAGGACTTTATATGTGGCCGGAAGAATATACGGCCATGCTTCTTATTCAAAGTATTTCAATTTTACATTGAAAACTTTGAAGGGGGTCTTGTAGAAGCATAGAAAATGACCTATGCAGCTAGAAAACCCCATACGGCTCAGAAAACTTATGCGGCTCAGGAAGTCATGCGGCATAAGGAGCTATACGGCCCGAGGCATTCCATGCGGCTCAGAAGACACGTGGCCTGATAGTGCTCCCCTCCGACCCATGCTGCATTAATTGCTTTGACGGCTGACCCCTCTGAAAAGTTGACAGCCCTGACACAAAAGCAGGTAATTATGACTCTGTCATAATGATGAATCTCTAGGGAAGAGAAAAGAGATCTCTGACACAAATCCCTCGAGAGCCATAAAAATGCCACGTGGCCTTGCCACGTGGGCGTTCGTATGCGGCTCACTTCTCATGTGGTTCAGAATAAGTTCTATGCGACTCAGGCCAAGAAAGCCTCATGCGGCTCGAGCAAAGAATTCTCATGCGATTCAGAGTGAATCTGTCTTATGCGGCTCAGGTCAAGAAAGCCTCATGCGGTTCGAGCGAGGACTTCTCATACGGTTCAAGAGGATCATGTCCATGCGGCTCAGGCGGATATGTACCTATGCGGCCCACATACTCCCTTGTGGTTTGAGGGCTCAAGTAAGGGCCACTGCCCAGGCAGCCCTAACACATGGGCTTAATCATATACGGCTCAAATTCATATGCGGCTCACACGTCATGCGGTCCAGACCCCCCAGCAGCTCCTAGGACACGTGTTCTAAACCGATTAATTCCTCAGATTTGCTGCCATTAAAGATTGGGTCAAATCCCAATAATCTGGGACACGTGGCAGAAGAATAAATTTAATTATCAGAAGATCATTATAAGGAAGATTTATTCTAATCAGCATTAATTGCTAATGGGATTTGGTGTAATCTACACCTAAAGGCTCGGATTCGTTACAATCAAAACTGAACGGCCTGGATTGACCAATCTATGGGCCGCCACCATCTCCAAGAGCTAATCATTGGCAACCCTAATGATCACATCCTACTATTATAAATAGCAAGGTGTCATTCCCTTGAAGATATACAATATCAGAGAAAAATACGTATATACAGAGAGACTTCTCCCCATAGTCAGAGAGAGAATACACACAGAGAGAGAGAAGCCAGAAGAGCAACAGAAAAGCAAGAAGTGCATTTCTTCGTCAACGCCAACCATCTTCTCGTAGGAGCCAAGGCTGCATACCGATCGTCCAAGGAGTAAGGCAAGGCTGCCGTCGCCTTCCCGAACCTCTATCGTCACCCCAGAATCTAAAATAAACAATTGTACTTAGACTGCTGTACCTAGGTTTTTGTCCCTAGGCTTTCTTTGTACAAGCGAGTTTGTAACGTGAAGTAAAAGTCCGGTCCTCCGATAATTGTTCTGTTCTTTTATATTTCATGGCAAACATATTGTACAAAGCTTATTAAGCTCGAGGTAGTTCAAAGATAGCCCTTTATTGATGAAGTAAGGTATCTTTTCCAGTTGAATTACATCATCTGCGGATGGAACATCAGTGTGAGAAGCCACATATTGGTCAGCTCTGACTCTTCTTTGGCCACCCTCTGTGTCAATGAAGACTAGAAGGATGACTTGGGCAGCTTAATCATCAGGGGCCCTACTGGTGGTACAGAACGTGGAATCGTTGGTGTACTAGCGACCTCCAATTTGGTGATCGGTGCTGGGCGGGGAGTTATTGGCTGGCTAGCAGTCCCCGACTTAGCGCTCGGCTGTCGATTCATTCTGGAAAGACGAATTGTCGTCGATTTGACAGAGGGATTAGCTCCTCTGTTTGTTGCAGGCTAGTTCTAGGCAGCCTGATTGTCAGTGGCTCTATCATAGGTCTTGGCGTTTGGCCAGACCTTGGCAGTCGGATTATCATCTGCCCCTTCTGTGCAGAGAGGCTGATTGCATCCTTATGCAGAGTGGCTGTAAGGGGTACAGTTCTGCCAGGTTTGCGAGCTTGGAGGTGGATCGTCAGAGGTTCTTCCGATCATGTTGCCGCCTCAGTTTGAGCTTGAGTATCTCCATCGACAAGGTGCCTTTTCGACTTCTTGTACAAGCATGAGTCTGAGTAGTAAGATTCGACCCCTTTAAAGGGATCGATGTCGGCAAATTCTGTCCTCACGAAGCCATACTTATTGACGTACTTGAAGCACTGGTATAGTATGGAAGCACGATCATATAATCGTGTATCCAAGGACGCCCCAGGAGAATATTGTAGGAAGTGTCCGTATCTATGACATAACAGGTCACTTCTGACTGAAGGTCACCAATTTGGCACTTCAGGTGAATCTTTCCGATCGATAGCTTCTGCCTGAATTGAAATCGCTGATGGCCGTGCTTGTCGGCGTCAGACGATGGATTGGGATGCGTAGATGGTGTAGCAGGCTCTTCGGAATGATGCTTAAGGAAGAACCGGGATCAATATGCATCCGATCCACTTGATGTCGCTAATGTATCTAGTATAATACAGAGGGCGATCGTGCAGGTTGGTCTTGATAAGCATATCCTGCAGAGTGAAGACAATATTGGGCATTGTACCTGTGCAAGCACTGTCTTGGAGATCTGCAGGCGAGCTCTCTCCAGTGAGATTGGACTGAGCCAGATATGCGTCGGCATTCTGGAGTGCCTCGCTCAGTGCGACGCAAACATCTTTGGAGAGTCTTAGGAGCTCGTATAGCACCAATTTGGCCGGTGTGTTGGCAAATTGTGCCAAGATGTCAAAGTTGTAGGGCCTCTCCAGCCCATGAGGTGCCTCTTTTCGGAGTAGTTTGTCAAAGCGAGTCTTCTTCGGCCTAGGCTTGTCGGTCGTTGGAGGCTGAGAAGGTCCTAGAGCATCAACAGTAGTCGGCTGATGATCTTCAGTCGAGTTACCCGACGGAGGTTGGGATTGTGCACCCGACCGGGTGACGACATCTGTAGCTTCTTCGACCTCTGTCGATATTGTGCGACAGGATTTGACTTTCTTACTCTTCTTTTGCTGGTGGAGGGTGGTGTGGACTGAGTCACTTTAGGTACCATGTCCGGATGGACCCACATGACCTCTCCTGATGTGGTAAGGGGCACTAGACTAACAGCCTGGTCTCGAGGAGGTGGAAGGTTAGCGACCTCCATCTTTGCCCTGGGGACGGGTACTACTCCGTCTTGAGTCTTTGTCGGAGGGAAGCTGTCGAACTGTACTGACACCATATTGGCTGCCACGGTCACCTCTTCGAAATTAATGGCCAGGACCTTAGAATCGATGAGATGCTGGATGTATCACTTCAGTTGGAAGCATTCTTGTATGGCATGATGGACATAGTGATGGTAGTAGCAGTACTTGAGGCTCTCTATTTCTGCAGGACGAGATTTACGCCTTGGAGAAGGGAGCTGAATACGGTCTTCTTGTATGAGCATATCAAGAATTGGCTTGACATGGCTGTCTTCAAAGGAGTAAGTCATCTGCGGCCACTGCTTCTCTGCCGACTTTGGTTCGAGATTCGGGGCTGTATCGGCCACCGTAGCCTGCTTGCCCTTGTTTTCTCGATTGTTGGAGGAATTACCGCCGTTGTTGTTTTTGGCATTAGGGCGTTTACCCTTGTCCTCTCCCTCCGATGTGTAGTCCCAATTGGCGAGTTTTCTTCAACTTCTTCTGTGCTAGTGGCACTGATGATGAACGTCTTCCAGTCCTTGAACTGACTTTCGCCCATCCAGAGGCTGATTGTGGGGAGCAGCCTCTTTTGGCAAATTTTAATTAAGGAGGAATCAGGGTTACCGGAAGGCAACTTCATCGCGGTTTGACGAAACTGCTCAATATAGTTCCTTGTCAGCTCCTTTTCTCCCTGAACAACGTCCATGAGGGTGGACATCGTCATGTCTTGTCCTACTTCGTAGAACTTCTCCAAGAACATACGTTTGAAGCCGGCGAAGGAATGGATGCAGTTGTCCGACAAATTGCGGTACCAGTCAAGGCGACCCCTTCCAATGCCCGATAAACAATCGCATAAGGATTGCGTCGTCATGGGCGGATGGTCGGTTGTGACCTCAAAGTAAGTGATGTACCAACTTGCAGAGGTCTTGCCATCATAAGGATTGATGTTGAATGGCTTATATCTTGGTAGAAAGGGAATATCTCTCCATGCAGAGGGATACGGTTGTCGTATCCTGAGATCTTAGGAAGTTTTTCGGGCATAAAATATGGCCCGGAGCTTCTAGACCTCTCGTCTCGCCTCTCTGGCCTCATCTGTAGCGGTGGGAGCCATCATCGTAGGAGGATTGTTGCCCGGGTTTGGCACAGTTGAGTTTGTGTCCGCATTGATCGTGGGACCCAAGCTTGTTTGGCCAGGCATCCTTCCTTGCAGAGTCGGTAGGGCCACTTTGATCTTGTCCACGGACTTGACCAAGGCATGCAGTATGGCTTCCAGAGTGTCGATGTGTTGGCGATCACAGGGTCCGTCTTAGTCGTTGTTCGTCATGAACGCCGTCCTCACATGAGAAAAAATGGAAGAAACGATGGACGACGTGCCCTCCGAATCATACCCTTGTACAGAGAAGTCGTCAGGGTATGTGGGAATGTTCTCCTCTGGTTCGGACTCAGAAGGAGTGGTACCCCCAGCTTCAGAGCTTGCCTCGTCTTGAGAGTTGTGACGTCCTCGGGGACGTCAGAACCTGTGCATTGTTGGAGGGACCGTTTCTCCTGGATTATCTTCATAGAACACCGAATTATCGTAGACGTTCGGAGGAGTGCTACCCCTGCCTCCAGTGCCTCCCAGAGATGTGGACGACGAATCTCCAAGTGTGACAGATTTCGTCTTTGACCGGGTACCTTGGTAAACTCCTCCTGAAACGGTCGTGAGCAACCACTTAGAAGAGAGTTTCTTGGTTACGCTGGTTGAGATTTGGGGCTGGAGATATTTGTTTTCTTTTCTCTCCCGCGCCAGAGATTTTCTAAGTAGAATTGTAGGAGGTGACGAGAAGCGCCTCGTCCTCTGAGCTTGGTTGTTGCAGTCGTTGGAAGACGGATTGCCAGTCTTCTGGTACTGCCGTGTTGTTACAACAGCAGTTGATAATGACTTGGGTGCAGTGATGTCCATGGAAGGACTCTCTGCACATCGAGGCTTCTTCTCTTTCCTTGCACTTGTGAAGGATCACGTCACGCAAGTTAGGTGCGCCTCGAGCAACCTTTACCCCTGTTTTGTGGGCCCGGGAATCCCGAGCATCCGAGTGTATTGGCACCATGTTTGCTCCCTGATTGGGAGACTTTTGGGAACCATTTTGTCCACTTACCGTCGGGGGCGGGACACGGTCGGTTCTGTACAACTTTCCATCAGAGGCCCGCTTAACAGTAAGTAGCTCTCTGATGGTCAGAGGTTGGGACAGCTGACTGATCTCGATGAGCCTGCGCTGCCCTAGACTTTTTCCCTCTAGCACCCAAGGGCGCATAGTAGGAAGAGTCCAAATTGTGCCGCATAGAGTCTGGCACATTCTCATTAGAGTATCCGAGATCAGGACCGCGGGAGAGGTGGTCAAAGATAGAACCCGAGCCGTATGGAACATGCATACGGCTGGCATTTGTGGCCGTATAAGAATTTATGCAGCTGGATTTGGCTGCCGTATGGGCATTCATGCGGCTGGTATTTATGGCCGCATCAGCATTCATGCGGCTGTATCTGTTGGCCCCATCAGCATTCATGCGGCTGGATCTGCTGGCCACATCAGCATTCATGCGGCTAGATTTGTTGGTCACATCAGCATTCATGCGGCTGGATCTGCTGGCCACATCAGCATTCATGTGCTAAATTTAGTGGCCGCATGAGTCTTCATACGGCTGGAATTGTTGGCCGTATGAGCCTTTTTCATACGGCTGGCACACTTATGCGGCTTCTTCCTGGACCGCATAGAGTCCCCATTTACTTTCTCAAGTCCAGCATCATAGTGCTTTCCTCTGCCAGACTTGAGAACAACAGGGTCCTCTGTGGCCTGAAGTGGGGCCGCATACAAATCTCTGCAGTCCTGGACAACAGAAAACACTTCGTCCAGAGCTTGGGAAGGAGCAAATGATTTGGGCCTCCACTCTCTGTAGGCCTTCTTCGTGCGGGCTCGCTTCTGGACCGGGGCAGCGTTCCCGTCGGAGAGAATTTTTTCAAACGCATGTTGGTCGAAGCGGACGACCAACATCTGTTGTGTGGAGCCAAGTTTGGCTGCGTCCGATTACGTCACCAACTTCTCAGCCGTGGAAAAGTTAGTCCCCAGCAGAGTCGCCATCGTGTTTGCTATTGATTATAAAAAACAACAGTTTTATGGGAGGACTGGACTTTTACTTCACAACTACAAACTCGTTTATACAGAAGAGAGCCTAGGAACAAAACCTAGGAAAAGCAATCTAGAGTATAATTGTTTTGTTTTTCTGGGGGGTAACGGTAGAGGCTCGGAAGAGTGACGGCAACTCTGCCTTACTCCTTGGATGATCGAACGCAGCTTCTCCGGAGAAGAAATGCTCTTTGTGTACGGGGGTTGCTAGTCTCTCTGCTCGGGCTCTGTACGACTGCTCCTCTTTGCCTTGTGCTCGTTCCTGCCTCCCTTTACTATTTATAGGAGTGGGGTGTACAGTAATTGCCCCTTAAGAAGCATGTGGTTAGGGATTCGTTAAGATTCGTCTTGATCCTGTTTGTTGAAAATCAATCCGGTTATTTATGTTGACTGCAACAAATCTACATCATTTATTGGGAGTTAATCTAGACAGTTATGATGATTGTAATAAATCTGCATTGGGCAGTTATGATGATTGCAATAAATCTGCATTGTTATGATTTACTGGTAGCCCAAATCCGAGTGGATAAGCCTTGGTCAATCTCCTGCCACGTGTCCTAACTGCCTGTTATGTCGATTGCCATTAATCTGCGTTGTTGAGATTTGATCAACTCCTGCCACGTATCCAACTGCTGCGAGCCGCATGGAGGACTGTCATAGTTGAGCCGCATGAGTGCGGCCTCGTGTCAGAGCCGCGTAAGGGTGGCCTTATCTGAACCGCATGGAAGTCCTTTAATCTGACCGCATTGTGGTCCTTATAACTGAGTCGTATGGACGTCCTTACAACTGAGCCACATGGAAGTCCTTTAATCTGAACCGCATGGAGGTCCTTACAACTGAGCCGCATGGACGTCCTTACAACTGAGCCGCAAGAACGTCCTTACAACTGAGATGTTGGACGTCCTTTAATCTGAACCGCATGGAGGTCCTTACCAATGAGCCGCATGGACGTCCTTACGACTGAGCCGCATGGACGTCCTTACAACTGAGCCGCATGGACGTCCTTTAATCTGAACCGCATGGAGGTCCTTACCACTGAGCCGCATGGACGTCCTTACGATTGAGCCGCATAAAAAGCTTTAGAAATGGATGGATCGTGCTAGCTATAAAGATTTTCCTCGTCTCTCTAGGAGCACGTCAAGAGTCATTATTTCACCTTTATGTCAGAGCTGTCAATCCGTTTTGTCAGGGCTGCTGCATTGCGTCAGAGCTTTTAATGAGATAGCTGGACAGAGTAATGATGGCCAGCTGTAGATGCCTACTTTGAACTGCATAGAGCCACATGGCCTGTTCCGAGCCACATGGAGCTATTGTGTACTTCCCAACTGCATGAAGCCTTAAGAGACTTTTGAGCCGCATGAAGCCTTAAAAGACTTTTGAGCCGCATGAAGCTCTAAGAGACTTTTGAGCCGCATGAAGCTCTAAAGGACTTTTGAGCCGCATGAAGCTTTCTTGTTCCTTTTCCATGCTTCTACAGATGACTCGGGTGCAACGACGTCCCGGGAGGGACTCATTGCATGCCAATGCTGTCACCTTGCGTTTGTGAGTAATTACCTCACGCAGGTCGGTAGCAAGCTGATCTACCTTTGTACCGAACTTGTGGACTCGGGTATCCCGAGCGTACGGGTGCTTAGGAATCATGTTTACTCCCTGATCCGTGGCTAGTAAAAGCACTTGCTCTGGATCTTTAGAGGAAGACTTTGAAGACCCACCCTGTTCGTTAGCCCCGGAGGACTAGACGCGGGTGGTTCTTTACAACTTTCCGTCAGGAGCCCGTGTAACAGTCAATGGGGACCACTGACAATCAGCAACTTGGACAGTTGACTGGGCTTGTTGAGCCCGCACTATCCTAGACTTCTTCGACTTAGCACCCGAAGGTGCGTAGCAGGAAGAGTCCAAGTTGGAAGGAGGGAAGGAAAGTTGGTGCCCTTTTCAAAGGAGGCAGGGGGCTCTATTTATAGAATGGAGTGAGCCCTTTCTTCTTCTCCTTTCCGATGTGGGACTAAAAGCAATATTTTCCATGCTTCTACAATACCGTAGCTTCTTTTCCAAGCTTCAACATTACTGCTTCTGGCAACACAATCTCTAGTCCAAGCTTCTCCAAGCCTTCTAGCATATGTCAATCCTTTATTAGAAACATAGCCATCAGGTACCGACTAAGGGCATCAGCAACTACGTTAGCCTTACCCGGATGGTACTGCAAATTGACATCAAAATCTTTCATGAGCTCCAGCCATCGCCTCTGGCGCATGTTGAGCTCCTTCTGTGTAAAGACATACTTGAGACTTTTGTGGTCCTTGTATGTCTCTACTCTTTCGCCATATAGGTATTGCTTCCAGAGCTTCAAGACGAAGATGACCGCTGCTAGCTCCAGGTTATATGTTGGATAATTTTTTTATGGTTCTGTAACTGCCGATAAGCATAAGCAATTACCTTTCCATGTTGCTCTAGCACATAAATCCGCCGGATGCGCGAGATGGAGAATCTACCTGATCCTGAGGGTAGTGATAATATTGGTGCTGATGTCAACCTTCTCTTTAATTCCTTAAATAATGCCTCGCATGCCTCGATCTAGACGAATTCTTCATTCTTCCTGGTTAGCTTTGTCATGGGCTCAATGATCCTTGCGAAGTCCATCACGAACTTCCTGTAATACCCAGCTAAGCCTAAGAAGCTTCTGATCTCTGTAACTGAACTGGGTGTTGTCCATGACTCTACGGCTGCTTTCTTCTTGGGATCCACTGATATGCCTTTTTCTGTGACAATGTGGACAAGAAAGTCTACCTTGTCTAAGAAGAACTCGCACTTGGACAACTTACCATATAGCTTCTCCTTCCTTAATGTCTCCAAGACTATCATCAAGTGCTGTCATGTTCTTCTTTGGTCTTCGAGTAGATCAGAATGTCGTCGATAAAGACAACGACAAACTGGTCCAGGTACACATGGAAGGCCTTGTTCTTGAGATTCATAAACACTACCAGGGCATTTGTTATTCCAAAGGGCATGACCAAGAACTCATATTTGTGTTGAATGCCGTCTTTGGATTGTCTTCTTTTCCTACTTTGACTTGGTGTATCCAGACCTGAGATCAATCTTCGAGAAAACTTTCGTTTCGCTCAACTGGTCGAAGAGATCGTCAAAATCGGGCAGATGATGCTTATTCTTGATGGTGATGTTGTTCAGGGCCCGGTAGTCTATGCACATTCGTACGGTTTTGTCCTTCTTGGGCACAAATAAGACTGGTGCCCCCGAGGCAAAGCTCCACTCCTGATGAATTCCTTGGCCTTGAGCTCGTCAATCTGGTCTTTTCTCCTTGGCCACCTTAGGATTGACTCTGTCGCATCATTATGAGATAGGTGAAGAGCCAGAAACTAGATCGATAGTGAACACCACGTCTCGATCTGGGGTAATCTTGGAAGATTATCAGGAAAGACATGTAGAAATTCTACTATAAGGGGATGAGGGGGTCCGATTTCTTCTATGATGGAGGTGTAGGAGACACATCCCATGCTTTTTGGTGCTCAAACTACCTCAAACTTGGGTCCTCCAGGTGGACTAAAGATGACACAACCTCGGGGACAGTCTATCAGGGCATGCTGCTTACTCAGTCAGTCCATCCCCAGGACTACATCATAGTTAGGGAGAGGCACTACTAGAAGGGGTACTAGAAAAGTATGACCTGAGATAGTGATAGGGCAGGAGAAAGTCTCTGTGATTGGAATAGGTCCACCTTCGGTCATTACTCTACAAATCATCTTACTACATCTAAGTGATATGCAGCAATGAAGTTCAATGATATGAAGCTATGTGAAGCCCCATAATCAAATAAAGCTAATGCCGGGTGCGAATGTAATAGAATAGCACCTGCGATGAAATCTCCTTCAGTCTCTAGCTCTGTCTCTAGATCCTCCACAGCCAAGAAAAAATCTTGTCTGACTCTCTGCTGGTGGTACTGCTGTTGCTGGGAGGGTAGTGGACCTCTTTGGTGTCCTACTCCAATCTTGTTGAACGTCGTTGGATAGTCCTTCGCTTGGTGGGTGGCAGATCCACAAGCAAGGCAATGTCCCAACTTCTTTCTTCAGATATCTGCAGTGTGACCGAGCCTTTTGCAATAGGCACAGTTGGCCGTCTTCTGCTGATAGTACTGGGGTGCTTTGTTGGGTTCTCCTGACTGCTATTGCTGCTGTGATTGTCGGAGGTAAGAGGGCCTATTGTTGTTGTGCCTCTTGGTGTTGCCATGGTAGTTGCTGCTGGATCCTGGATGCTCCCTTTTGGGTCGTACAGGCGAGCTGGTCTCAACATTTTGGGCCATCTTTAGTATCTTATCATAAGTCATTGCACCATTTCCGTCTACTAAAGTACGGATCTCCTCTCGTAAACCGTGCCGGAACTTCTTGGCATGCTCCACTAGGTCGTCCACCAGGCGGGTGGCAAACCTGCTGAGCCGGTTGAACTCGGCTACATACTCATCGATAGTACGATTTTTCTGCTTCTGATCATGAAATTGTCTCGCTATAGCTTTTAGGGCGGCTTCCAGAAAGAACTTCCGCTTGAACTGCTTCTTGAAGGAACGCCAGGAGGTCCTCCAGTCTAGAATCTTGACTCATTTTTGTACCAAATGCTAGCAAAATCCCTAAGCTGAAGAGCGACGACCTCAACCATGAGGTCGACAGGGAGTCAAAAGACGCTGATAAGTCGCTCCATATCATCCAGCGATTCGTCTACATAGATACCCTCTGTTCCTTTGAAAGGGCGCGGGTCCAACTGCTTGAAGTTCTCAATGTTCCCGACCTTTTCCTGGACGACAGACTTCTTGTCAGACTTGAATTTCTCTAATATAAGTTAAAAACTTTTAAATTCTTATTTACCTGAGCAGGCCTCTGATCGGACTGAGATAAATAGTGCTGCCACGGCCACATTATGGACATTCTCCATGCCCTCTCTCATAATCGTGGTCTTCTCACGATTGGCTTCAGCTTGGGCCCTCTAGGCCTCAAGAACTCCTCGTAGTAGGCCCACGAGTTCGGTGGGGTCCACTGGCACCGGTGGAGCAACGAGAGGATTCACACTGGCAGGAGGTGGTATGGTTCTCGGAGGAATAGGTGATGCTGCATGCACTGAAGAAGTATAAGCAGTGCAGGAAGCTCATGCAGTATGAAGACGATCCGTAAGCTGCTACGGAGAAGGGTCGGATTGGGCCTGAGTAGCGGTGTGCTCAGAGGACAAAACCACTTCGATGGCAGGCCCAGAACGGGTTAGCTTTCCTTTTGCCATCCTCTTGAAAGGTTTAGGTAACAAATATAAGCAAGGTAACCTACGAAACTATAAGCAAGCAAAATATATATAATATATATTATATATATATATATATAATATATATATATATATATATATATACGTTCGGTCCTACGTTGTGACGGGTTGAAAAGGTCTAAGTGTTATAATTGTTTCTAGAGTCTGTTTTCCTAAAGTCATTCTTAAACCTAAGGTCAGAATACAAGACTGCAGGTTTGTCTAGACTAAGTTGACTAGACCAAATTTGCAGAACATGACCTGCATGGGCCGCCACTGAAAATATGTTACGACCCATCCCAAGATACTAGGTCTAGTCGGATCATGCCCAGCCTGCACCATTGTGAGACGACGGCTGTAAGCTGTATCAATCAGTAGTAACTCAAGCACAACATTATAACTACAAAAATGGAAAACTTTTATTTAAAACATTCAAATAAAACTATATTGTCTAACTGGAACATCCACGCAAGCTGAAAGTATTCATTTATTACAACTTGTTCTTTTATTACAACATTAAAAGAAGGAAAGAAACTAAATAGCAAAGTGCGGCAAAAACTCCCGGATTCCCTCTCCGGGTTCAACTATCTCCTCTGAAACCAAGTCAGATCCGTAGTAAGAACTAAAAGCAAGCTCCTCGTCATCGCAGTCACATAAATATTGGTCTCCGGTCAGGAGGAGAGCAAGAACATATATATTCATTCCAGCATTTTAATAAATGACTAAAGATGCAAGAAATAGTTTTTAGAATATAATTTATCTTTTTAAATAATAATAAATAATCAGTAAAGCAGTAAATCTCTGGAAATAATAATGATGCAATCTACAACTAACAACTAGTGTTTTGAGTATGTAGCATATCACGTCCCGATTCCGAAGAATCGACAGTTGTCCCCATGGCGTGATACCATGCGAACCTAGGATGCGATCACACAAGGCATAATCATAAGGTAATTCTGTTTGCCATTGATTATAAAAGAACAAAACAATTATATGGGAAGACTGGATTTTTACTTCACAATACAAACTCGCTCGTACAAAGAAAGCCTAGGGACGAAAACCTAGGTACAGCAATCTAAGCACGATTGTTTAGTTTTGATTCTGGGGGTGACGGTAGAGGCTCGGGAAAGCGACGGCCGTTCTGCCTTACTCCTTGGACGATCGGACGTAGCCTTGGCTCCGGTGAAGAACTGCTCTCAAGATGGGAAGACTCTTCTGTGTGCGCCATTGTCTCTCTGTGTGTCCAGCCTGGTGGATAGGATCTCTTTTGCAAGGGAATGGCACCTTGCTATATTTTTTGTTTCTCTGGATCCCATCTTTTTATAAGGGAATGGCACCTTGCTATTTATAGGAGTGGGGTGTCATCATTAGGGTTTGCAATGATCACCCTAAAAAAGTCGGCGGCTTGGGGACTTAACTGCCATTTTCCTTGATCCTATTTTGTGGGCAATTAATCTGGACCACTAATCTTGATTGCAACTGTCAGCCCCTGTTTTTTAAATTAATTTAATTAGTGTTAATTAGTTGCTAATGGCCTAAATTAGCTTTAAAATAATTATTATGATTTTAGAAATTTTTCTAGAATTTTTAAATGATTTTTAAATAGTTTTTAAATCAAAATATATCACTTTTTAATTACTTGAAATGTTTTAATATCATTTAGTAATATTTAGTTTTGTTTTAATATCAGTTTGTAATTAATTAATTATTTTAAGTTCGGGTTGCAAATTATTATTTGTATTTAGTTATAGTTGGGACCTATTTGTAAATACCTAAAAGTCGAAGGACCTTAATGCAAAACCTATTCCTACCCACCCCCGACGACCCGGCAAGCTGCCGACGACCGGCCTACTGCCCCCCTCCCCCCGCGTTTCCCCGGCCGACCTAGCCAACCCCGACCGACCTAAGCCCCCTATAAATAACCCCCGACCCTGAAACCCTAACCCTAGACTAAAATTCGGCCACCCAGACCTTTCTTCCCCGACGAACTCTTCACCTAAACCCTAGCTCCGACCACAACCCCACCGCCAACTCCACAGTCGTCTACACCCCCCCCCAACCACCATCACCCGACGCGCCACATCGAGACGGACCCAGCGCCACCTGAGCGCCACCGCCCCGAAGCTCCTAGCCGCCGCCAGCACTCGACGAACCTCCCCCCCGAAGTCGGACACGTAAGTTGCAGCTACAAATTGTGTCATGCGTGTCTCGTTTTCACATACGTGACTCGTCAGGACACGAGCATCCTAGGGTAAGTCTGGACACGAAGGATTCGACCCGTGCGTGTCATGCTTAGCACGGACACGAGACTCGTGTCCCTAACTGTCGGGATACGAGGATACGAAATTAAATTCGAATTAAATAAATGGGTTCGGATTTGTTTATCGGGTTTAAAACCCGCTAAACTAAAACCTAATTAAATCTAACCCGAACCCTACCCCTAACACAAAGCTCGGGCTGACCCCGTGGCCAGCCCGACCGCACCCAAGAACTCGACCCCCTGGGCCAAGTTCGAACCCCCCCTGTTGTTCTATTTTATTTTCCTTTTCTTTTTGTTTTCTTTTATTTATATATATATATATATTATATATATATATATATATATATATATATATATATATATATATATATATTATATATATTATATATATATATATATATATATAATATATATATTATTATATTATTATATATAGCTATATTATATTAATATACTGTATTTGATATATATATATATATATATATATATATATATAGATATAATATATAATATATAATATATATATCTATATATATACATATACATATAATACATACAGCATATATATATAATATATATAATATATAAATATATATATATAATATATATATATATATATAATATTATATATATATAATATATTATATTATATTTAGTACTTTATTAATATATATATATAATATATATATATATATTATTATAATATTATAAATATATATATATTATAATATATATATATAATATTATATATAATATATATATATTAAAATAATATGTATATATTATATATATATTTTAAATATATATATATATTATATATAATATTATATAAAATAATATTTAAAATATATATATAATATATATGTATTTATGTATATATATTATATATGTTCCTGTGTATATATATTATATATATTACTTTATAGTTAAGTATTTCTTATATATATACGTATTTTATATTGCATGTATATATCCATTATATGTATATAAATATCTATGTATTTATATGTATATATAAAGTTTTGTTATATTTTATTTATGTATTTCAAACTCTACCATGTATAAATTATTATTATGTAAAATTTCACAAGTTATTTTATTATATTATATTTTGTGACTTGTATATTTTTATCACTTTAAAAATATTATATTATTTAAATTTTGTATTTTATTGTTATAGCCAATTGCTGTCCAAACCTAGCATGAGTTTTTGGGCCCAATTATGTCTAATACATTCAGAGTCTGTACAAGTCTATTGGACTTGATTCATGGCTCTGGGTCCTGTATCTGGACTTCGGTTCAATTCGAATACATGGACAGAAATAGTAAATAATTAATTAATTATTTTCCAAAAACTGTTGCTTGCTGTTTTTGAATTTTTATAAATATTTTAATTGCTGTAAAAATCTGGGAAAAATTATATTTGAATACTTTGTTAATTTAGAAATTTTATTATAATTTGTCCAGAATTTACTAAATGCTGTTGGTATTTTATAAAAATAGGAAAACAGAACTCATTTTCAGTATATTTATGTTTACTGATTTTAATAAATATTTATGAGGGTTTATAAATTCCAGAAAAATTAGTATAAATTTCTATAATTTATAAGGATTATTTTGGTACTTTATTTTATATAAAATGGAGCTTTTAGTCTATCTCAAAATTATGGGAACATAGTGTACAGTTGATTTAATTATTGAATAATTACGACTTGCAACTTTTTGTGTTGTTTTGTGTTTTAGTCGTATTGGACCTCACCCCGCACTAGTGTAAAGATCCTAGAAAGTTAGTTTGAGTACTGTGTCACCCCACATTGGTCTCCTATGCTAAAGTCACCATTTGGCTAGGTGTCCAATCAGAAAGTCGTATTGTACCACTAGTGTAGTAGTGTTTAACTTAGTATAAAAACTAAGTTTATATATTTATTTCTACAGTGACGAGTCACCAGGCATCTATAGCATTTTTATCACTGCTTAGCTTTGCTAGAGACAAGTACTTTCTACAAACTTTACATACTGCTATAAACAATAAACTGTGATTTACCAACCATGTTAAATGCTGATCCTTGGGGTAGCAAGTTATAACTTTGCATGTTGTATTACTTTCAGTCTCTGCCATGTTTAGGACAGCTTTTATATCTCCTACATATTTAAATAACGGGTTAAGGAAAACTGTTAGTAGTGTACGTGATCATGACCTCCTTCTCCGTATGTATTTACCGCGCTCGGTAACATTCTATATGTGACCTTGTCGTATGTTCTGATCCCGCATTTGTGTATGGATATACATTGATGCCGTTCGTACACGTATGTGCATGCCATAAAACTTGATAGGTGCCACTGTACATCCTATTCACCTATTGACCGATTCACGTACATGCTACGATTTTAAACTTTTAAACTATATGTTGTCATTTCTAAAAAGAACCAATTAAACCATGATATGCCACGATTCCAGTTTATTACATTCCTGTTCATGCTTCACATATTTAGTTTGCTAGAATCAGTACTTGCTTTCGTCCTGACAGGATAACTTTGTAGGTATTCTTACTGAGGAGGAGTTGCTCTGTGACCCATATTATGGAGTTACTGCCGAGGACCAGGCTTTGCCTTACGAGGATGTACCTACGGGGAACCTCGTCTATTTGTCTATTTACTTTAGACTTTTGAGAGTAGTCGTGTATTAGACTATGATTTTGTAACTGGACCTGTATCCAGTTTTACATTTGTACTTTGACTCACTATTTCTATGAGACGACTTTTGTGTTTGGAGCATCTATGACTTTTATTTACTTATAGAACTGTTAGCACATTTAGTCTTATCTTGTTACTTCTAGAACAACTTACTGCACTTTATCTCAAGCGTAGGCTGGACATGATTCGGCCCGGCCCAACAATTTGGATAACGGGTCGTGACATATTTTTAGTGGTGGCCCATGCAGGTCTCTGACTAAATTGTTTGGTTACGTTATTGTACCAAGCATACCTGCAATTAGGAACTTAAGGTAATTAGACAACATTAGGAATGACGCTTAGAACACCTAGAGGAATACTAGGATTGCAACATAGGAAATACATCATATGCTTGCTATTATAATTAGATTTTCTTGTCTATGATTGTTTACTTTAAAGAGTCCTTATAAGTTTTTTTTATTTTAATTAGATGGTGCTTACTCGTTCATCCCAGTATGTCACACCTGAGAATGGCACACTCCCTATCCAGTCAGCTGACCAGTCGACCGATATACCTCCACCTCCACCTACCATATTCCTCCACTCCACAAATCCACAAACCCAGATGCCTCTACCACCTTCCACATCACAGTCCCAATAGGACCCGATACTCCCACCACCACCTATCACTATACCTACCCAGGCTTCCGTCACACTTGACGGAAACCAACTGCTCACTCTGATCCAGGGGTTCCTAACGATCCATCAGGAGCAGACTACCCTACTCAGCCAGAGCATGGAGCGTTCTGAGGAACGTACCGTAGTCCTACCACCTGTAGAGCCACGACAGAGAGCAGGGACGATCAAGGACTTCATGGGTCTGAATTCCAAGGAGTTCTCAGGGACTAAGGGCATAGTAGTAGCAGATGACTGGCTAGACTCGGTAGAGAGGAAGCTCCTTGGAGTTAGGATGCCGGATGACCTCCAGGTTGAGGCAGCGGGATTTTTGCTGATAGACTTGGCAGGAGTTTTATTCCGAAATGAGTCGTTATTTGCGAGAAGAAGGGCCACTTGGGATCAGTTTAAGACCCAGTTCAAGAAGAAATTCTTCTCGACCACCGCAAGGGTAGCCATGGGGCTACGATTCCAGAACATCCAGCAGGGGAACCGTTCTGTCGACGAGTATGCGGCAGAGTTTAGTCGCCTGAGCCGTTTCGTTCCTAGTCTAGTTGCAGACCCTGAGGAGATGACGCGTAGGTTTTGCCATGGTCTAGTTCCAGACATTGGCATTCTTATAGTGGCGAACGGTACGACTGACTACTACCAGAGCCTAGAGTTTGCCCGGAGCATAGAGGAGCGTCTTCAGTCTTGCAAGAGGCCGGCTTCTGTACACCTAGAAGGACCGTCCAAGCGTCAGGCTTTCCAGCCGAAAGTACCGACGCCGTACCAGCAGACTTACCGTCCCCCTACACCACATCACCCGACCCCGCCAGTTAGAGCCCCGGGACCCCGACAGCAGCAGAAGGGAACCTTGTGTACATTCTGTAGAAGGATAGTCCACAACGCTTTCGTTTGTAGGAAGAGGTTGGGGCAGTATTTAGCTTGTGGGTCTGCCACCCATCAGCTTCGGGATTGCCCAGTATCCAAGGTATCTAGAGGGCCGCTTCCGACTCAGCAGCAGAGGTTTGGGCAACATCTGCAGCAGCAGAAAGGACCCCAGGGGAAGGCTTATAATCTAGCCCTTGAGCCGGAGCCGGAGCAGGTTTCGGAGCCAGATTATTTGGCTGACGTCATCACAAATCATGTTTATTTGTATACTTTTCTAGCTCTATGCTTGTTTGATTCTGGTACATCTCATAGCTTCCTATCATTAGAGTTTATGCATAAACACCATCTAGTAGCTACACCTACCGAGGAGATGAGTAGAGTAATGACGGGAGGAGGACCAATGCCTATTAGAGCTATCTATAGATGCTCTATTACTATAGCCGGGAGAGAGTTCAGGGGACGTTTCTTTGTGATGCCACTTCCCGGTTATGATATCATATTGGGGATGGACTGGCTTAGCTATGCCCATGCAGCTACAGACTGTCATGAGGGTAGTATTCTGTTCAGTCCCCCAGGCACAACACCATTCAGTGTCAGGAGGACAGGGCCGGAGATCAGCCTAGAGCCGAACTGTTGTACGACAGTTGGGGAGATAGCACTGCTACACCCTATCATTAGGAAGTTTATGGATGTATTCCCAGAGGATCTTTCAGGACTTCGTCTGACAGAGATGTGGAGTTCACTATAGATTTAGTACCGGGTTCATCACCAGTATCCCGGGCTTGCTATAGAGTGAACCCCAAGGAGGCCGTAGAGATGAAGGAGCAGATTGATGACCTGTTGAAAAAGGGTTTCATTCGATCTGGTGCTTCTCCATAGGGAGCGCCAGTGCTCTTTGTGCCTAAGAAGGATGGTACGGTTCGATTGTGTATTTACTACCAGGCCTTGAATGCCATCACCATTAAGAACAAATATCCTCTGCCCAGGATAGATGATTTGTTCGACCAGTTGAGTAGGGCGAAGGTGTTTTCCAGGATAGACTTGAGATCCGGGTACCACCAGGTGAAGGTCAGGGCAGCAGACATCCAGAAGACGACGTTCAACACGAAGTACGGGCAGTACGAGTTTCTGGTGATGCCATTTGGTCTCACAAATGTGCCAGCTGTCTTTATGAATTTGATGAATAAGACATTTCACCAGTATCTGGATAAGTTCATCGTAGTGTTTGTCGATGACATCCTGATATACTCGAAGACGTCGGAGGAGCATGTAGAGCACTTACGGACAGTTTTAGGGATTCTGAGACAGTAGAGGTTGTTTGCCAAATTGTCGAAGTGCGAGTTCTTTTTAGACCGAGTGGAGTTTTTCGGCCATGTAGTTACTGGAGAAGGAATCTCGGTGGATCCCAGGAAGATTGCTGCAGTTGAGACATGGAAGGCTCCGACGTCAGTTTCAGAGATCAGGAGCTTTCTGGGTTTAGCAGGCTATTATAGGAAGTTCGTCCAGGACTTTGCTAGGATAGCTGAACCCATGACGAAGCTGACGCGGAAGGACGCAGAGTACATCTGGTCAGAAGACTGCCAGGCAACATTTGAGGAGCTGAAGAGGAGGCTAACAACCACTCCAGTTCTGACATTACCTTCAGGATCTGGAGGTTTCACCATATACAGCGATGCTTCGGGAAAGGGGCTAGGATGTGTCCTACAGCAGCATGGGAAAGTGATTGCTTATGCATCTAGGCAATTGCGGACTCATAAGCGGAATTATCCTACCCATGACCTAGAGTTAGCTGCGGTGATCTTTGCACTCAAGTTATGGAAACATTACTTATACGGAGAGCGTGTGGAAATCTTTACTGACCACAAGAGCTTGAAGTATGTGTTCACGTAGAAAGAGCTGAACATGAGGCAAAGACGATGGTTGGAGTTGATGAAGGACTTCGACATCGATTTAGAGTATCACCCCGAGAAGGCAAATGTGGTGGCGAATGCGCTGAGCAGGCATCCGACGGCATGGTATCTGATGATAGATCGACATTTGTGGGAAGATCTGGAGAAGCTCGGTATCGAGATAGTTCAGCCAGGATCAGTGATACAGATGATGGCGCTTGACATTCAGTCAGGTTTGATGGAGCAGATCAGGGAGGCACAGTCTTCAGATGAGAGCCTTCGCAGACTTCGGGCCCAGGCTATAGCTGGATTACTGGATGACTTCACCGTAGCAGGGGATGGATCCTTGAGGCATGGCAGCCGATTGTGCGTGCCGAAGGGAGAGCTGATAGAGGCAGTCTTTCAGGAGGCACACCGATCGAGATATTCTATTCACCCTGGTGCTAACAAGATGCACCGTGACTTACAGGAACATCTTTGGTGGCACGGGATGAAGAGAGATGTATCACGTTTCATTTCGAGATGCCTAGTTTGCCAGCAGGTCAAGGCGGAGCGCCAGAGGCCAGCTGGTCTGTTGCAGCCGTTACCTATTCCCGAGTGGAAGTGGGAACACATTACGATGGACTTCATCTCAGGGCTTCCTCGTTCCCAAGGAGGAAAGGATACAATTTGGGTCATCGTGGACAGGCTGACGAAGTGTGCGCATTTTATATCCTTCAAGGTGGGGCTTTCCATCGAGAAATTAGCGGAGCTATACATGCAGCAGATAGTTCGCTTGCACAGAGTACCAGTGAGCATCGTGTCGGATAGAGACAGCAGATTCACGTCCCACTACTAGAGGAGTTGGGCAGTCGGCTCAAGTTCAGTACGGCGTACTACCCGCAGACAGATGGGAAGTCCGAGAGGACGATACAGATGCTGGAGGAAATGCTGAGGACTTTTGTGCTGGACTTTGGCAGATCATGGAAGAGCCATCTGCACTTGGTAGAGTTTTCATACAACAACAGCTACCAAGCCAGTATCGGTATGTCTCCTTTCGAGGCACTATATAGGCGACGATACCGTATACCACTATTTTGGGATGATGTTGGGGATAGAGTTTTGCTTGGGCCAGAGATGATCATGGATGCAGCAGAGATGGTCAGGATGATCAGAGACAGGCTCAGAGTGGCTCAGGACAGGCAGAAACACTGGACCGATGCTAGTAGCAGACCGATGGAGTTTGCAGACGGTGATATGGTGCTAGTGAAGATATCACCTACTAGAGGGACGATCCGGTTCGGACGAGGAGGCAAGCTGAGCCCCAGATACATCGGGCCTTTCGAGATACTTGGCAGGATCGGAGAGGTAGCTTACAGGGTTGCACTTCTACCCAACCTAGCAGGAGTTCACGATATCTTTCACGTATCTCAGCTGAGGAGATATATTCCAGACTCCAGCCATGTGCTAGATCATTCAGAGTTGGAGATCGGACCGAGCCTTGCAGTTTCTGAGCAGCCAGTGGAGATATTAGACAGGAGGAAGAAGAGGCTGAGGAACAAGGTTATACCCTTAGTACGAGTAGCCTGGAGCCGTCACTCTTCGGGTGAATCTACTTGGGAGAGGGAGTCGGACATGAGGGAGAGATACCCTTACTTGTTCGATCCAACCGCTGCAAGGGAACCACCCGTTCCCGCTTGATACCTTAGAGGTTAGTTTCGATCATAGCCTTAGTCATTTGTTGCATTGCTTGCTATGTTAGAAAATTGTAGGGTCTTCAATCCTTGTGAATTTCGAGGACAAAATTTTTCAAGGAGGGATGTCACGACCCGCACCCTAGAGTAAGGGCACGAGACGTGGGTACGTCCAGCCTACGCCGCAGTGTCGGCGGTAGAACGCTGTCCTAGGTCTCATGCATCTAACAGTATAAGGCTAAGCAGTTTATACTCCCCGAATGGGGGTGATATAGCATAAAATAAACTCAATCACATCTAAGGTAGAGCATAATGGAAGATAGATAAAACATGAAATCCACAAAGAGATACATCAGATAGAAGTCTAAGTGTCTAAGATACACAAACCCAGAAAATATCTCAAAATTCAAAAACAGTAATCCATAAAGTAAATACAACTCAAGACAACTAAAATAACTATCTATACAACCTCTACTGTGTCTCCTCTAGGCTAGCAGGCAACCTCTAAGCTATCTGTAAAATTTATCAACAGGTCCAGTCAGGACAGGAACGAGTACAACTCATCAAAAAAACCCAAGTAATGACAGAGAACAATAAAACAGTTATAGACAGTTTTATTGATGAATATGGCAGTTTATATTTAGGTGATAGTATAGAGAAGCAGTAAGATACAAGGAAAGTAAAGTAACTAAAATAAGAGAAGAATGATGGCAATGAAGACTGTAAATAAATCTAGCTGAACTAAGGTAACATAATAAGTCCAAAAGTAAACGCAAAACAAGTGTAAAACTACTATAAATCTAGTACGAGATGAATCTAATACAAGATGAATCCAATACAAGATGATTCTAGGTAGTGATCAAGAATCCAGGTGAGTCCAGCTATTCTAACAGTATGTTTTAAGATACCGAGATCGACATGTAAACGGCTATACGTAATACGGCACATCACACACCTGGCCGGGTGTGAGATGGCTATCATTCCAGTAGATTCCAGTTGGGAGATTCCAGATTGGAGTATGTCTACATGTCTTACTCAAGTATTTCTCTACCCCGCAATACAAATGAATCCAGAATTCGACACGAGAATCGAGATGAGTCCAGCCAAAATATGATGATTCCAGAAATAGATTCCTGAATGATTCCAGTGATTGCAGTAATAGAGGCCAGATAAGTAAGGTATGTGTGTCGCATACATGAATCCAGAAATATCCATACGTGTTGTAACAGAGAATCACATAAAACTAACTATAACTGAAGTATAGTAATTGACAATTAAATGAGAGAACTATCAGAGAATGTACTCGCCTGATACTCTGAACAGCTGATAGGTATAGAGGTCCAAACTGAAGCCATAGAGTCCTATTTAGAGCAACACAGGTCAAGATGTATACGAGAGATGATAAATGAAATGTACAATGCATCTGCATGCTGTCTAGGTCAAACTAGACTAAAGTCAACACTTGGTCAACTCTAGTCAACCACACTAGTCAAATTAGGTCAACTAGGTTAAGTCCTAGCCCAACAAGTCTAACAAGTCTCACTAGGCCTAACCAAGACTAGGCTAGCACTCACACAATCAAAAGACAATGTGAACCACAATAATGCATAATATAAAATAGATAATATATATAAATATATACATGCATATCCACATTACATACATATTTATTTATATAGGCATATGTTACATCATGTATATTTACATAGTTACATAGATATATACATTTATGCACATTTACATACATACTTTTATACATTATATATGTTAACATTCATTACAATGCATTATATTTTACTTATACCTTTGATTGATTGATTCATTCATATATGACATTCATTCATGCATATTACATACTTACATGCATCTATACATTATATACATTATATATAACATGTAAAAATAGAAGAGGAAAAAAGGGAAAAAAACTGAAATGGAAAGGGAAGGGAAGGAAAATGTAAGGAAAAGGAAAAACAGTGGACGTATACATGCTTGCATCATATATTCTACATTACCATACATGCTATCATTATATGTTGTATTACAATATTTATACATTATACATTCATATCTGTCATTACATATATACCTTGCATTCATATCTAGCATTCATTATATACTTTCTTGCATACATTGTATATCATTCTTTCATTCATGCATTTATGCATTGCTTACAAACATTATATTAATTGCATTCCTACATGCTTGCATTCAACCATATATATACATTAATGTAAAGAGGATATATATCATATATATATCAATTCATTCATCTAACATATCATGTATTACATACTCTATATTTATTTAAAACCCATACTACATAGGCTCATAGGTTACACAAAATGCATATATCGTATAGTCACTCTTCTACATAAAACCAATACTGTACCAATTGGACATTCACTAAATTCTAGGATTAAAGTATGTCGTAGCCCTTCATGTTAGCTTTCCGAAACTTTAAACGGATCGCATTTTCGTGTCCGGAAGCTCCCAGAATCGCGAAAATACCGAAACACATTCGTCTTTCGTACAGCTGACACTCAAATAATTCTACAGAAAGTTACAGAAAGAATTTGGCTTATTAAAATATATATTTAGAAAGCTAACTTCGATACGGTTCTTTTAAAAAAAATGGAAGATAAATCGGATTTCTAAGCAAAAAATTATGACATTTCTAAGTTACTTTGGTTAATAAAAACGTGGATGAAAATTATGACGGATTTGACAAAAGAACACATATAGGCCAAGATACTTGGATACAAACATAGGTATCCAAATGAAACTCATTCTAACCATCCTAACTAAGATCAATCCACTCTCTAACCATTATAAAACTGAATTTAAATATCTATTTAAACTATTATCATACATACATACACATAGGGTGTCCTAATTTGGGATCTATCAAGTAGGACACAAGACACATATCTAAAATCCTCAAGAGAGCTCCAAATGGCCTCAAATTTGAATCTAAATGGGACACATGCATGAGGATGGATCCTACGGATTCAAAACTAATTTATATGCAAAGGAAATCGATTTAGAGGATAGGTTTTACCTATTGGGAGTAAAATTCCAATGAAATCCTTTAGGACACGGCTCCGATATGAAGATCCCTCAAAGTAGACACTCCATCTTGCACTCCTCTTCCAATCCTTGGTAGCACCCAACCCTTGGAGGATGGGAATGATTGAGGAAAGGTTTGGTGAAGGAATGATTTGATTTGGAGATCAAATCAATGGGAAGGCTCTCTAAAATTAGGGAAGAACAAAAGGAAAATAAAAGAGGCAAAATTGTAATGAATGAAATGAATCATTCTCTCCTAAAGGTGGCTGCCATAAAGAGTCCATTAGGGCTAATGGGAAATGTCCTAATTGTCCCTCTCTAGTCTCATATGGTTAAGTCTAGACTAGGTTCAAGTTTGGGGTCAAAATGATCTAGTTTTGAGTCTCTAACTTAACCATTCTAACATGATAAAAATTAGTTTAATTAACTAACTTAATGTTGGGTCTTGTGAGCCATGCTTAACTTAATATTGGGTCCCATCTAGAGTTCAAGCTACCCGGGTCACAATACAAGTCGGAACGAGACGAAACTCAAACCCGACTAAACAAATCCAATAAAAACAATATTAAAAATATAAAAATTTTCCAAAATATTAAAATATGAAAAATGACCAAAATCATAATATATCAATTTAAATATTATTAAAATAATCTAAAATTCACCAATTAATCAAAATCCTAAATAATTCAAAAGTCATGAAATGACCAAAATACCCTTAGCCTAAAAAGTTGTAAATAGTTATTCTAATCACATGGTTAGGTCCCTATGGTCATGGTTAGTCTCTAAGCTTAGAAAAACTAGGGATTAACTAGTTAACCATCAAAATCATAATTTAATATTTTAAATAGTTTTAAATTGATTAAAAAATTAGCAAAAATCATAACTTGAGTTAAATCTTATTATCGATTAATCAAAATTATAAAATTTCAAAATTACCCTCATTTGGAAAACTGGGTGTTACAATCCTACCCACCTTATAAAAATTTTGTCCTCGAAATTAAGATGATCGTACCCCCTTCTAGGTCAAACATAGTCAAGGGTCAATCACTAGTCAATTTTCTCAACATCCTAGTACTTGGTCATCCGCTGGTCAACTTCTTAGGATTTTACCTATGCTAGCTACCTAAGTGTTGGCAACCAGAATTTAGCAAAAAGAGAAACTCTATAATAGTCTAGCTCTTAAGTTCCCAATCCTATCAGGGCTGATACTATAAATCTCATAAGCTACATGTTTATAAACACACATTCCCCACATCAAGGACTAACATATATATATATATCCACAGTTGATACTAATGGGGGTAACATCCCTATTTCCCGACAATCAAGGTCCTAAGAATTTTATCTAAACCATGCAATTTGAAGGAATAGCATAGAGGGTCAGGGCATACTGTTGCAGTTGGAAGTCTCAC
The DNA here is from genome assembly GCA_029216955.1 of Iris pallida. Taxonomy (NCBI): domain Eukaryota; kingdom Viridiplantae; phylum Streptophyta; class Magnoliopsida; order Asparagales; family Iridaceae; genus Iris; species Iris pallida. The sequence goes on from JANAVB010021399.1 coordinate 7,584,259, forward strand.
CTAGGTGCACTGGTCATTCTAGGTCAAAATAGTACTATGGTATCAATACACGAGCAATCTAGGTGTCCTAATTGGGAAGGTAAGGGAACAACAACCATCAAGGTTGTAAGGGTTGTCTACCATCCTATATAAGAAATTAGTCATTAACAAACAACTGAGAAATTATTAAAAGGTTACTATTCCATAAAATGGTAAAACTTGAAAATTTAGGCACAACAAATCACAAATAGATTTGTCTTGACAAGATCTAAGTTGATCAATTTCGGGATAATTCGAGATTTGGGCAAGATGGGGAATCAATGAAATCAAGTATGAGCACGAGCATCCAATGATGAAGATCCAGGTCATGATTAAATTTAATTCAACTAGATACGAATACGAGGTTCATAGGCGATAAAAATAATTCCAAGGAGAATTGTCATGGCTGTTGCGGATAAGATTCTAGGGCAAGTTTAACTGTCTCCATCCACGTACATTAATATGAAAAGCGAACCAAAACGTAATAGGTTGATCAGACCATCATACGGCGATTCTGATTAGACAATATGTTAGTGGGTGCGTACCCAATAAGATATGTCATAATCAAGCTCGAAAAGGATAAACTTGTAAAACTAAGGATAATTAGCAACATAGTATATAAGTAAGGGTGGTAGTGATGAACGAAGATACATAGTCCAGATTCTTAACTAAATGGGTCAAGCAATCAAGTTAAGGTACAAGGTTAAGCATTTAAGGAATCAAGCAGAACATCATCACATGTCGGGTCGAAGGAATTGAGTCAAGACTGGATCTCTAATTGAAATCAGGAATAATTCAGTATCATGGTAGAAGTTATAGTTTAGCCATTTGACCAAAAAATTATATCAAGAAAATAGAGTACAAGAAGACGGGTTTTAGTGGGACATGATATACCTACACGAAGGCGAGTTCGTCTAGGTCTTGCATATAAGATTTGTTGGAGGGTAACAACTAGTATTACATTTCGAATGTCAAGGTCACGATAAGGAACGTCAAAAGATCTCAAAATAGAAAGTGGGGTTCAAGAGGTGGTAAATAAATGCACAAGATAAGGAAGATCAAGTTAATCTTCTGTTTCTGATACCCTTAAGTTCATCTGGTCATAACTTGCCAATCGTATCCTTACCTCACCAGTCTCCATATAAAAATTTAACCTTTACCTAAGCCTTTACCATGACTACCGTAGGCAATTTTCAATTTTCAAACATTACTCATGAAGCATAGCCTTCACATTTAGGAATCAACATTAACTATTTATTCAAATTTTCAAATTCTTTCACCTTGTCTTAAATTTGGCCCGAAACCTCTAAATCCCGTTTACGAATTCCTTGAACTTGTTCAAATGGTTCTCCTCGTGTTATTTAATTTAAATACCTTTAGGCCTTACAAAACTTATCCTCCATCAAAAAAATTCAACTTCCGTATTTTGTTCGACATACACCTTTGAATATTATTCTCCTAAAAATAATTTCCACAACAATATCTAAATTTCTATAACTTTATGTTCCCTCTATCCCTAGTCATTTCCTTACAATATCTTGTTCAATATCCTTATTGAATGCAATTAATTTCTCTTTTCTATTACAAACCTTCTACATAGCCTTAGGGTAAAACTTTCCAAGAATCAATAACCAGAGTTTCGAGGTTCTCAAATCTAGGTTGACCTTAAATATCCTCATCAGTTTGAATACACCTATAAACTATCTCAAAACCCCAAATCTTCCTAAGTGTGATTGTTTCCAGATTGGTAGTGTACATCTCTTGATTCTATTCGAGACCTCTACCACATTTCTATCTCAAGGTTTCAATATTGAACACTCCACATTTTGATTTCCTCTAGATCATCATATAATAATCAGTTATGTCTCCTCTGAGCTACATGATTCACATCACTTCTTCAGTCTTTTCCAGGCAGAAGATATGAAGATTCAAGGGTTTCGAGGTACATCTGGTAGGGATGGTAAGATATGGGTGATTGGTGTAATTAGACAGAGTTTAAGATAAGAAGAAAATAAGAATGCAAGGAAATAATGGCAAGAAGGAATAATGAAGATCAGTTCTTTCTCATCTGTTCAAACGAAATGAACCCATCAAGCTCAAATTCAATAGCAAGAATTAGGGTGAATCCCTATAAGAGGAAAAAAAGAATTCCAATTGAAGATCAAAAATGAGTTTCTCATGGGTCGTCCCAAGAATCTCTCAAAGAATCCTAAGTGTGATTGAGTGCCTTGAATTTGAAAATATTAAATACAAAATTAAAATCAACAACTACAGAATTTTATCAAAATCATCAACTAATACCAGGATTCAAAGTTCTACAATGAATCCACCAAAATCAAATTCAAATCAAAGAAAAAGGTGAACCAAAATAAGGGAAAGAGAGTTTAAATCAGAGTTCAAAATGAGATCCTCAAGGGTCATCCCAGGAATCTCTCAAGGAATCCTAATAGTGATTGAGTATCCTCTCATCCTAACATCTTAATTTCTATATCCTATAGCAGGCTCGTAGTAGTACAACTAAGTCGTTGCGCTACTACGAAATCGCACTAATACGAATCTCGACCTGCATGGGCTACCACTAAAAATGTGTCACGACCCGCAACCTAGAGTAAGGGTACGAGACGTGGGTACGTCCAGCCTACGCCGCAGTGTCGACGGTAGAACGCTGTCCTAGGTCTCTTGCATCTAACAGTATAAGGCTAAGCAGTTTATACTCCCCGAATGGGGGTGACATAGCAGAATATAAACTCAATCACATCTAAGGTAGAGCATAATGAAAGATAGATAAAATATAAAATCCACAAAGAGATACATCAGATAGAAGTCTAAGTGTCTAAGATACATAAACCCAGAAAACATCTCAAAATTCAAATACAGTAATCCATAAAGTAAATACAACTCAAGACAACTAAAATAACTATCTATACAACCTCTACTGTGTCTCCTCTAGGCTAGCAGGCAACCTCCAAGCTATCTGTAAAATTTATCAGGTCCAGTCAGGACAGGAACGAGTACATCTAATCAAAAAAACCCAAGTAATGACAGAGAACTATAAAGTAGTTATAGACAGTTTTATTAATGAATATGGCAGTTTATATTTAGGTGATAGTATAGAGAAGTAGTAAGATACAAGGAAAGTAAAGTAACTAAAACAAGAGAAGAATGATGGCAATGAAGACTGTAAATAAATCTAGCTGAACTAAGGTAACATAATAAGTCCAGAAGTAAACGCAAAACAAGTGTAAAACTACTATAAATACAGTACGAGATGAATCTAATACAAGATGAATCCAGTACAAGATGATTCTAGGTAGTGATCAAGAATCCAGGTGAGTCCAGCTATTCTAACAGTGTGTTTTAAAATACTGAGATCGACATATAAACGACTATAGGTAATACGGCACATCACACACCTGGCCGGGTGTGAGATGGCTATCATTCCAGTAGATTTCAGTAGATTCCAGTTGGGAGATTCCAGATTGGGGTATGTCTACATGTCTTACTCAAGTATTTTCCCGCCCCGTAATACAAATGAATCCAGAATTCGATACGAGAATCAAGATGAGTCCAGCCAAAATATGATGATTCCAGAAATAGATTCCGGAATGATTCCAGTGATTCCAGTAATAGAGGCCAGATAAGTAAGGTATGTGTGTCGCATACATGAATCCAGAAATATCCATACGTGTTGTAACAGAGAATCACATAAAACTAACTATAACTGAAGTACAGTAATTGACAATTAAATGAGAGAACTTTCAGAGAATGTACTCGCCTGATACTCTGAACAGCTGATAGGTATAGAGGTCCAAACTGAAGCCATAGAGTCCTATTTAGAGCAACACAGGTCAAGATGTATACGAGAGATGATAAATAAAATGTACAATGCATCTGCATGCTGTCTAGGTCAAATTAGACTAAAGTCAACACTTGGTCAACTCTAGTCAACCACACTAGTCAAATTAGGTCAACTAGGTTAAGTCCTAGCCCAACAAGTCTAACAAGTCTCACTAGGCCTAACCAAGCCTAGGCTAGCACTGACACAATGACAAGACAATGTGAACCACAACAATGCATAATATAAAATAGATAATATATATAAATACATACCTTCATACATACATGCATATCCATATTACATACATATTTATTTATATAGGCATATGTTACATCATGTATATTTACATAGTTATATAGATATATACATTCATGCACATTTACATACATACTTTTATACATTATATATGTTAACATTCATTACAATGCATTATATTTTACTTATACCTTTGATTGATTCATTCATTCATATATGACATTCATTCATGCATATTACTTACTTACATGCATCTATACATTATGTACATTGTATATAACATGTAAAATTAGAAGAGGAAAAAAGGGAAAAAAACTGAAATGGAAAGGGAAGGGAAGGAAAATGTAAGGAAAAGGGAAAACAGTGGGCGTATACATGCTTGCATCATATATTCTACATTACCATACATGCTATCATTATATATTGCATGACAATATTTATATATTATGCATTCATATCTATCATTACATATATACCTTGCATTCATATCTAGCATTCATTATATACTTTCATGCATACATTGTATATCATTCTTTCATTCATGCATTTATGCATTGCTTACATACATTATATTAATTACATTCTTACATGCTTGCATTCAACCATATATATACATTAATATAAAGAGGATATATATCATATATATATATCATTTCCTTCATCTAACATATCATGTATTACATACTCTATATTCATTTAATACCCATACTACATAGGCTCATAGGTTACACAAAATGCATATATCGTATAGTCACTCTTCTACTTAAAACTAATACTGTACCAATTGGGCATTCACTAAATTCTAGGATTAAAGTATGTCGTAGTCCTTCGTGTTAGCTTTCCGAAACTTTAAACGGATCGCATTTTCGTGTCCGAAAGCTCCCGAAATCGCGAAAATACCGAAACACATTCGTCTTTCATACAATTGACACTCAAATAATTCTACAGAAAGTTACAGAAAGAATTTGGCTTATTAAAATATATATTTGGAAAGTTAACTTCGATACGGTTCTTTTAAAAAAAATGGAAGATAAATCAGAGTTATAAGCTATAAGTTATGATATTTCTAAATTACTTTGGTTAATAAAAACGTGGATAAAAATTATGACGGATTTGACAAAAGAACACATATAGGCCAAGATACTTGGATACAAACGTAGGTATCCAAATGAAACTCATTCTAACCATCCTAACTAAGATCAATCCACTGTCTAACCATTATAAAATTGAATTTAAATATCTATTTAAACTATTATCATACATACATACACATAGGGTGTCCTAATTTGGGATCTATCAAGTAGGACACAAGACACATATCTAAAATCCTCAAGAGAGCTCCAAATGGCCTCAAATTTGAATCTAAATGGGACACATGCATGAGAATGGATCCTACAGATTCAAAACTAATTTATATGCAAAGGAAATCGATTTAGAGGATGGGTTTTACCTATTGGGAGTGAAATCCCAATGAAATCCTTTAGGATACGGCTCCGATACGAAGATCCCTTAAAGTGGACACTCCTTGCACTCCTCTTCCAATCCTTGGTAGCACCTTTCCCTTGGAGAATGGGAATGATTGAGGGAAGGTTTGGTGAAGGAATGATTAGATTTGGAGATCAAATCAATGGAAAGGCTCTCTAAAATTGGGGAAGAACAAAAGAAAAATAAAAGAGACAAGATTATAATGAATAAAATGAATCATTCTCTCCTAAAGGTGGCTGCCATAAAGAGTCCATTAGGGCTAATGGGAAATGTCCTAATTGCCCCTCTCTAGTCTCATATGGTTAAGTCTAGACTAGGTTCAAGTTTGGGGTCAAAATGATCTAGTTTTGAGTCTCTAACTTAACCATTCTAACATGATAAAAATTAGTTTAATTAACTAACTTAATGTTGGTCTTGTGAGCCTTGCTTAACTTAATATTGGGTCCCATCTAGAGTTCAAACTACCCGGGTCACAATACAAGTCGGAACGAGACGAAACTCAAACCCGACTAAACAAATCCAATAAAAATAATATTAAAAATATAAAAATTTCCAAAATATTAAAATATGATAAATGACCAAAATCATAATACATCAATTTAAATATTATTAAAATAATCTAAAATTCACCAATTAATCAAAATCCTAAATAATTCAAAAGTCATGAAATGACCAAAATACCCTTAGCCTAAAAAGTTGTAAATAGTTATTCTAATCACATGGTTAGGTCCCTATGGTCATGGTTAGTCTCTAAGCTTAGCAAAACTAGGGATTAACTAGTTAACCATCAAAATCACAATTCAACATTTTAAATAGTTTTAAATTGATTAAAAAAATTACCAAAAATCACAACTTGAGTTAAATCTTATTATCGATTAATCAAAATTATAAAATTTCAAAATTACCCTCATTTGGAAAACTGGGTGTTACAAGGGAAGACTTGTCAGCCCTTGTTTTTCAAATTAATTTAATTAGTGTTAATTAGTTGCTAATGGCCTAAATTAGCTTTAAAATAATTTATTATGATTTTAGGAATTTTTTTAGAATTTTTAAATAATTTTTAAATAGTTTTTAAATCAAAATATATCACTTTGTAATTATTTGAAATATTTTAATATCATTTTGTAATATTTAGTTTTGTTTTAATATCAGTTTGTAATTAATTAATTGTTTTAAGTTCGGGTTGCAAATTATTATTTGCACTTAGTTATAGTTGGGACCTATTTGTAAATGCCTGTTTGTAATTAATTAATATCAGATTCGCCATCGTGTTTGCCATTGATTATAAAAGAACAGAACAATTATATGGGAGGACTGGACTTTTACTTCACAATACAAACTCGCTCGTACAAAGAAAGCCTAGGGACGAAAACCTAGGTTCAGCAATCTAAGCACGATTGTTTAGTTTTGATTCTGGGGGGTGACGGTAGAGGCTCGGAAAAGCGACGGCCGCTCTGCCTTACTCCTTGGACGATCAGACGTAGCCTTGGCTCCGATGAAGAACTGCTCTCAAGATGGAAAGACTCTTCTGTGTGCGCCTTTGTCTTTCTGTGTGTCCAGCCGGGTGGATATGATCTCTTTTGCAAGGGAATGGCACATTGCTATATTTTTTTTGTTTCTCTGGATCCCGTCTTTTTACAAGGGAATGACACCTTGCTATTTATAGGAGTGGGGTGTCATCATTAGGGTTTGCAATGATCACCCAAAAAAAGTCGACGGCTTGGGGACATAATTGCCATTTTCCTTGATCCTATTTTATGGGCAATTAATCTGGACCACTAATCTTGATTGCAACAAATCTGGACAATTAATGCTGATTGTGTAGAATCCGTATGGGCAATCAATGTTGATTGTCATGAATCTTGGGAAGCTCAGATCTTCTGCCACGTGTTTAATCCATGTGATTGCCATAAATCTGTTTTGATTCGAGTAATTATGATGATTGCACTAAATCTGGTTGTTGGGATTTGATAACTCTTGATTGATTTAGTGCCACATGGGAAACTGATCTTCTGCCACGTGTCATAACCGTGAGCCACAGCCGCGTGAGGGTAGCTTCTTAGGTTTTGAACTGCATGAAGGTGGCATCCGCATAGGTGTAGTGTCACGACCCGCACCCGCTTTTCGGACACGAGTACGTGAGCAAGCCAGCTACGTATCGAACGGACTCCAGTCCGACTCGAATACGTAAACGCTGTCAAGGCTATGGTATACTGCCAAATCATGGCAACCAAATCTATATCTCAATCTATAATAAGAATAATAAACAAGAATGAACAAGTATGTGTCGTGGTCTGCAGCCCACTAGCATGCATGTCCGATTAGACTCCAAAAATAACATGAGTCTGTAAACTGAATAAATATGATATATCATAATGATGAAAGGGAAACACGAGCTGGATGAACTGAATGATAAACATGGTATCAATACCTGAATCCCGCAAGCAATAGCATTACATCCGGACCACAAGTGTCATAATCATCCGCCATCCGGAGCTTGTAACTAACTCCACGCAATAACTAACCTGAAGAGATCATCACGTCCTCAGGGGACATAGCAAGATACATAAAAACATGCCTATCTAGCAGTTTATCATGCAATAAAGAAGATACAGGAAATAAATGGGGAAAGACCAATCAGCACGAAAACACGACTATATACGACTGGAAGAACCACTACGCCTAAACGAACTACTGGAGAAGAACAAGATAACACGATATCACGATGCCAATGGATAACCAATCGAATACTCAAACACTCGCCCCTAGTGTGGACTCGCAGGTTTGAACAACTACTAGCCCTCGCCCCTAGTGTGGACTCGCAGGCTAGCATCACCCTCGTCCCTAGTGTGGACTCGCAGGTGTAAACCATATACTACTAACCCTCGCACCTAATGTGGACTCGCAGTCTAGCATCACCCTCATCCCTAGTATGGACTCGTAGGTGTGGACCAATAACTGCTAACCCTCGTCCCTTGTGTGGACTCGCAGATTAGCTTAACTACTAACCCTCATCCCTAATGTGGACTCGCAGGTTAGCTTAACTACTAACCCTCGTCCCTAATGTGGACTCGTAGGCTAGCATCATGATTTCAAGACAAAGAGGTAAAGCAGTTCCGATATGACTTATTCATCCTATGACACGATGCGACTCAGTTCAGGTACAAGTGATGACACGACACGACCCAAATCACGATACACGAGGAAGCCAATCCAAGATGAACTAAAAAATTAACTATGAACAAGAACTATATATATGTATATCCGATATGAACTACAAAGCCAATTATAAACAAGACTATATATACTAGCAAGCATGATACACAAATCACATATAAATAATCAACTAGTAAAACTGTATAATAATATAAATATGCATGTAAATAAACTGTAGAGGGAGGCAAGGTATCTTGCCTGGAGGTTGCACGCAGATCCCACAAAAATATAGTCAACTAGTGAGCCATAAAGTCCAAGTCATCACAACTGTCTCCGAAAGCTGAAACAAATATTGCCAACATTCTCAGAATAGTTAAATTAGCTAGGATTGCATGTCCTTAAGTCCAATTCTGGACACAGGGGAAAAACGGTAATTTTGGGCAAAAACGATGTCCGTCGTTGGACCCGCTTTGTACCGAAAAGCGTGCCAGAGTCAATGGTCTCTAAAGCCGTCAAACTATATGTCTATGGATTTGGTTTTCTGATACGAACCCAACCGTATGTCCAAAATTGGATTCCGGCAGGCCGTGCACAAAATCACCCGTTGAGTCGGACCGTGGGGCCCGTAAAACGGCAATTTTACCAACGGTCTCAGAATCGGACCAAACTTGGCATGCAGGACCAGAAAAATAATACGGTCCTGTTGGCATAAGTTTCATCTTGATCTGACGAACGTGCACGAAGTAATTGGAAAACTTGCACAGAGGCCGATACGGTGAATTTTGACGGATACGTGTCAAATTCGTCGCGCACACGCAACCAATTTGAATTCCGTCAAAGCCCACACGACCATGAAGCCGATACGCAGCTTTTGATGCTTTCGGTTCGCGACTACGTCGCCCGATTTGGCGGGACGTACGTCATATCGAACAATTTCTAGTTTTCGAAAACTGTTTTTCCTATTTTTTTTTTGATTTTTAGAATCAATTATCTTCCTGTATAATAAACGAAAAATAGTTCTACAAAAAGTGTTCTAACTCGTATAGGTTGTCTAAACTTCGGTTCAAGTAGTTTCTCAAATTTGTCGATCGCTCGACAGGAAATAGGCTTCCAAATCGGTATTTTAATATCGAAAAATGTCCTATTTAGAATAGGTTTTTGGGATTTTCAAGATGATTTCCTGATCGATATAGTCTAATATGATTAATTCTACCTGAACAACATTGAAGGGGGTCAACTAGGCTCTCTGTAGCAATTTTCGGTTCGTAAATTAGTGGAGTATCGAGAGAGAACTCTTACCACGAACTTGGGTTGCCGCGACTGCGCCTCGCTGCTACTCCCCTGCACCTGTGCACGCGCGTGCGGCCTTTGCCGGCCTCCGGCGGTGCGCGCGGTGGCGCGCGGTGGCCGGGTGCTGCGCCAGGGAGAGGGGAAGGTATGGCGAGGCTTCGGGGCGTTAGGGTTTCGATGAGTTCTTCCTATATGCGTGCGTGTGTATATATATACTGCCGAGTCGGTTGGGTTTAGCTCGGGGAAAGCTAGGCTGTGGCCTCTGGCTTTGCGGGTTGGGCCTTAGGTGTGGGCTTAGCTTTCTGGGTTAGGCTCTGCTGAGCGGGCCTGGGGCTGGCTGCTTGGGATGGGATCTCCTGATATATATATATATATATATATATATATATATATATATATATATATATATATATATATATATATATATATATATATATATATATATATAATATATATAATATATATATATATATATATATATATATATATATATATATAGCTAATATATATAATAGAATATATATATCTATATATACATATGATATATATAACTATTATATATATATATATATATATGTACTCATATATACGTACTTATATATATATATATATTTATATATATTTATATATATATTTGCATCAATACAATTTTAAGTATATATATATATTCTTATGCCATAAATTCGAATACCAAAAGTGAAATATTCTACGTAAAAATCAATATTTACAATATAGCAATCTTACTTTTACATACTAAAATTCATATAATTATTTATATTATAATTCTCCAAAAATATCTAAATAAATATTTTTAGTAGAAAAATACAACTCTCAATATTATCTATTTATATATATATACACATACACAACTATATAATATATATATATATATATATATTTTATATATACATACACATACTCTTATGTATAATATTTATACATTTATATATATCCATACACATATATATTTATATATCTACACATCCATATACACGTATATTTATTTATACATGCACACGTATACATATATTTATATATATATATCTATATATACACACATCCATTTATATATACACCTCATCTATAAATAAATACTCAATTAACTAATAATCATAATATCTAATGGTAATAAATATATTTATTCAATCATCATAAAAATAATAAAATAATACTTAACTGGTGGTTTGGTGAATCCATACTACTCATCCTTATCCGGGTCCAGAAAATTGTACAAATATTGTAAAACAATATTTAATAATAAAATACCAAATTTTGTACATTATTCAAATAGTTAAAAATGCACATCAATACCTAAAATAATTTAGGAAATTTTGTACACACATAAAATATGCCTACAAGGTCGTCCTTGGTCTCACTACATACCAACAAAGGCTTGGATTCGGTTCGGGCCCAGTTCGGTGTCACTACCACATTTCTAGTTTGAGGGTATTTTTGATATTTTTGGGGTAATTTAAATTTATTAGAATTTATGGGAATTTTTAGAAATTATTTTGGAATTGTTTGAATGAGGGTTGACTAGGTTGACTTTGACTAGCAATGACCATGGTAGACTAACCTAGGAGCTAACCCTAGTTGAGTTTGGTCTTGATTAGGTCATGCCACCCTAGTTAGACTAGAGTTGACTAATAGTATGGTTATTTGACTTAAGTAGAGTTTTAAGTCATAAGCCATGACTTGTGATTAACCAATAAATCAATAGTTAGCCAAATAAGCCCAAAGCCCATTAGTCAAGTGCCCAAACCCTAACCCTAACATTTTGTCCAACCAACCTAGGGATTCCCCCACTATATAATCTCTCCTAAAATCTAGGGCTCGCCTCTTCTTTAGGAATTTATTACAAGAGAAGAAAGAGGTGAGTCTCCATGTTCAAAAATCCCTAAAAAAATCTATTTTTCCTCCTTTTTAATCCAAACAAATTGCAATAGGTTCTAATTAATGTTTTTTTGCTGTTGGAATTGATTGTTCTCAGTTTTCTATAAATTTGGAAGAGTTTGGCCATCAAGAGGAGCACCTCTTTGTGGAGCTTTTTGAGGCTTTGGGTACTCTTAGGTAACTCTCTATCCACACCATAGAATCCTTAGATTTTTACATTATTAGGGAGCCCTAGACCTAACCTAACAGTAGAAATAGGAAACCCTAAGTTTTCGTATCCTTTCGTGTCCAAACAGGACACGTATCAGTGCACTATTCAACGTGTTTGTGGAAATACCACTGTGGATTAGTTTATGATATTTTCAAAATATTTTTGAATGAAAATTTGTGTTTTGATGTCGCTTACTCATTTCCATTGCTCTGAGCTTGAATCGAGTCTGTGTCGAGTCGATTGGACACGCGTGCACACGCTCTCGCGCGTGCGCGCACAGCTACAGTAATCTCCTGCCTATCGGGCTTCCTGCAGGACACGATACGATTTTATTTGACACGAGATTTTGTGGACACTTAGGGGCACCCATTGTCATCACACTCCCCAAGTTTTATGAGATTTTGTGGTCTGGATTGGGAGAAATCGGCCACGCACGGGGAATACACTGCACTGTGCACACTGTGTAATTAGCCACTGATACGGCTCTGGTTCACGGACACGGCGACACGAAGACACGATGCAGGCACCTAGACACGAGCACCTAGACCTAGCCTAGGTGGGGACACGAGCACGAGGCCTGGGTTGGCCTGTGTCGGGTGCACGACACACGTGTACACCCGCACGAGGCTGCCCAAATTCCTGTGTCCAGTTTACCCGATTTTGGGTTTAATTGGACTGGACATGTTTGTGTCCACTTTGGTGGACACAAACTCATCACACGACACGTCTACATGCTGTTAGTACATTACCAACCTATAAATTAGTGTTTTGTTTTAGTTTTATGTGTAAATTCCTAATTACCTAATCCTAAAACTGTGTAGTGTTCTTCCTGCATTTTTCAGATTTGAAACATGGACTTTGGCAATCATTTTAACCCATTAAATACTGATGTTTGCATGATATTAAACCCCTAACTTGTTCACCTATGTGTTTTCTAGTAGTATGTCGAATTGGGGTTGATTTGGATGTGTGTTGGTTCAAAAATCTGGAAGTTTGATTTAGGGACTGTTCTAGTATTTGTGTGTTATCATGAGACATTGAACTATCACTTACCCTTTAGAAACATGAGTGTAGCATGACCTGAGATTTAGGGACTGCTTTCTACTTTAAAATCTGATTTGTGTATTGAGTGGGGATTGACATGTGGTGGACAGTTTTCTCTTAACAGTCCCTATATAACTGTCCCTATATAACTGTCCCTATATAACTGAGCCTATTCACTATTTTTTGGAACCTTAAATCTGAGATTGTAGGTTCACATGTTCATGTGTGTATTACTGTCATTGAGAGTTAATCCCCATCCCTTTTTCACTATCAAGACCTACATAGCTCTCACTACTCACACACTACCACACACACACCCTCTCTATATATCCTATTGTATATATATATAATGTAATGTATATATATATATAATGTAGTGTATATACATATAATGTAATATGTGTATATGTGATATAATATGGTTTATGTATCATATAGGTATCCAATGTAGATATTTTTCAATGGGTTATAGGCTATGTTAGTTTATATATATAAGTACCATATATATATAACTTGTGTGTGAACTTTATATATGTATTTCATATTTATGTGTTATGTTTGAGATTACATATATCTAGAGTGTATTGGTTAGATATAGATTTGGCATGTTGTATGTGTTTGGGTTGGCCTAGATTGAATAGCCTATGGCCTGTGTATGCATGTTTGACTAACAGGCCTAGATTAGGCTTGTACAACTTTATTAGACCTAGAATAGACTTACTAGACTAGTGTAGACTAGTTTGACCTAGTGTGGACTTATTTGACCTAGTTTGACCATAGTTGACCTAGTTTGACTTCTAGGGTTGACCAGAGTTGACCAAGAGTTGACTTTGGCCTAGATTGACTTAGATTCATGTAGAATGCATAGTAGTGCTTCATTTTACCATTTTGGACTTGTTGTGACTTTTGCTGTTCTAATAGGAGCCAGACACCACTCCTCGGACAGAACTTTTCAGTTGGACACTCAGATACCAGGCGAGTACATTCTCTGATCATTTCATATCATGTTTAGGATTATATTTCCTGCTTTAGACTATCTTACTTGATGCTGACACGTTGGAACACGGATTGGTACTATATGGATCCTTTTATGAGATGTTATCCCTCTCCGGAGCATCAGATACTTTTTTCATGTGTGTTTCACTTACATCACGTATCATATGCTTCTATCATCATGAATCTTCGGGAATCAGCTAGTGACTCATGTACCCTCATGATCACCGAGCCTTCACGAATCAATTCATGAATTACCCTTTTTGGGCAACGTAGTATAATCATGAATCTTAACGTAACTTGAATGGATCCTTGTGTATTGATTGGGGATGGGGGAGTATAGATGAACATATGAATAAATCCAAGTAGTGTAATCATGAATCAATTCCCTATAGTGTAATCATGAATCAGTCCTTAGCCATTCACATGTTTATGCAGTACTCTGAATCACTAGCACTGTCTCTCTTTACATATATCATAGATATTTACTTACAGTCTCTCTCTCTTACATTATGCTATTCTTCAGTTTCCTGTATTTTATTCTCTAGCATAATTATATTTCCTTTTCTGCTATGACTTGTTGAGATATTTTGTACTCGCTCCGTCCTGACTGGACATGTTGAAATATTACAGAGGATGAGGACGAGGCTGGCTGCACTACCTATTACGGTGCTACTTTAGATGAGTACTTGGACCTGGACCATCAGCAGGCCCCACTAGCTATGGATGACACACCCTTAGACTAGGATGTTTTCATTTACAGTATGTCATGGATGATTGTATATATTTGATTATGGGATTATGTATTTATCTTAGACACTTAGACTCTCTGATGTACTTGGGATTTCCTTTCATTTCAGCAGTTTTATTTATCTATCAATCAGCTATGTTATCATCTGTTTTTCTTTGAGTTTTATATCATATCGTGCTTCTTCTTCCTTAGTTGTGATTGAGTCTACTTTTATCATGTCACCCCCATTCGGGGAGTATAAACTGTTTAAGCTTTATATTGCTAGATGTTGTGACCTAGAACAGCGTTCTACCGCCGACACTGCGACGTAGGCTGGACGTACCCACGTCTCGTGCCCTAACTCTAGGGTGCGGGTCGTGACATTCGGGCTAAGTTGGTACAATCGGGTCATCTAAAATCAATATATTTAATTAATAAATAAATAGTTCATCGGTGGGGGTTAAGTCACAACTTAAACTGATTTTCCTAGTTAGGACACTCATATGGCTTTGCATTCCCCTACCACGCTACTGCACTATTCGTCCCTAGCCGTCTTGTACTTCAAAACTCAACCATGATTAAAGTCATCTACCGTAATAATTAACTTAAATAATTATTTATAAAAATCGTAAAATCCCCATTTAAATCAAATAAACAAAATAAAAAAAAATATTTCAAAATTTTCCGTGAAGGGGAGCTACAAATCTACCCACCTTAAAAATAATTTCGTCCTCGAAATTCTAATTCGTAACTATTCTTAAAATTCAAGAAGAAAGTCTACCTTAACCTTAATCTCCTCAAATTTAATTTCTCACAAATATTTTATAACCTTGAGTACTTGAGGACTTCTACCCACCTTTGGTCACACTACTCCCTTGAAACACAGGTCACTAAAATCATATAATCTTCTAACTAGTAAATAAAAATTCTACCAAGACTATCTAGGACATATGGTACCTATAATCCCTCATATATATAAACAACCAATATTCAATAGTCAAGCAATATTATACTATAAAGTAAGAATTTCTGATAAATCCTAGATAGCACGATTATTCGTCACCCCAAAATAAAAGGGACGAGAGTCAATGGCACAGGAAGCAAGAAAGTATAATTGAGAGCAAATATATAGTTTTCAAGGACGTGGAGAATTTCTAAAAGAATTTTTAAGGCAGAGTGGATTGAGATTTCTAAGGTTTAGTCAGATGCGCAGGCTCATATCAGTACAGTTACATAACCGATACGATATGTTCTGACCTGCATGGGCCACCAAAGAAACTTGTCATGACCCGCACTCGCTTTTCGGACGCGAGTACGTGAGCAAGCCAGCTACGTATCGAACGGACTCCAGTCCGACTTGAATACGTAAACGCTGTCAAGGCTATGGTATACTGCCAAATAATGGCAACCAAATCTATATCTCAATCCATAATAAGAATAATAAATAAGAATAAACAAGTATGGGTCGTGGTCTGCAGCCCACTAGCATGCATGTCCAATTAGACTCCAAGAAATAACATGAGTCTATAAACTGAATAAATATGATATATCATAATGATGATAGGGAAACACAAGCTGGATGAACTGAATGATAAACATGGTATCAATACCTGAATCCCGCAAGCAATAACATCACATCCGGACCATAAGTGTCATAATCATCCGCCATCCGGAGCTGCTAACTAACACCATGCAATAAGTAACCTGAAGAGATCATCAGGTCCTCAGGGGACATAGCAAGATACATAAAAACATGTCTATCTAGCAGTTTATCATGCAATAAAGAAGATACAGGAAATAAATGGAGAAAGACCAATCAGCACGAAAATACGACTATACACGACTGGAAGAACCACTATGCCTAAACGAACTGCTGGAGAAGAACAAGAGAACACGATATCATGATGCCAATGGATAACCAATCGAATACTCAAACCCTCGTCCCTAGTGTGGACTCGCAGGTTTGAACAACTACTAGCCCTCGCCCCTAGTGTGGACTCGCAGGCTAGTATCACCCTCGTCCCTAGTGTGGACTCGCAGGTGTGAACCATATACTACTAACCCTCACCTCTAATGTGGACTCGCAGGCTAGCATCACCCTCGTCCCTAGTGTGGACTCGCAGGTGTGGACCAATAGCTACTAACCCTCGTCCCTAGTGTGGACTCACAGGTTAGCTTAACTACTAACCCTAGTCCCTAATGTGGACTCGCAGGTTAGCTTAACTACTAACCCTCGTCCCTAATGTGGACTCGCAGGCTAGCATCAAGATTTCAAGACAAGAAGGTAAAGCAGTTTCGATATGACTTATTTATCCTATGACACGATGCGACTCAGTCCAGATACAAGTGATGACACGACACGACCCAAATCACGATACACGAGGAAGCCAATCCAAGGTGAACTACAAAATTAACTATGAACAAGAACTATATATACGTATATCCGATATGAACTACAAAGCCAATTATAAACAAGACTATATATATACTAGCAGGCATGATACACAAATCACATATAAATAATCAACTAGTAAAACTGTATAATAATATAAATATGCATGTAAATAAACTATAGAGGGAGGCAAGGTATCTTGCCCGGAGGTTGCACGCAGATTCCACAAAATTATAGTCAACTAGTGAGCCATAAAGTCCAAGTCATCACAACTATCTCCGAAAGGTGAAACAAATATTGCCAACATTTTCAGAATAGTCAAATTAGCTAGGATTTCCTGTCCTTAAGTCCAATTCTGGATACAGGAGCAAAACGGTAATTTTGGGCAAAAATGATGTCCGTCGTTGGACCCGCTTTGCACCGAAAAGCATGCCAGAGTCAATGGTCTCTAAAGTCGTCAAACTACATGTCTACGGATTCGGTTTTCTGATACGAACCCAACCGTATGTCCATAGTTGGATTCCGGCGGGCCGTGCACAAAATCACCCGTTGAGTCGGACCGTGGGGCCCGCAAAACGGTAATTTTACCAACGGTCTCAGAATCGGACCAAACTTGGTATATAGGACCAGAAAAATGATACGGTCCCGTTGGCGTAAGTGTCGTCTCGATCTGACGAACGTGCACAAAATAATTGGAAAACTTGCACAGAGGCCGATACGGTAAATTTTGACGGATACGCGTCAAATTCGTCGCGCACATGCAACCAATTTGAATTCTGTCAAAGTCCACACAACCACGAAGCCGATATGCAGCTTTTGATGCTTTCGGTTTGCGACCACGTCGCCCGGTTTGGCGGGACGCACGTCGTATCGAACAATTTCTAGTTTTCGAAAACTGTTTTACCTATTTTTTTCTTGATTTTTAGAATAAATTATCTTCCTGTATAATAAACGAAAAATAGTTCTACAAAAAGTGTTCTAATCTCGTATAGGTTATCTAAACTTCGGTTCAAGTAGTTTCTCAAATCTGTCGATCGTTCGACAGGAAATAGGCTTCCAAATCGGTGTTTTAATATCGAAAACTGTCCTATTTAGAATAGGTTTTTTGAGATTTTCGAGATGATTTCCTGATCGATATAGTCTAATATGATAAATTCTACCTGAACAGCATTGAAGGGGGTCAACTAGGCTCTCTGTAGCAATTTTTGGTTCATAAATTAATGGAGTATCGAGAGAGAACTCTTACCACGAACTTGGGTTGCCGCGACTGCGCCTTACTGCTACTCCCCTGCACCTGTGCACGCGCGCGTGGCCTTGGCCGTCATCCGGCGGTGCGCGCGGTGGCACGCGGTGGCCGGGGGCTGCGCCAGGGAGAGGAAAAGGTGTGGCGAGGCTTCAGGGCGTTAGGGTTTCGATGAGTTCTTCCTATATGCGTGCGTATGTATATATATACTGCCGAGTCGGTTGGGTTTAGCTCGGGGAAAGCTAGGCTGTGGCCTCTGGCTTTGCGGGTTGGGCCTTAGGTATGGGCTTAGCTTGCTGGGTTAGGCTCTGATGAGCGGTCCTGGGGCTGGCTGCTTGGGCTGGGATCTCCTGAGATATATATATAGCTAAATATATATACATTAGCAACTATTATATATATATATATATATGTATTTATATATATACACATATATGAATATATATATATACGTATACGTACTCATATATACGTACTTATATATATTGATATATATATTTACATATATATTTGCGTCAATACAATTTTAAGTATATATATATATATATATATATATATATATATATATATATATATATATATATATATATATATATTCTTATGCCATAAATTCGAATACCAAAAGTGAAACATTCTACGTAAAAATCAATATTTACAATATAGCAATCTTACTTTTACATACTAAAATTTATATAATTATTTATATAATAATTCTCCAAAAATATCTAAATAAATATTTTTAGTAGAAAAATACAAATCCCAATATTATCTATTTATATATATATACACATACACAACAATATAATATATATATTTTTTATATATACATACACATACTCTCATGTATAATATTTATACATTTTTTTTATATTTATACATTTATATATATATCCATACACATATATATTTATATATCTACACATCCATATACATGTATATTTATTTATACATGCACACGTATACATATATTTATATATATATATATATATATATATATATATATCAATATATACACACATCCATTTATATATACACCTCATCTATAAATAAATACTCAATTAACTAATAATCATAATATCTAAAGGTAATAAATATATTTATTCAATCATCATAAAAATAATAAAATAATACTTAACTGGTGGTTTGGTGAATCCATACTACTCATCCTTATCCGGGTCCAAAAAATTGTACAAATATTGTAAAACAATATTTAATAATAAAAATACCAAATTTTGTACAATATTCAAATAGTTAAAAATGCACATCAATATCTAAAATAATTTAGGAAATTTTGTACACACATAAAATATGCCTACAAGGTCGTCCTTGGTCTCACTACATACCTACAAAGGCTTGGATTCGGTTCGGGCCCAGTTCGGGCTAAGTTGGTACAATCGGGTCATCTAAAATCAATATATTTAATTAATAAATAAATAGTTCATCGATGGGAGTTAAGTCGCAACTTAAATAGGTTTTCCTAGTTAGGACACTCATATGGCTTTGCATTCCCCTACCATGGCTAAACACTAGTCAAAGCACGCTACTGCACTATCCGTGCCATGATTCCTAGCCGTCTTGTACTTCAAAACTCAACCATGATTAAAGTCATCTACCGTAATAATTAACTTAAATACTTATTTATAAAAATCGTAAAATCCCCATTTAAATCAAATAAATAAAATAAAAAAAATATTTTAAATTTTTTTGGGAAGGAGAGCTACATGTAGCCTCCGAAATCTGAGCCGCATGGGGGTGGTTTCCAATTGAGCCGCATAGGATAAGCCACGTGTCAAGGCTGCATGGGCGTGGCCTCTAAATATTTGAGCCGCATGGAGATGATCCCCATGATCCGAGCCACATGAGAACAGCGGCCGTATAGGGTGACTGTTCATAATTTGAGCCGCATGACGAGGGTCTTCACGCTCTGAGCCACATGCGAGCATCAGCCACATAGGGTGGTGGCAGCCGCATAGGGAGCTTTGAATTTGGTGGATCGTGCCAGCTGCAGAGAAGATTTTCTTCGTTTTCCGAGGAATATGCCGTCATGTCGAAGTTCATTATTTCAGCTTTAATGTCAGAGTTATCACTTTATGTCAGAGCATTTAATGGGAGCAGTCACTTTATGGCCAGCTGTAAAGGCAAGCTGCATAGGGTCATATGATTTTTGCCTGAGTCGTATGAGGCTATTGAAGAGTTTTTGAGCCGTGTGAGGCTCTGATAGATTCCTGAGCCGCATGAGGCTCCTTCTATTTTGAGCCGCATGAGCTTCTTCTGTTTTGAACCGCATCGGCTTTTCTAGTTCTTTTCCACGCTTCTACAAATCCGAAAAACAACATCTAAGAGAAAGCGCAGACAAAAAACTTTACATTTTATTGATAATAGACATCATTTATAAACTTTATTACAATCGTGCCGTACGGGCTTTATAACATGACTCGATTACAAAAGGTGTGCCGATGAGATAGCCGTTCCATACATACATTCCTCATTAACAACAAAAGTATTCCAGCCACCTGGATGCGAGGGATGCCGAGACATGTTCCTTCGACTTGCGGAGAGTCTTCAAAAGTTCAGCAGCAGGGTCTTCGACTTCTGTAACTCCACCTTTCTAATATAGTATTTTTTTATTTTTTTATGATTTGGAAAATTTTGAAGTTATGAGCAGGCTTGGATATTATTTAATTTTTTCTTTTTTTTGGGCTAAACCATCCTGTTGGGCTGAGCCCATAAAACCAAAGCTTTAGTATCAATCCCGTGCAGGGACTGATTCCTCATAATTTTGAGTTCTAAATTCGTTCAGCTCTTTTCAAATTCAACTCTAACGGCCATGGCAAGGGGCCATGTGCTCTAACCGACTGCCAGGGTGGAGGAAGGAATTCTTTCCGCCAAGAATGGCCTACTGCTCACGCTACCTAGCCATCTATTTAAATGGTTTGCCCTTCCTTTTTGCTGAGCAACAATTTTTCCCTTCTCCAACTTCTTCTTCTCCAAAAGCTTGCTCTGGACAGCCATGGCAGTGATAGCTCTGAGGTTCGAGTCATCAATGGCAGCCAATGATGCATTAATTCAGTAAGAATTTTTGATCCCTTTGTCTCCTTAATCGTTTTTGAAATTAAATTGGATCGAATCAATGATTGGACTGATCGGTTTCAACTCGGGAGTTGGTCGATCGAACTCCGATCGTGAGTTGAAATGGATCGATCCCTGAACATCTGATCAATCATTTCTTTTGATCAATCATTCATGAATAGTTTTACAAATTCTGATCATGAGGTGTTCGATTGTTTGTCTCAATGATCTGAATTGGTCACGAACAGATCCTGATCAAGCACATCGATTCCATCTCGAGTTTCACTCACATTCTTTCTGATCTGTTCTTGTTTCGACTCTAATCAAGGAATCAAGGTGAGGATCTCCTTTAATCAAGAGTACATAACTCTACTGATTTTTCTATCATAAATCTAGATCTAATCAAATTCTTTTATTACACTTTTAGTAATGAGAAGGATCCATTGGATCCTTGAATTTTCTTGATAACAGTTAAGAAGATCGAGAGTTTGTGCTAAATCCTAATTCGATCAGCTGATTGTTCATAAACCTCAGGTAATCATCTATTACTGCTATATTACATTTTTTAATTTGAAGTATCGGGTTCATAGGTGCATCAGAACATCGATACTAGAATTATGGTTCTATTTTTGATATAGTCATGATATATTCCTCAAACTAAATTTTCTAAAATACTGTTGGATTCATTGCCTTATTGAAATTGTTGGCCCATTGGTCATATGGTCAACCTGATTTTAATAATTGATCAAAACTCTGTCTGGATATACGAAGCTTGTTGGGACATCTCAGCTTCTTCGACATAAGCAAGATTGGATATTCACTTCGTTCAAGACTGAAGATCTATTTGCCTACTTGAGTCTGTACTTCCTATACAATGTAATTTTTCACTTTATTTGAGTCTAGGAATACGTTGTACACCGAGTCGTACTGGCAAATAGGCTATCCCCAAAATAGTTCAAAATGTTTTTAAAATGACCTATCAAAATGTTTACAAAAAGGTTTTCAAAAAGGTTTTCAAAAATCACCAAAAATCTATTTTAAAATCCTAACCTAACCCTGACAGAACTCGGCTAGAGTTCGGCCAGAGTTCGGCCAGAGTTCGGTTGGTGGCCGTTTGATTTTTGAATTCTCTGGAACTTGGTCCTCCTGCAGTTGCGGATTTGACCGAGATTTGCTCATCGAGTTCTGTCCGAATTCTGCCCGAATTCTGACAGAGTTCTCCTTTTGGAATTCCTATAAATAGAGATGGATTTCGATCATTTCAATTCACTGATTCACTTTCAATCTTCTCTCTATCTAAAAAGCTTTCTGCCTTCCAAAGAGTTTTCTAGAGCTTTCATTTTCAGATCCCAAGCCAGTTACAATCCTCTAGTCGATTTGCCAGTGCAGTACGGTATAGAAGTTTCTGAGAGATTGTAATCAGAAGGCTTGATTGAAGAATACCTCTTCACATTTGAAGTTGGACGAGTTCTTCGTATCAAAGCTCGCGTTGTAGAAGTTGCAAGGACTTCGTAAGAAAACTTACGGTTTTTCCTATAGTGGATTCAACTGGTAGCAAGAGTTCTACCGACTGGATTAGTCCTCAACAGAGGGATACCAGTATACATCGCTGTCTTTGCGTTTGCTTTCTGAACTCTGCCTTTACATTATTTCAACTGTGATTATATACTGTGATTGTGTTGTTAATATTTTTTAATTAGCATTATTCCGCTGCCAACTCTATTCACCCCCCCCTCTAGAGTATTACGCTTTACTATATCGTCCCTACAATTGGTATCAGAGCGGGTGTTACAGGTAAAGCGAGGTAACAGTGCTATTATTTATTTATTATTTATTAGATCACAGCACATCACATGGCTACTATGAAATTCACAAGTGAAGGTCAGGCCACAAACAGACCCCCACTGTTTGATGGTACTAACTACACTTATTGGAAAACACGGATGAGTTTTTTCTTGAAATCTCTTGATTTTGACTTATGGGCTATTGTTCTTGATGGCTATCAGAAGCCACCTCGTATAAATGTCGAGGGAGTTTTGGTTGAAAAACCCCAAAGCAGTTATACAGAGAAAGAAAAGAAAAAGGCCAGTCTTGACGCACGTGCCATTAATGCTCTTTTTTGTGCCTTAGACAGAACAGAATTTAACAGGGTATCTACATACACAACGGCAAATGGTGTGTAGAAGCTTCTCGAAGTTACACATGAAGGCACGACTCATGTCAAGGAGTCAAAAGTCAGCAGGCTTACTCAAGAGTACGAGGTGTTCAAAATGAAGCCAAATGAAACAGTCACACAAATGTTCAAGAGGTTCTTGGATATTGTAAACCCTTTGTCCTCCTTAGGCAAAGATTACAGTAACCACGAAAAGATTCGCAAACTCCTGCGAGCTCTTACCAAGAACTGGATTCCAAAGGCTACAGCTATCATTGAAGGAAACGACCTCACCACAATGTCACTTGAAGTACTCATGGGTAAACTACTCACTCATGAACTGGAGCTACAAGATTTTGAAGAGCCTGCTCCAAAGGAGAAGACTATCGCCCTCAAGGCTCAGCACAGAAAAGCTGTTGAAGATGACTCAGACAGCAGTGGATCTGACGCTGAAGATCAAGCTCTCCTAGCAAGGAAGTTCAAAAGATTCATGAGACATGAGAAGAGAGTCAAAGAGAACAACAGCAACAACTGGTATCAAGAAGATGCTGTCTGCTATGGCTGTAAGAAGAAGGGACATATGAAGAAGGACTGTCCCATCAACTCATCATCGAGCAAGAAGAACAACAGGTATGAAAAAGGCAACCTGAAAAGATCAACGTCTCGGAAATATGCCAACACTAACATATGGCATGAGAGTGAAGCTAGCGACTCAGAAGATGAACATTCTGAGGACGCTGCAAATATCTGCTTCATGGCAATCGATCAGGTACCTACTAAACCTGTAGAAACATATGATAACTTTACCTTTGAGCAATTAGGAGATGCCTTCAGTGACCTGATGCTTGACTACAGAAAACTGCGTAGTAAATATCAGACCGCTAAGAAGGTACTCAAAGAATACAAAGGAGAAATAGGAAGACTTACCGACCTACTAGCTGAGGTTAGAGCTAATGTTAGTGAGTCTGGTGAGCTTTCCTCTATAAAGCTCTTATTACACGAGACTAAACAGTCATCCGAAGAGAAAGACAAGATTATAGACCAATTGAGAGAAGATCTTTCTAGAGAAAAGAAAAGTCTTAAATCTGCACAAATCAGAATGGAATCACTCACTTCTGATTATACTAAGTTATATGACACTTCCAAAAGGTTGGAAATTAGGTTAGGAAAACAGTCTGAGCATGCTGCTTCCTATCCTAACACGTGTCACTTACCGAGAATTCGGAACATTGCCAAGCCAAACACTGTCAGACCAAACCATATAAAACCTTTACCCCAAAAGGTTAAGCCCAAACATGATCATAGGTTTGCATTCTTCTATACTAGAAAACCCAAACCTACCAACCATACACACCACTCAGCTTTCAACACTCGACATGCACAATGTCATTATTGTGGCCTCATTGGTCATATATCATCTGCATGTAGAATAAGAAAGCTTGTAGATTTAAATGTTTATGCTTGGATACCTAAAGCTAACAATTCAGGACCCTACAAGAAATGGATACCAAAGGTTTTATCTGCAAACTGTTTTGTAGGTAGAACACCCTTCACATGCTAGAAGCAAATGGATCCTCGACAGCGGTTGCTCACGGCATATGACCGGTGACGCTACCCTATTTGCAACACTGTCGAAGAAAAAGAAGGAAGGTTATGTTTCCTTCGGTAATAATTTGAAAGGGTATATTATTGGTATCGGTGATGTTGGTATGTCTCCCTATCCCGTGATTAAAGATGTTTGTCTGGTTAGCGAGTTGAAACATAATCTGCTCAGCATAAGTCATCTAGCTGATCATGGTTATGGTATCAACTTTAGCAAAGATAAATGTACTATAGTTGATAGCTCAACTGGTAGTACTATCTTTGAAGGAATCAGGGAAGACAATATATATGTTTTCTATCTGCTGGAAGAAGCTAACATTTCAGGTAGATGCTTAATGGCCAAAAGTGGTGAGAGTCATCTATGGCACATGAGACTCGGTCATACAAACATGGATACAATTTCAAGATTATCCACAAAGAAGTTAGTACGCGGTTTACCAGACATAACATTCAAGAAGGATTCGGTATGCAGCCAATGTGAAAAAAACAAGGCTACCAGATCCACATTCAAGTCTGTAAACACAGTATGTACTACTAGACCTCTACAATTGCTACACATGGATTTATTCGGTCCTAGCAGAGTTACTAGCCTCGGAGGTAAATTATATGCATTTGTAATTGTAGATGATTTCTCTAGATACACGTGGGTATATTTCTTGACACGCAAAAATGACGCATTATCAGAATTTGTCGCCTTTTGCAAGAAAGTACAGAATGAAAAAGGTTACATGATCACTCGCATTAGAAGCGATCATGGTGGCAAATTCGAGAATGCTGATTTTGAGCAATTTTGTGACACACACGGTTTTATTCATGAGTTCTCCTGCCCTAGAACTCCACAACAAAATGGAGTTGTGGAACGTAAGAACAGAACTCTAACCGAAATGGCCAGAGTGATGTTAAATCAATTTAGCCTACCCAAATACTTCTGGGCTGAAGCTGTCAATACAGCTTGCTTTGTGCTCAATAGAGTTCTAATTCGACCCAAATCGAAGAAGACTCCATTTGAGTTATGGTTTAATAGAATTCCTTCAGTTTCATACTTTAAGATTTTTGGCTGTAAGTGCTTTATTCTTAATACTAAAGACAACTTGGGAAAGTTTGACGAAAAGGCCGATGAAGGTATATTTCTAGGTTATGCGGCCAAGAGCAAAGGGTACAGAGTCTTCAACAAACATACCATGATCATCGAAGAATCAATCAACGTCACTTTTGATGAAATGAACCAAATGACTCACGATGATAGTGATGAAGATCTGCCTACATCAAGTTCAACATTAGCTGAACCTGAACCAAGCTCTGCACTAGCTGAACCCCCTAGAGGAGATACAGGAACCAGCTACCTACAGAGTCTACCGAAGAGGTTAAAATTCACAGCTGATCATCCACAAGATTTGGTAATTGGTGACATTACCAAAGGAGTAAGTACTCGATCATCCAGTAGAGATATTGTTTCTAGTGTTGCATTTATTTCACAGCTAGAACCTAAATCTATTGATGAAGCATGTAGTGATAGTTTCTGGATAGATACCATGCAAGAGGAATTGAACCAATTTGAACGGAATCAAGTTTGGGAACTTGTTCCCAAGCCTATTGATCATCCGATCATTGGCACCCGTTGGGTATTCCGAAACAAACTAAATGAGGATGGTTTAGTAACTCGTAACAAGGCTCGACTCGTAGCTCAAGGATACAATCAAGAAGAGGGTATCGACTACGATAAGACTTATGCCCCAGTTGCGAGATTAGAATCCATTCGAATGTTATGTGCATTTGCATGTTTTCATGATTTCAAAACTTTTTCAAATGGATGTAAAAAGTGCTTTTCTAAATGGCTTTATAAAAGAAGAAGTTTTTGTAGCACAATCTCCGGGTTTCACGGATTTCAAAAATCCTGGCCATGTTTTCAAGTTGAAGAAAGCCTTATATGGTTTGAAACAAGCCCTTCGTGCTTGGTATGACCGTCTAAGCTCTTTTCTACTTGACAACGGTTTTTCAAAAGGAAAGGTTGACACTACACTATTTATTAAATCTTTTAATGACAAGCTGCTTCTAATTCAAATCTATGTTGATGATATCATATTTGGATCCACTGATGAATCTTTTTGTCAAGAATTTTCTAAGTGTATGCAGAATGAGTTTGAGATGAGCATGATGGGAGAGCTGAAGTTCTTTCTCGGATTGCAAATCAAACAAACCGACAATGGGACGTTCATTAATCAAGCCAAGTACACAAAAGATTTGCTAAAGAAGTTCGATCTGGACAATGTCAAACCTATTGGCACTCCGATGGCAACTTCAACAAAGCTTGATTCTGACGAACAAGGCAAGCCAGTCGACATACGTAAGTATCGAGGTATGATTGGTAGTTTACTTTACTTAACTGCTAGTTGTCCAGATATAATATTTAGTGTTTGCCTGTGTGCACGTTTTCAAGCTAACCCAAAGGAATCACATCTGACCGCAGTTAAGCGTATCTTCCGATACCTTAAGGGCACTTCTTCTGTCGGCTTGTGGTATCCCAAAGCTAAATCCTTTGACCTTATTGGTTATTCGGATGCAGATTTTGCTGGATACAAGGTTGATAGAAAAAGTACTAGTGGTACATGTCATTTCTTAGGCAATGCTCTAGTCTCTTGGTTTAGTAAAAAGCAAAATTCTGTAGCCTTATCAACAACAGAGGCTAAGTATATCGCCGCAGGACATTGTTGCGCTCAGATTTTGTGGATGAAACAAACCCTAGAAGACTTTGATTTATTTTTCACATATATTCCCATTTTTTGTGATAACACGAGCACCATTAATTTGACTAAGAATCCTGTATGTCATTCTCGTACTAAACATATCGAGATTAGACATCATTTTCTTAGAGATCATCATCAAAATGGAGATATAAACCTTGTGTACATAGATACTGAAAATCAATTAGCTGACATATTCACTAAACCTCTAGCGGAAGATCGTTTCAATTATTTACGTCGAGAATTAGGAATTTTGGACGTCAATAATATTAATTGATTTTATTTTATGATTATATATCATTATGCAAAAACTGTGTTAGAGACAAGCTAATAAAGAGTCTGTCTGTCACCACAACTACGGTTGAAGCGAAGCGGTACTTAAGAGTTCCCCGGTGAACCTCCGCCAGCTGGAACAGTACTCCTACAGCTAATCTGAGACAGTCACTGTATAATAACATTTAATTCATAAAATATTATTAATTATGTTATTTGAAGACTAAAATAACTAATCTTTGAATTAAATATTTGCAACGAGTCAATGAAAAAAAAGTAGCAAAAATCAACCTGAAAGAACCCTAGGCGAATTCGGCCAGAGCTCTGACCGAATTCGGCCCGAGTTCGATTAAGGATGTCTGTGTATATATATACAGAACCCGAGAGCTTCTTCTCTTCCATTGCTTCCAAACTTTCAAACAGCAACTCCAGCCGCCCGAAACTCCTCCAAACCCTAGGTATTCACCAACCCATTGCTCCTTATCTTCTTGGTGAAATCCTTCCAAATTTTTGGAATCGTGCGGAGATCGTTCTTCTCTACAATATATCCAATTTTCGTGAGGTATAACTCCCTCTCTCTCCACCTTTCAAATTAGTACTTTTTATTTCAATGGCACCTAGATTTAATCCGTCTAAGAAGAAGAAGACCACTCCTAGTGAGGAAGGGTCCTCTTCGAATCCTCACACGGATTCTTTGTTTTCGCCGGTCCAAAAGAGGGACGGCGCTTTCGATGGGTTCTTCTTTCAAACCCTCGATCAAGCTTTATTATGGTACGGTAACTTTTCCACCCGATCCATATGTAGCGGCGTTCCGGTTAAATGGACGGTATTCCCTGATCATCGTCACTTATTTGAGGCATTAGGGTTACACTTACTTGTTAAACTGTGCTTCCCAATTGCTACTAATGCCATTAGATTGTTCTATTGCAATCTCGTAGTTAACACTTTTGACGTGAGCACACGTGTTGGAGGCATAGACATTGAGTTCAATGATGTCCTCCTAGCGGAGATTCTTGGTATTCCCAATGAAGGTGAACCGCTAGTTGATATCACGGAATTCGATTTCCCCGAAGGCACTACACTCACGAGTTTCAAAATGGAACTCTGTGCACCTGACAGAGTACGTTCTGGAAAGTTCAAGGCTAACAACCTGAACTTGTTTAACTACGAATTATATCGCATCATCTACTCTACTCTTCTTCCAAAATCCACTTCCAAGGATGATGTGACTTCGCTTGAGCTGTCCGCCATGTACCATCTTATCAAGGGGATTCCTTTTTCCGCCCATAAGACTATTATTCAGATGATGGGACGTTGTCGTGCTAGAGATCGAAATCTCTCTTACGCGATGATTCTTCCTCGTATCTTTCAGCGATTCGAGATCGATCTATCGACTTGTACTCAGGACTCTGAGCCCAAGTTACTCCAGCTTTCTCGTCGCAGCCGGACTGCTTCAGCTCCACCTCCTGCTCCTCCTACTGCACCATCTTCACCACATCAGCCGTATGCCATGACTTTTGAGGGCATACATCAGCATTTATCATCTTTGCACGTCTCGATGACGGACATGGCTCACGAGCGTGAGTTCCGCGATGTCACCCGTTATCAGGCGATGGCAAACTCCTTGGCTGATCTTCGATTCGTTCAGACTGGTTATTCAGCCGGTTCCATCCCTCGAGATCCAGCTTTTTCGGGTTACCGCTGTGAGGATGAGGCTGTTCATGCCTACTTCCAGGTAACGCCTATGACTGGTATCGTGCACCTCGAGATTATGTTGGTGAGTTCTATGCCGGCGCCCCTACTCATCCTACTGGCGCTGGTACTTCTGGTGCTGGTACTTCCGGTCATGCTGGCCACGCTGCTGATGATATTGATGAGGATAGTGATGATGAGATCTGATTTGATTATTAGTGATATTCTATTATATACTTGGAAATGCTTCGACATTCCAAGTTTTTATTATTTACTTTTTATCAGTACTTTTTATCTTCATGGACATGTTTATGATGTTTCATTTATGACATCTCAGTTTATTTCAGCATTTTGTTTAAGCACTATCTCTTTATACTGCTTCTCCATTTTAAACTGCCTGTGAAATAGCATGCCTGAGATTTTTTTATGTTTTTGAAGCAATACATGCCTGTGATGATAATTTGTAGAAACATTACATGCATGTGATGCTATATCTCTAATTCTTATACTATATTTCTTTTATTTGTTTTCTCGCTATTTGTTACTTATGCATTGATTGTGGGGGCGTCTTCTGCATTTACTGCGGGGGAGCCTTCTCTTGTGCAATTATTTTGCTAAGTGACAAAGGGGGAGAAAATTAAAAATGATCTAACATTTTTTTTGAGTTAAATACAGGTTATGAACAATTTCTACTTTTTGATCTTTTTGATATTTTTGAACAAGCTTAATGTTATATCATTCATAGATTATCAATTATCAAAATGGGGGAGATTGTTGGCCCATTGGTCATATGGTCAACCTGATTTTAATAATTGATCAAAACTCTGTCTGGATATATGAAGCTTGTTGGGACATCTCAGCTTCTTGGACATAAGCAAGATTGGATATTCACTCCGTTCAAGACTGAAGATCTGTTTGCCTACTTGAGTCTGTACTTCCTATGCAATGTAATTTTTTACTTTATTTGAGTCTAGGAATACGTTGTACACCGAGTCGTACTGGCAAATAGGCTATCCCCAAAATAGTTCAAAATGTTTTTAAAATGACCTATCAAAATGTTTACAAAAAGGTTTTCAAAAAGGTTTTCAAAAATCACCAAAAATCTATTTTAAAACCCTAACCTAACCCTGACAGAACTCGGCCAGAGTTCGGCCAGAGTTCGGCCAGAGTTCGGTTGGTGGCCGTTTGATTTTTGAATTCTCTGGAACTTGGTCCTCCTGCAGTTGCGGATTTGACCGAGATTTGCTCATCGAGTTCTGCCCGAATTCTGCCCGAATTCTGACAGAGTTCTCCCTTTGGAATTCCTATAAATAGAGATGGATTTCGATCATTTCAATTCACTCATTCACTTTCAATCTTCTCTCTATCTAAAAAGCTTTCTGCCTTCCAAAGAGTTTTCTAGAGCTTTCATTTTCAGATCCCAAGCCAGTTACAATCCTCTAGTCGATTTGCCAGTGCGGTACGGTATAGAAGTTTCTGAGAGATTGTAATCAGAAGGCTTGATTGAAGAATACCTCTTCACATTTGAAGTTGGACGAGTTCTTCGTATCAAAGCTCGCGTTGTAGAAGTTGCAAGGACTTCGTAAGAAAACTTACGGTTTTTCCTATAGTGGATTCAACTGGTAGCAAGAGTTCTACCGACTGGATTAGTCCTCAACAGAGGGATACCAGTATACATCGCTGTCTTTGTGTTTGCTTTCTGAACTCTGCCTTTACATTATTTCAACTGTGATTATATACTGTGATTGTGTTGCTAACATTTTTTAATTAGCATTATTCCGCTGCCAACTCTATTCACCCCCCCTCTAGAGTATTACGCTTTACTATATCGTTCCTATAATCCAGACTGAGACCATTGAACCAATGCTTTGGTATGTGATAGTTAGGAATTTAAGTATCAGTAATTCTAAGCAGGGGGTTGTTGTAGCATTTCGAGTGTCTTTTGAGATTTGTTTAGTGTAGCAGTATTTTTAATACTTATTCTCTGTTTTGGATGTATAGATCAAATTTTCAGTCTTAATTATATTTCCATCCTCCACTGTAAACTGTCAGATGTGTGATTACATTAGAGAGATGGATGACCATTTCAGTTTGGTCTATTTGAAGGATCCTGGACAGGGTGATGTCTTGGTTCAGAATAGGACACCTATATTAGTTGATATTAACTGATTATGCCATGTCCTGATAACTATGAGTATGTCCTGGGGGGAAAGGCTGATCTGAGTGTTATTTGGGTTGGTTGCATGGAGGATTGATGAACTGAATCTATAAAGAATTAAATACTGCTATGAGAGTCTCTTGGAATATAGGATAAGTAACCTATTCTGAGAAGTTCATAATAAATTGGGGAAAGGATACCAGTAGAAATTTCACCTTGTGTTGGGTAATTCCTGAGGTGAAATGGCCATTTCCTTTCAGTCGAATGATTAAAACATGGTTACTTAACTGAACCTGATGCATCCTTCCTAGGGGTGCATATCAATATTATATGTGAACCACTTCAGTCTGATCCATTGGGGAACCTGAGATATATCTCATGGTTCAGTCCAGTTTGTTTTTCAGGAACATCTCTTGATTGTTCAGTTCTGAATTTAAGAAAAGATAAGTTTCTGTTTGGGAGTTTCATTGTTTTAACTAAGGTTAGAGGCTGACTGATTTGAACCTTGGATGATATCACTGTCATTCTCAGGTAACCTGAGATCATTTCTCATGATTTCAGTCCAAATAGACTGCAGTAACCTGGGATTCTTGAACCTGGGCATAGTAGTTGGCCTCTATGTCAATAGCTCTATATTATATAGCTCTAACTGATCTTGGCATTGCACCTAGGGACCCTGGCAGCAGGAATAGAACAGAATTGAGTTGATGTGGTTTGGTTGATTAGTATTTTAACTGGTAGTTAACTTATTTTAATATTTGGGCTTGTGAGTCATGTGCAATATCTGGGGAATCACTTGAGTAGTCCATTCTCAGGAACCAAATTTGAGTGTCTCAGGAAATCTGAAACACAGGAATGAATTCCAGTGTCATTCTGGAATGAATTCCAGCATTATTCTGGAATGAAGACTAAGTTAACCCAGGAATGTATTCCAGTGTAAACCCAGGAATGTAGTCCTGTGTAAACTCAGGAATGTATTCCAGTGTATACTCAGGAATGTATTCCAGTATTATTCTGGAATGAAGTTCAAGATTGAACCTGGAATAAAGCTCAGGGTTAACCAAGGTATTGCCGTATAACTGGGTTGTACTCACTATTAGATAGAATGGCTAAATCTGAATTTATGTAGATTTGAGTTCAAGGTTTGAGTTTCCAATTGCTTGAGTTGCATAAGCATGGTTTTGACTAATTTAAGAAACCTCTACCATTGTTTAAAAGTTTACTTTTTGAAATATTTGTCTCATAGAAAATCATGTATTTAGTATTATTTAAAGTTCTTGCTAGTCTAGAATATAGTATGTAATATTGATACTCTATAGGAAACCCTAGAAACTAAGGTTTATATTAGGAATTAATCGTGATTAGAATCTTTTGATAAACCAATTAGAATTAGCTGTTTATTAACAAACTTGTACACATCATTATTACATACAGGAGGATATCTAGCTCTTTTGTCTACTTGTACTTTCCTGGAGCAAGGCAAGTACACTCTACGGTCTTGTGCATTTCATTTTATCCTGTACTTTCTTGATTGACACATTGCAACACGTTGTTTACTTTCTGGTGCTCATGTTCCTTGTTCTTATTACTTGTACCTGGGGTGGGGAAATATACTATCTATGTGACCAATCCCAAAGAAACAACTCAGGTGTGTTTAGCTTTGACCCTGCATAGTGCATGCGGGTCCTAAGCCGTACCATTCATGTGCTTACCCCTAGCCGGTCACATACTTAGTTATATTTCAAATATAGAACACACATGCAGGAGATATACCTTGTACTTATTTCCTATGATTCCATGATACCATGTTCTTTCATGTGCTTACATATCATGTACTTTCATGTTCTTACATACCATGTTCTTTCATGTACTTTACATACCCTGTTCTTTCATGTACTTATTCACATGTTCTTTCCTGTACTTTCCATGTTCCCTCGTACTTTTATATCATGATGTCTTATTCATTACCTAGAATTGTACTTGCTCCTCTCCTGAATAGGATATGTTGCAGGTATGCTTGCAGGACATTGATCTACTCTATGGGCCAGAGCCCAGGATTTAGCTGAACAGGATGAGGCTTAGCTTGAGGCTTCAGGTTTAGATTACTTAGCTATTCTTTTAGATATTGACTCTAGAGTTCATAGCACTTTTCATTCCTGTTGATTCTGGTACATTATGATATCTGGATTTGTAGATTATGGTGATCTTTCTGGGATACGTTGTAGATGCTGTGATTATATACTTTCATATTTATCTGGTTAGTTTTTCCTAGATTGGTACAGCTTACTTTGTTGTGTCTAACAACAAAGGCTGGGCGTGTCCGACTCGTGTCCGATTATTCAGGAGCGGGTCGTGACATGTTTTTAGTGGTGGCCCATGCAGGTCTATCCTAATGGTACCTAGGACTTAGCGTACTATTGGGGGACTTGATTTATACTAGGGAAACTTGATCACAGCATAGGAAAATCGGGAAATAAGGGTATATCAGGTATATCAGGTATATTGATATTCTATAAACACTTGTTGTTTTAGGTTTAGGATATTTAAACAGTTTTCTGTTTTTCAGATAGTTCAAAAGCATGCGACACCAGAACTATTGATCCATCTACACTTGAAGATTTCAAGCCTCCACTACCTTCTATCGCTCTACTATCCCCATGGGTAGTACGTAGTTGACGGAGACGTTTGAAGAGTCCCTTGACAACCAGAGGGAGCATGCATCCTTTCCAAGCCAGACTGGTGGATACACACTCCGAGCCAGGAATGACTTCTGATTTTTTCGAAATCTTGGACTTTTTGACACAGAGCGCATATCTTGTACCGAGGAGCAGATCGAGAACTTGAAGCCACCACTGAAGATCATTTCAGCATGTGAGGATCCGACTCCTCCGAAGATTGAAGTCGCCAACCAGGAGATCCAGCTCATAGCACATACAACAAGATGGGAAGCTGAAGCACAGGAGAGACATGAAGACTTATGACAAAGACAGCAACTACCCTGGACCCGCAAAACACCACAACACTCAGTCAGCACTTCTTCGGTCAGAACACCAGTCGCATCATCACGAGCAGGTCTCAACAGCCAGCACGCCAGCAGACGTATATTCCTATCAGAGGCTTCGCGCTTCAGCCCCAGCGGGAGATCCAGACGACGACTACTTGCAATTTCTGCCGTCGTCCAGGACATCACCACAAAGAGTGCCACAAGAGATGAAGGCTATGCCTGCACTGCAAATCGCCAACCCACCAAGTCAAGAACTGTCCGGAGGCCACTGATCACGCTGCCCAAGGACGAATGCGAAAAGCACCAGGACTACAGCAAGTGGACCCACCTCTCCAGATTCAGCAATCACATGAAGCACTACCGCATAGATCAACCTATGTCAGGACAATTGAAGAAGTTGACGTGATTCCAGTCCCGGAGAAACATTGAAGATAGATCGAAGACAGAAGATTTCTTTTGCATGGTTGGGAAAACCATGTATCTTGATTAATAATCCAGTCTTCCCTTAAAATCCTCCTAACATATTGATCATTTCTTGAAACTTCTTGTTCCTATTTTGGAACCTTGATTGATGTTCGAAACTTATTTCAAGATACTGTTTCATATTCGACAAACTTGTTTCAGACCCACAATTCGACATTTGTTTGAAATCTGTTATTCGATACCGTTTGCACATTCATTCATGACCTTGTTTCCTAGTGATGGCTCCTATTTGTAATTTTGTTCTTTTATTAAACTTCGTGTTAATTAAGATTTAATTCCTACTCGAGATTTATTTCGAAACCCTGTTCCTCATTCGAAGCATTATTTGTGCTTCGTCCTATTTAGGACATTATTGAGGATACCTTTGAGGGTTTTGAAGATTTCGTTTCCTATTCGAGACTTGTTTTCTCATTCATGACTTTGATTTTCTAGTCGAGAGTTATTGGTCCACTATTTTGTTTCGATCTTGTATCCTATCCAAGATTTTGCTTGTTTCATGAATACTTGTTCCTACTCGTTTATTGATATTCTGTTCGCAAATCAAACTTGTACTATTCCAAAATTATTCCTACTTGAAATATCATTCTGAAACCTTGTTTGAACTTTCGCTTCTATTGATGCTTGTTTGAGATTCTATTTCCTATTCTTGACTTTATTCAGGATTTGTTCTCTATTTACGATTTTGTTGCTATTGAGATTCGCTTGTTTCATGTTTGCAATCCAATATCTTGTCTCCTATTATAACCTGTTTTCTAGTCACTATTCTAAACCTTGTTTCCTCATCAAGATTTTCTAGTCGAGATTTTATTTCCTAATCATGACCTTGTTGATATTGGTTCTCTAATTGAGGCCTTGTATCCTATGGGAGGTTGTTTTTCCTTCAAAATTTTATCTGAGGTTTCGTTGTTAATTGAGATGTTGTTGAACCTTGTTTCCAGTACGGAATTTTATTTCTTATTTTAAACTTGTCTCCTATCTAATACCTTGCCTCAGTTCATCCTTCAGGACTCTGTTATCCTTTCGGGATAACGTCCCATATATGGAATCTTGTTACCATTTCAGAGATCAGTTGATATTCCGTCATCATTTGAAACTTCGCCCTATCTGAAATTTTAAAATCTTCCTAGTTGCCCTTTGTACTCACCGATGGGATCCCTTGTCGTCTCTTAGTACCTAATAAATCCTTGTATTCTAACAGTTAGGTAACTTCACCATTTCCGTGACTTGGACTATTGAAACTCATTTTGAATTCCTTGAAACTCTTTTGAAATCCCTAGGGATAAAGTCGAGAGGCTATTCAATGATCTACTATGGCATGACAGTTGCGCGCTGCAGCCATTAGCTGGATTATGGCGACTGAGGGTTCACTGCAGCCAGTAGCGCACTGGCGAGGCAAGAACTCTAAGTTAAAGTGATTTCAGATAATCATAGATTTTCGAGTACTGTCGAGACTTGACATATTCTTCATACCTTGATCTCTTGGGTTACTTCGTCAATGATTGTTGGAAAATGGATAAGGTTGACAGATTATTTCGGTAACATATTGTTATTTGAGTCACGGGGCCGAAAGTCTACTGCAGTCAGATATATACTGGCGGGGTAGGGATTCTAGGCGAAGTGATTTCGAATAGCTATATGTTCCTGGACACCATGGAAACTATATCCCTTTTCATATGATTATTGGTTTACGAGAATCACAGAACCTTGCACGTTCATCCTGATTTGATACTGTATCTCCTGAGTATTGCGTACGTCTCCTCAATCAATCCTTGCTAAATTTTATTTCTAGCATTTTATCGTTAGATCATTGAATTCCTCAAAATTGTATATTACCAAATTGTGGTTCTGTACTTCGTTTGGGACTTGTCTAAACTCCGATCTAAAGTCATGTCTATCTAAACATGATTTTCTATCTTGTTCTAGTCTACTTGTGTTGAACTATCGATTTTTGATCGTACCTAATAATTGTGTCTTCATGATTTTGATCCTCTAAGTTGTAATCGAAACTTCATTCCATTCGTGCCTATTTAATTCTTGATCATTGTTAGATCGTATTATTTCAATTTCTTGTGTGTAATTATCGTACATGGTCTCAAAGGCTCAGGGCGTCTCAGAGTTGTACATGATCGGCAGAAGCACTAGGCGGACAACAGCAGATGGCCACTTGAGTTCGAGGTTGGAGATAGAGTATTCTTGAAGATCTCACCGACTAGGGGCGTCATCAGATTCGGCAGAGGCAGGAAGCTCAGTCCGAGATTCATCGGACCTTTCGACGTGACAGTACGGATTGGCGAGGTAGCATATCGATTAGCGCTTCCAGCTAGCTTAGAGGAAGTGCACGACGTTTTCCACGTATCCCAGCTTCGACGCTATATTCCAGACCCGAGCCATGTGGTGGACTATTCTGAGCTGGAGGTGGGCCCGAGATTGACCTACGAAGAGCAGCCAGTGGAGATCCTCGATCGGAGGAAGAAGAGCTTGCGGAACCAGACTATTCCTCTCGTTCGCGTCATGTGGAGACCCCACTATCCGGGAGAGTCTACATAGGAGCGCGAGGACGAGATACAGGAGCGCTATCCTAGATTGTTCTCGTGATTGTATTTTGTATTTTGATTTTCAATTTTTAATAAACAATTGAAATGTTTCATGAATAAATTTCTGAATTTCGAGGGCGAAATTTTTTAAGAGGGAGAGATTTGTAACTCCACCTTTCTTATATAGTATTTTTTTTATTTTATTATAATTTGGAAATTTTTGAAGTTATGAGCAGGCTTGGATATTATTTAATTTTTTCTTTTTTTTGGGCTAAACCATCCTGTTGGGCTGAGCCCATAAGACCAAAGCTTTCGTATCAATCCTGTGGAGGGACTGATTCCTCATAATTTTGAGTTCTAAATTTGTTCAGCTCTTTTCAAACTCAACTCTAACGGCCATGGCAAGGGGCCATGTGCTCTAACCGACTGCCAGGGTGGAGGAAGGAATTCTTTCCGCCAAGAATGGCCTACTGCTCACGCTACCTAGCCATCTATTTAAATGGTTTCCCTTTCTTTTTGCTGAGCAACAATTTTTCCCTTCTCCAACTTCTTCTTCTTCTCCAAAAGCTTGCTCTGGACAGCCATGGCAGTGATAGCTCTGAGGTTCGAGTCATCAATGGCAGCCAATGATGCATAAATTCAGTAAGAATTTTTGATCCCTTTGTCTCCTTAATCGTTTTTGAAATTGAATTGGATCGAATCAATGATTGGACTGATCGGTTTCAACTCGAGAGTTGGTCGATCGAACTCCGATCGTGAGTTGAAATGGATCGATCCCTGAACATCTGATCAATCGTTTCTTTTGATCAATCATTCATGAATAGTTTTACAAATTCTGATCATGAGGTGTTCGATTGTTTGTCTCAATGATCTGAATTGGTCATGAACAGATCCTGATCAAGCACATCGATTCCATCTCGAGTTTCACTCACATTCTTCCTGATCTGTTCTTGTTTCGACTCTAATCAAGGAATCAAGGTGAGGATCTCCTTTAATCAAGAGTACATAACTCTACTGATTTTCCTATCATCAATCTATATCTAATCGAATTCTTTTATTACACTTTTAGTAATGAGAAGGATCCATTGGATCCTTGAATTTTCTTGATAATAGTTAAGAAGATCGAGAGTTTGTGCTAAATCCTAATTCGATCAGCTGATTGTTCATAAACCTCAGGCAATCATCTATTACTGCTATATTACATTTTTTAATTTGAAGTATCGGGTTCATAGGTGCATCAGAACATCGATACTAGAATTATGGTTCTATTTTTGATATGGTCATGATATATTCCTCAAACTAAATTTTCTAAAATACTGTTGGATTCATTGCCTTATTGAAATCCAAACTGAGACCATTGAACCAATGCTTTGGTATG
The DNA here is from genome assembly GCA_029216955.1 of Iris pallida. Lineage (NCBI taxonomy): Eukaryota > Viridiplantae > Streptophyta > Magnoliopsida > Asparagales > Iridaceae > Iris > Iris pallida. The sequence goes on from JANAVB010021399.1 coordinate 7,623,893, forward strand.
TGATAGTTAGGAATTTAAGTATCAGTGATTCTAAGCAGGGGGTTGTTGTAGCATTTCGAGTGTCTTTTGAGATTTGTCTAGTGTAGCAGTATTTTTAATACTTATTCTCTGTTTTGGATGTATAGATCAAATTTTTAGTCTTAATTATATTTCCATCCTCCACTCTAAACTGTAAGATGTGTGATTACATTAGAGAGGGATGACCATTTCAGTTTGGTCCATTTGAAGGAACCTGGACAGGGTGATGTCTTGGTTCAGAACAGGACACCTATATCAGTTGATATTAACTGATTATGCCATGTCCTGATAACTATGAGTATGTCCTGGGGGGAAAGGCTGATCTGAGTGTTATTTGGGTTGGTTGCATGGAGGATTGATGAACTGAATCTATAAAGAATTAAATACTGCTATGAGAGTCTCTTGGAATATAGGATAAGTAACCTGTTCTGAGAAGTTCATAATAAATTGGGGAGGGGATACCAGTGGAAATTTCACCTTGTGTTGGGCAATTCCTGAGGTGAAATGGCCATTTTCTTTTAGTCGAATGATTAAAACATGGTTACTTAACTGAACCTGATGCATCCTTCCTAGGGGTGCATATTAATATTATATGTGAACCACTTCAGTCTGATCCATTGGGGAATCTGAGATATATCTCATGGTTCAGTCCAGTTTGTTTTTCAGGAACATCTCTTGATTGTTCAGTTTTGAATTTAAGAAAAGATAAGTTTATGTTTAGGAGTTTCATGGTTTTAACTAAGGTTAGAGGCTGACTGATTTGAACCTTGGATGATATCACTGTCATTCTCAGGTAACCTGAGATCATTTCTCATGATTTCAGTCCAAATAGACTGCAGTAACCTGGGATTCTTGAACCTGGGCATAGTAGTTGGCCTCTATGTCAATAGCTCTATATTATATAGCTCTAACTGATCTTGGCATTGCACCTAGGGACCCTGGCAGTAGGAATAGAACAGAATTGAGTTGATGTGGTTTGGTTGATTAGTATTTGAACTGGTAGTTAACTTGTTTTAATATTTGGGCTTGTGAGTCATGTGCAATATCTGGGGAATCACTTGAGTAGTCCATTCTCAGGACCAAACTTGAGTGTCTCAGGAAATCTGAAACACAGGAATGAATTCTAGTGTCATTCTGGAATGAATTCCAGTATTATTCTGGAATGAAGACTAAGTTAACCAAGGAATGTATTCCAGTGTAAACCCAGGAATGTAGTCCTGTGTAAACTCAGGAATGTATTCCAGTGTAAACTCAGGAATGTATTCCAGTGTTATTCTGGAATGAAGTTCAAGATTGAACCTGGAATAAAGCTCAGGGTTAACCAAGGTATTGCAGTATAACTGGGTTGTACTCACTATTAGATAGAATGGCTAAATCTGAATTTATGTAGATTTGAGTTCAAGGTTTGAGTTCCCAATTGCTTGAGTTGCATAAGCATGGTTTTGACTAATTTAAGAAACCTCTACCATTGTTTAAAAGTTTACTTTTTGAAATATTTGTCTCATAGAAAATCATGTATTTAGTATTATTTAAAGTTCTTGCTAGTCTAGAATATAGTATGTAATATTGATGCTCTATAGGAAACCCTAGAAACTAAGGTTTATATTAGAAATTAATCGTGATTAGAATCTTTTGATAAACCAATTAGAACTAGTTGTTTATTAACCAACTTGTACACATCATTATTACATACAGGAGGATATCTAGCTCTTTTGCCTACTTGTACTTTCCTGGAGCAAGGCAAGTACACTCTACGGTCTTGTGCATTTCATTTTATCTTGTACTTTCTTGATTGACACATTGCAACACGTTGTGTACTTTCTGGTGCTCATGTTGCTTGTTCTTATTACTTGTACCTGGGGTGGGGAAATATACTATCTATGTGACCAATCCCAAAGAAACAACTCAGGTGTGTTTAGCTTAGACCCCGCATCGTGCACGCGGGTCCTAAGCCGTACCATTCATGTGCTTTCATGTGCTTACCCCTAGCAGGTCACATACTTAGTTATATTTCAAATATAGAACACACATGCAGGAGATATACCTTGTACTTATTTTCTGTGATTCTATGATACCATGTTCTTTCATGTGCTTACATATCATGTACTTTTATGTTCTTACATACCATGTTCTTTCATGTACTTCACATACCCTGTTCTTTCATGTACTTATTCACATGTTCTTTCCTGTACTTTCTATGTTCCCTCGTACTTTCATATCATGATGTCTTGTTCATTACTTAGAATTGTACTTGCTCCGTTCCTGAATAGGATATGTTGCAGGTATGCTTGCAGGACATTGATCTACTCTATGGGCCAAAGCCCAGGATTTAGCTGAGCAAGATGAAGCTTAGCTTGAGGCTTCAGGTTTAGATTACTTAGCTTTACTTTTAGATATTGACTCTAGAGTTCATAGGACTTTTCATTCCTGTTGATTCTGGTATATTATGATATCCGGATTTGTGGATTATGGTGATCTTTCTGGGATACGTTGTAGATGCTGTGATTATATACTTTCATGTTTATCTGGTTAGTTTTCCCTAGATTGGTACAGCTTACTTTGTTGTGTCTAACGACAAAGGCTGGGCGTGTCCGACTCTTGTCCGATTATTCGGGAGCGGGTCGTGACAACTTCAATATATGATAAGTCGGCCTTCAGCTCCTGCTGACCAAAATCTACCAGATGGCTTGGGTCGTGCACGTACTTCCATAACTGAAAGACGTGGAAGACATTATGCACACCCGCTAGTGCTGGCGATAGGGCAATCTGGTAGGCCACGGGGGCGACTCCCATGAGTACTTCACTTTGTACCAAACCGGGTAACTCCACAGATAGACGACACTTCAAGATATACATGATCGCCTTCTTAAAACTCGTGGGGTCGATGATGGACATCCGCGTAACTTTTCTGACGAATCTGCGCAGTCTTTAATCTTTTCCGAATGAGCTTGACCTTCTCCATGGTCTGTTCCACCAGCTCCAGGCCAAGAATCTGCCGTTTCTGACTTCATCCTAGCAAATGGATGATCTGCATTTTCGTTCGTACAAGGTTTCATACGGTGCCATTTGGATGCTGGACTGATAGCTATTGTTGTATGCAAATTCGGCCAATGGTAGATGAACGTCCCAACTCGAGTTGAAGTCAATTGTGCAGAGTCGTAACATATCTTCGAGAATCTGATTCACACGCTTCGTTTGGCCGTCGATCTGGGGATGGTAAGCTCAGCTGAACTGCAACTTAGTACCTAGAGCTGACTGAAGGCGACTCCGGAAGCGCGATAGAAATCGTGCATCCCGATCAGAGACGATGGATACAGGGACTCTGTGCAGCCGTACTATCTCGTCAAGATAAATCTGAGCCAGATGATCAACGCTCCAAGTAACTTTAATAGCAATGAAGTGCAACGACTTGGTTAATCGATCAACGATGACCCAGATGGCATCATTTCCCCTCAGCGTCTTTGGCAGGCCAACAAGAAAGTTCATAGTGACATGATCCCATTTCCATTCTGTAATGGCAAGGTTCTGTATCTCTCCGCCCGGTCTCTGATGCTCAGCTTTTACCTGCTGACAGGCCATGCATTGGGATACGAAGAGTGCCACCTCTCTCTTTATTTCGTGCCACCAGAAGGTCGTACAGAGGTTGTTGTACATCTTTGTGCTGCCAGGATGCAAGGTATATTTCGCGTAGTGCACCTCTGTTAATATTTTCTTTCTAAGTTCCGAATCATCCGGAACGCATAGCATACCCTTCATTCGAAGCATGCTGGTTTTATCTACCGCAAAGTCGGTTACGCTACCCGTTGAAATTTGCTCTCGCACTTTCTTCGGGTGCAGATCATCCTTCTGAGCGGTCTTGATCTTTTCTCGTAATCTCGGCTCTAGCTGCAGCTGCAGCCAATTGCACATCCCTGAGTCAAACCCGGAGGTCGCTGCCCATCTCTTCTAGGTCACGTAGCAGTCTTCGGTCGATGGATAGCGAGGCAATATACTTCCGACTCAGAGCTTCTGCCACAATATTTCCTTTGCCCGGTTTATAGTCAATAGTTAAGTCGTAATCTTTGATCAGTTCAAGCAAGCGCCTTTGCCGCAAGTTCAGCTCCTTCTACGTGAATGGATACTTGAGGCTCTTGTGATCCGTATAGATCATGCACGCTGTCACGCCCCAGAACCAGAATACTGGAGAGCGGGGGACAGACACAGCCAGCTACGTACATTGAAGTGAATCCCCCCTCGTAATACGTTCATGTCTGTCTAGATGTATGAGAGTTTATCGACAAGCCAACAGTCTCTTATGGTCAAGTACAAGCCTAGTGTCTCAATCTCAAGTAAGCAAGTAAATGTAACAAGATGGTAGATCATCAGACACATAAAGTAAGACATCCTAAACATTACATATTCAGATGATCAAGAAGCTAGTCATACAAAATGCAAAAACTAGCAAGAGTTTAAGTCATACATGATCAACCCAAGGATTTGTCAATCATGTTACAGCCCTTAGGTAGACAGGAATATAAATTCAACACGAGCTAACACTTGCTCGGCGGCTAAACGCCTCAAAAAAATAATTTATAATAGAATGGAAGAGCAAAATAAAACCCACTCGTTGACAAGGTTGCGTCGAGTGTTCACCATCTGGCTGAAAGGCTGGAAGATTCTCGGGTGCTACTCCGAAATCTAGCCATACAAAACCAGCTAGGTGAGACCCCAGAAAGAGCAAGTGCCACAAGGGAGGCTTCACTTAAGAACTAAAACCAACATATTAGCACATGATACATAAATGATAACAAAATATACCTTCACCTGAACAGGGTGATAACGATAAGATAACTAAAGGACTATTCTGGTAACCAAGTTACAACCCGTAAACCAAACAAGGACTGGAGTTGTAACCCTTAACCTGAACAGAACTTAGTCTCTAACCAATTATCGATAAAGTAAGCATAAACAACAATGTGCTGAAGTAACCATGTACTGGTCTTATCTGGATAAGACTAGACTAGACGGGACTCCATCAATCAATTACGACCAAGCAATGAGTACGGCTTGATACTTTAACTAACTAGGGTTACCACATGCCTAGTTACTACAAGATGCATTGGGATGCCACAACAGTCACAAGCCCTACAACTATCCATTTATCCTTTCGCAGGTTGAGAGAGTTGATTAGGTGACTTAGGGGTGAAACACATGACAGCTTGCTGGAAATATGCCCTAATTGACGGCAGACTACAAGTACAATTAGAGCACCCAAATAACGGGATTGCCTGTGACTGGGAATCTCACTATGAACTACTTAATCAATATAGTTGTTAACTTAGTCAGATTCAGTACGAATCCTTGACCGTAGAAAATCAGGTATTCATGTCCTAGACATGATGTAAGACGAGACATGTAGCTTGTACGGGCACAACCATCCACGGTGTCAAGACAAGAGTCACTTAGCAAGTTAAGATAGCCATCACAACAACATTTCTAGATTATCATGTTACGTTACTTATCAAGTCAAGAGTGCAACACAACGGACCACCATCAAGAATTATCATGTCAAATTGCTTGTCAAGGGTGTACCATGGCGGGTCACTATCAAGAGTTATCGTGTAAGGTCACATTGTCATGTCGTTCTCATGTAAGTGCACTTTGTTTGCCATTGATTATAAAAGAACATAACAGTTTTTTGGGCGGACTGGACTTTTACTTCACAACACAAACTCGCTCGTACAAAGAAAGCCTAGGGATGGATACCAAGGTACAGCAATCTAAGTACAATTGTTTAGTTTTTTCTGGGGGTGACGGTAGAGGCTCAGGAGAGTGCTATCAACTCTGCCTTACTCCTTGGACGATCGGACGTAGCCTTGGCTCTGATAAAGAAATACTCTCGGGATGTGTGGGAAGATTCTTCTGTGCGTTGCCGCTCTCTCTGTGCATGTCTCTGTCTCTCTGCTCCTCGTTCTCATCCTTTTTTCTTTCCCAGCATTTTGCAAAGGAATGGCACCTTGCTATTTATAGGGCTTTATGATAAGTAGGGTGTACAGTAAATGCCCCTTTAAAAGTGGGTGGTTAGGGATTCGTTAAGATTTGTCTTGATCCTGTTTGTTGAAAATCAATCCGGGCTGTTGTAGAAGCATGGAAAAGAATAAAGAAAGATCCATGCGGCCAGGGAGCCCTATACAGCTCAGAGAGTTCATGCGGCTCAAGTATCCATGCGGCTCGAGCGTCTATGCGGCTCAAACGAGTTCTATGCGGCTCAGAGAGAAGCCATGTGGCCTGCAAAAAGCTCTTCTGTTTGTCCTTTACTACATTAAATGCCTTGACGGCTAAAAGCTCTGACAAGGTGACAGTTCTGACACAAAGATATCATTATGACTCCCTCATAATGACGGACTCCTAGGGAAGCGAAGAAAATCTCTGACAGGATCCCCTGAGATTCAGAAATTGTCATACGGTCTTGACACGTGGACAGTCGTATGCGGCTCAAGTAGAGACCATCCTATGCGGCCCAAGCGGAGGCTCCCCCATGCGGCTCATGAAGACTAGCCCCATGCGGCTCACTAAGACCATCTTCTTGCAGCTCACGAAGACTAGCCCCATGTGGCTCACGAAGACTATCTTCATGCGGCTCATAAAGACTATCTTCATGCGGTTCACGAAGAAGGCACCCATCATGCGGTCATCCACACTCAATCGGCTCAAATCATTACCATGCGGTCCAGATGTTCAGGGGGCCACCCTCAGGCAGCCTTGACATGTGGCCAGTCCTATACGGCCCAAAGAGGAGCAACTTTCCTGCGGCTCAGATTTCTGCTGTGGCCTGCGGTTACGACACGTGGCATGATAGCAGGGCACGTGGCATCAAATTGATCGAAATCCCTCAACAAATCCTAATAAAATATTGGGATCAAATCAGATCATTTACAAACAAGCAAATTAATGACACGTGTCGAAAAATCCGAGGTTGGCATGGCAAATCAGGAGAATTTATGTCAATCATCATTAATTACCCACAAAAGATTTGATACAATCACATTTATTGCTCAAATCTCGTATATTCAAGATGAACGGCCCAGATCCAGTGATCCTTAGCCGCCGACATTCAAGAATGGGTAATCATTGTAAACCCTAATGAGGCCCCCCCACTATTATAAATAGCAAGGTGCAATTCCCTTGCGAAGACAGACAAAGATAGACATACATACACAGAGAGAGATATACAGAGCGACATATACAGAGAGAACCAGAGAGCCAGATACAGAGCCTGAAAAGAGAGTATTTTTTCATCCACGCCAAGCAGTTCTTCTACAGAGCCAAGGCTGCACCTAATCATCCAAGGAGTAAGGCAGAGCTGCCGTCGCTTTCCCGAGCCTCTACCGTCACCTTCCAGAATCTAAAATAGACAATTGTACTTAGATTGGTGTACCTAGGTTTTCGTCCCTAAGCTTTCTTTGAACAAGCGAGTTTGTATTGTGAAGTAAAAGTCCAGTCCTCCGATAATTGTTCTGTTCTTTAATATTTTATGGCAAACACGATGGCGACTCTGCTGGGGACAAACTTTTCCATGGCTGAGGAGTTGGTGATGTAATCGGATGCAGCCAAACTTTGCTCCACGCAACAGAAGATGGTCGTCCGCTTCGACCAACAGGCGTTTGAAGAAATGCTCTCTGAGGGAAGCGCTGGCCCGGTCCAGAAGCGAACCCGCACAAAAAAAGCTCGCAGCGAGTGGAGGCCAAAATCATTTGCTCCTCCACAAGCTTTGGACGGAGTACTCTCTGCTACCTAAGGCGGCGAAGGCGACTCTCATACGGCTCTGCTTTAAGCCATAGAGATCTGCTGTCCCCAAGTCCGGCAGAGGAAAGCACTGCTGGACTTGCAGGGACAAAGAGCGACTCTATGCGCCCCAAGAAGAAGCAGAACACTCATGTGGCCAAGTCTGCCAACTACATGCAGGACGCTAATGCGGCTGAATCTGCCAGCCACATGAAGGAGGTCTATGCGGCCAGATCATCCAGCCGTATGAAGAAAACTTATGCGGCCGAGACTTCCAGCCGCATGAAGAAAGTCTATGCGGCTACGCTGGCCAGCCGCATGAAAATTATTGATGACAGCCGCGTAACCCCTACCCCACGTGGCTCTGTCTTCGACCGCCTCTCCTATAGTCCTGATCTCTTGTGCTCTCAAGAAGATATGTCTGACTCTCTCCAGCATCACCTAGACTCTTTCTACTATGTGCCCTTACGCACTAGAGCGAAGAAGTCTAGGGCAGCGCGAGCTTGGCAAGCTCGATCCGCTGATCCGACCTCTGACCATCCGGGCGTACTGCATACTGTTATGCGGGCCTCAGATGGGAAGTTGTACAGAACCACTCGAGTCCAGCCCCCGACGGCAAACGGACAGAGAGGTTCGCAAAAGTCTTCCAAAATCCAGGGAGCGAACAGGGTTGATCCAGACCCATCTGACTTACGTGAGGCCATCCTCCACAAACGCAAGAAAAGAGAAGATGCATCGGGGTGCAAAGAGTCCTCCCACGGACGTCACTGCACCCAAGTCATCGTCAACTACTGTTGCAATAATGCGACGGTGCGAAAAGATCGACAGTCCGTCTTTCAAAGACTGCAACAGCCGTCTTCAGAAGATGAGGCACTTCCCGCCGTCTCCTACAACTCTGCTCAAAAAGTTCCCGCCGATGGGAGAGGGAAGAAGAAAAATGTTTCCAGCCCGAAGATTTCAACCACTATGACTAAAAGACTGTCGTCTAAGTGGGTGCCCACCACCGGTGTTTTCCAAGGTACCCGTTCTAAGACAAAATCTACTACAGTGGGAAATTCGTCTTCCACAACACTGGAGGTTGCTGGGACTGGGGGTAGCACTCCTCCGAACATCCACGACAATCCGATGTTCCAAGAAGACGAGCCAGGGGAAACAACTTTTCCATCAGATGCAGCAAACCCCGACGTCACCGAGGACGTCCACAACTTCCAAGATGAGGTGAACTCGGAGACTGGGGGTACTGTTCCTTCTGAGTCCGAACCAGAGGAGAACATTCCCACATACCCCGATGACTTTTCACTACAGGGGGATGATTCAGAGGGCACTTCCTCCACCGTTCCGTCCATCTCTTCTCATGTAAAGACGGTGTTCATGACGGACAGCAGCCAAGGTGGTTCCAGTGATCGCCAACGCATCGACACTTTGGAGGCCATACTGCATGCCTTGGTCAAGTCTGTGGACGAGATCAAAGCGGCCTTTCCAACTCTGCAAGGAGGGACGCCTGGCCAAACAAGCGTGGGTCCCGCAGTCAATACGGACTCGAATTCAGCAGCACCAAACTCGGGCAACAATCCTCCTGAAGTAACGGCCCCCACCGCCGTAGATGAGGCCCGAGAAGCAAGAAGAAAGGTCTAGGAGCTCCGAGCCATGTTTCACGCTCGAGAAAACTCTCAAGACCTCAGAATACGGCAACCATACCTTGCTGCATGAAGGGATGTCCCCTTCCCACCAAGATATAAGCTGTTCAACATCAACCTTTATGATGGCAAGACCTCCGCAAGTCGATACATCACTTACTTTGAGGTCACCACCGACCATCTGCCCCATGACGATGCCATCCTCACACGATTATTCATCGGGGCATTGGAAGGAGTCGCCTTCGACTGGTATCGCAACTTGCCAGACAACTGCTTCCACTCCTTCGCCAGCTTCAAGCGTATGTTCTTGGAGAGATTCTACGAAGTAGGACAGGACGTCACAATGTCCACCCTCATGGACGTCGTCCAAGGAGAGAAAGAGCTAACAAGGAACTATATCGAACGGTTTTGCCAAACTGCAATGAAGTTGCCGTCTGGAAATCCGGATTCCTTATTGATTAAAATTTGCCAAAAGAGATTGCTCCCAACAATCAGTCTTTGGATGGGCGAAAGACAATTCAAGGACTGAAAGACGTTTATCATCAGTGCTACAAGTGCCGAAGAACGGTTGAAGAAGGCTCTTCAATTGGGATTGCACATCTCGGACGGAGAGAACAAGGGCAAGCATCCTAATGCCAACAACGACAATGGGGGTAGCCTCTCTAACAATCGGGACAGCAGGGTTAAGCAGGCTATGGTGGCCGACACAGCACAGAAACCTGAGCCAAAACCGGCAGACAAGCAATGGCCACAAATGACCTACTCCTTCGAAGACGGCCACGTCAAGCCCATCTTGGACATGCTCATACAAGGAGACAGAATTCAACTTTCTCCACCAAGATGGGAACCTCGGCCGGCAGAAATGGAGAACCTAAAGTACTGCCATTACCACCGCTATGTCCATCATGCTACACACGACTGCTACCAGCTAAAACGGTACATCCAAAATTTCATCGATTCGAATGCTCTGGCCATCGATTTCGAGGAGGTAACGGTGGCAGCCAATATGGTATCGGTACAATTCGGCAGCTTCCCTCCGACGGAAACTCAAGACGGTGTGGTCCCCATCCTCTGGCGACAATAAAGATTGCTAATCTTCCACCGCCTCGAGATCAGGCTGCTGGTCTAGTGCCCCTCACCACATCACGAGGGGAGGTCATGTGGGTCCATCCAGATTTGGTATCAGAAGTGACTCAGCCCACACCACCTTCCATTTACAAGAAGAAGAGTGGAAAAGTCAGGTCCTACCGTACAATCTTGGCAGATATCGAAGAAGCTACAGTCGTCGTCAATCGGTCTGGGGCACAATCCCAACCCGTGGCTGATAACTCAGATGAAGATCATCAGCCCGCTACAACTGACGCTCCGGAACCTGCTCAGCCTCCGACGACCGACAAGCCTAGGCCGAAGGAGACTCGCTTTGACAAGTCCCTCCGAAAGGAGGCACCGCAGGGGCTGGAGAAGCCCTATAACTTCGACATCTTGGCGCAATTGGCTAACACACCATCCAAGTTGTCATTATACGAGCTTCTGAGACTCTTAAAGGATGTTCGCGCGGCTTTGAGCAATGCGCTCCAAAATGTCGATGCATACCTGGCCCAGGTCAACCTCACGGGATAGAACCCGCCTGCAGATCTCTAAGACAGCGCTTGCACGGGAGCGATGCCCAACATTGTCTTCACTCCGCAGGATATGCTCATCAAAACTAACCTGCACGATTGCCCGTTATACTACACTGGATACATCGGCGACGTAAAGGTGGATCGGATGCACATTGATCCTAGCTCTTCCATAAGCATAATCCCGAAGGGTTTGTTACATCATCTCCGCATCCCTATGCATCGCCTGACTCCTACAAGCACCGCCATCAGCGGTTTTAATTCGGGCAGGAGCTACCTAATTGGGAAGATTCGTGTGAAGTGTCAAATTGGCGATCTCCAGTAGGAAGTCACCTGTTACGTCATAAATGCAGACACTTCTTACAACATCCTCTTGGGGCGCCCTTGGATACACGATTATATGATCGTGCCTTCCACGCTACACCAATGCTTCAAATATGTCGACAAATACGGCTTCGTGAGGACAGAATTTGTCGACATCGATCCCTTCAAAGGGGTCGAATCCTACTACTCAGACTCCTCCCTATACGAAAAGTCGAAGAGGCACCTTGGTGAAGGAGATGTGCAAGCTCGTACCGAGACAGCCACAGGATCAGAAGAACCTCTGACGATCCACCTCCAAGCTCGCAAACCTGGCAAGTCCGCACCACTTACCGCCACTCTGCGTAAGGACGCAATCAGCCTCTCGGCACAAGAAGAGCAAATGATAATCCGGCTGCCAAGGTCCGGCCAAGTGCCAAGACCCACAACGGAGCCATTGACAATTAGGCTGCCGAGAGTCGGCCAGCCGCAAACGGAGAAGCTCAATCCCTCCGATAAGCCAATGACGATACGCCTTCCCAAGAAGAGTCGTCATCCCGATGCAAGGCCTGGGACTTCTAGCGAAACAACCACTCCCCGCCCAGCATCGAGTACCAAACTGGGCATCGCTAGTCTGCTAACAACTCTACGTTCTGCTCTATCAGCTGAACCCCTCATGATCAAGCTGCCCAGGTCGTCCTCTCAGTCTTCGTTTATACAGAGGGTAGCCGAAGAGAAATCGGAGCTAGCCAAGTATGTGGCTGTCCACACTGATGTTCCCTCCACAGATGATGTAATCCTGCTAGAAAAGATACCTTACTTCATCAATAAAGGGCTATCTTTGAACTACCTCGAGCTTAATAAGCTTTGTACAATGTATGCTATGGAACACGGTATAGGTACTCACCTACACACACAGGTGACAAATGTGTACACCGCAAACCAGCTTACTCCAGTAGAAGATGCTTACCGTATAATCGAGGGAGGGGACCATCCAATCATCTTCGGCCGGAAGGACGATTTGCAGCCCTTCACCATAGAAGAAGTGGATCTTGAATCGGATGCCGAAAGACTGCCTCTGTATCTTTATAGCCCCCAATCCAAATATCTCATGCAAAAACAGGGGTATGATCTGGAGACTACACCAGGCTTGAACTACGGCACTGGACGACGATTACCTTTGAAGCCACCAGTTCCGGCTGGCAAACCACGAGACTACTATAGCAAGACTCGATATGGATTAGGGTATGTTACACCCACGACGACCCCTGAGAGTTCAGATGAAGAATGTGACTGGCATTCACATTCAATCGGGTCACCAACTTCTGACTCGGATACCAGCATCGAAGATGTATTCAGACAAGTCCTGTCAGTCAACATGGCATTCGCCGACGCTTATGAAGAAGATGAAGACATTCCGAAATCCTCGAGCTAGAGCCATGGGCCCAACAGTTGGATGCACAATAGGAAAAGTGGTTCGAACAGAGAGAACCTCCTACTGAAGATGAGGTTATACAGGTCGACCTCGGCAGCGAATCTTCTCCAAAACCAATCTTCGTCAGTAAAAGCCTGACATACGAAGAGCAAGAATCGCTACTGGAGCTTGTCAAAGAATATATCGATATATTCGCCTGGAGCTATGAAGACATGCCAGGACTAAACCCTGAGGTTGCCCTTCACAAGCTCAACATTCAGCCAGATGCAAAGCCAGTCAAGCAACAACGACGACGCTTCCGTCCGGGCATCATAGATGCGATCGAAGCCAAAGTCAACAAACTGATAGCCAGCGGCTTCATTCATGAGGAACAATATCCTGACTGGGTCGCCAATATAGTACCCGTCCTCAAGAAGAATGGGAAGATTCGAATTTGCATCGACTTCTGCAATCTGAACGAGGTATGCCCCAAAGATGAATTCCCCCTTCCTATCACAGACATCATGATTGACAACACCTGCGGCTTCGAATGTATGTTATTCATGGATGGCTTCTCGGGGTACAACCAAACCAAGATGTTTCCTGACGACGAAAAGCATACATCATTCCGAAAACCAATTGGCACATACTGCTACACAGTCATGCCTTTCGGTTTGAAGAATGCCGGTACCACATATCAAAGAGCCATGAGTATCATCTTCAGAAACCACTTACGCAAGACGGTAGAGTGCTATGTTGATGACATCGTCGTCAAGAGTCGCTGTAAGGAAGACCATCTGCAGGATCTGAGGACGGTATTCGACCTGATGCGAGCGCACAATTTGAAAATGAACCCTACGAAGTCCTTTCTAGGCGTATCCAGCGGGAAGTTCTTGGGTTGCATCATCACTGCCCAGGGTATCCATGTAGACCTTGAGAAGACAAAGGCAATTATGGAGATGGGTCCCCGAAAAATCTCTACGAACTCAGAGGCCTTCAAGGGAGGCTAGCTTATATCAGGAGGTTCATTTCTAACCTCTCCGAGCGATGTCGACCATTCACCCATCTCATGAAGAAAGGCGTCTCATTCGTATGGGACGAAGAATGTCAGCGTGCCTTCGACAGCATCAAAGAATATTTGTCGAATCCTCCAGTCCTGGTGGCCCCGGTCGCTGGAAAACTATTCCTGCTCTATGTACGCGCAACGGAGCATTCCCTTGGCGCCCTGCTAGCACAAAACAATGATGCAAGCCATGAACAATCCATATATTACCTTAGTCGAATGATGATTGGGCCAGAGCACCGATACACCGCCGTGGAAAAGGAATAGCTCGCCCTGGTGTTCGCCATTCAGAAGACGCGACACTATGTCACGGGACAAACCATATATGTGATCTCACGAGTCAACCCTCTCAAGGTCCTCATGACTAAACCAGGGGCACTCAGCTCTCGCCTCGCTACATGGGCAATATTGCTATCCCCCTATCATATGATCTTCGTCCCACAAAAGGTTGTCAAAGGTCAAGCCCTGGCCGACTTTTTGGCAGCCCACCCGGGCTCGGAGTCGTCCAAAATATATAAATAAATCCCAGATGAGGTCGCCGACTCGCATACAACCTCCCACGATGATATATGGCGAATGTTCTTCGATGGTGCTTCGAGAACCGGACCTAAGGGCAACATCATCGTCAGAGTCGAGGTGGTGCTAGTTTTTCCTTCCGGATTGGTGATCAATCGCGCTTACTCTCTCATAGAACCCTACTCTAACAATGTGGCCGAGTACAATGCTTTGGTCATTGGCCTCCAACTTGTAAGAGAGCTGGGGGTAGAATATCTTGAAGCATACGACGATTCTCAGTTCATCGTCAATCAGATCCGGGGCTCATACGAAGTCCGCCACGAAGACATGATCTCCTGTCACCAAATAGCGATCGACATCATCTAGTCGTTCGAGGGGTTCTTTATCGAACATGTCTCCAGACTCCGAAATATCGAAGCCGATACCTTAGCAGGCCTGGCCGGTTCACTAGCAGTGCCAAATCATACTCATCAATCGGTAGATGTGATAGGCCACGAACTAGTCTGCCCCAAGAACAACGTTCAATTTGTGGCGAGTTATTCCGCTCAGACGGTCGACGATGTCCCAGATTGGAGACAACCATTCATTGACTTCGTCGTCTACGATATCCTGCCCGAGAACCCAAAGGAAGCCACCTCCATCAGACGGCGTTCTCTCAGATTCTTCTACGATACAGAGACAAAAATACTGTATCGCCGATCCTATGATGGATTATTGCTTCGATGTCTGTCAAACGCAGAAGCCAAAGAAGCCATACGAGAAGCTCATGATGGTGTCTGCGGGGCCCATCAGCCTGGCCCTAAATTGCAAGACCGTCTTCGCCGAATGGGCTACTACTGGCCCACGATGGTAGCAGATGCTATAGACTATGCTAGAAAGTGCAAAGTTTGCCAAGTCCACGCGGACTTCATCCACCAACCATCCGAGTTTGTACATCCGACAGTGGCGTCCTGGCCGTTCGAAGCATGGAGAATGGATATCATCGGCCCGATTACTCCACCTTCCTCCCAAGGACATCGCTTCATACTCGCAATCACAGATTACTTCTCCAAATGGACGGAAGCTGTCCCGCTTGCAGAAGTAAAGACTTCAAACGTGATCAGCTTCCTTAAGCATTACGTCATCTATCGCTTTGGACTGCCCCGAAGGATCATCCACGATAATGGTCCACAGTTTACAAGCCATGTCTTCTATCGGTTCTGCGACAAACACCGCATCCAGAATATCGCTTCGACGCCATACAATCCAGCAGCGAATGGGTTGGCAGAAGCATTCAACAAAACCATCATCAAGTTACTCAAGAAGTTCGTATCATCCAACAAACGCAACTGGAACGAGAAGCTTGGTAAATGCCTATGGGCGTACCGTACCACAGTCCGAACAGCCACAAGGAATACACCATTCTCCCTGGTGTACGGGAGTGAGGCAGTTCTCCCATTGGAGACTCAAATACCCTCACTCCGCGTCGCCCTAACTTATCAATTGACGATAGATGATAACTACCGACGCCGACTACAAGAGTTAGAGGCCTTAGATGAAAAGCGCCTCTTAGCTCAGCAAAGGATCGAGCTATACCAAGCACGCATCTCTGGAACCTTCAACAAGAAGTTTAAAATCAGAACATTCCAGGTAGGCGATCTCGTCCTGGCAGTCCGAAGGCCAATGGTCATGACTCACAAGACCGTCGACAAGTTCCAGCCAAAATAGGAAGGTCCATTTTTCATCGAGGTTGTATTCTCCAACGGCGCTTACCGCCTCGTAAAACAAAATGGAGACTTGCTCATGTTGCCCGTCAATGGCAAGTTTCTGAAGAAATATTATGTCTAAATGACACATTCCAGATCATCGAGTCATGTACCCGCTGGTGCCGCTGAACTCACATCCACAACATTCCAGATTATCAAGTTATGTACCCGCTGGTGCCGCTGAACTCACTTTCACAGTATTCCAGATTATCGAGTCATGTACCCGCTGGTGTCGCTAAAATCACATCCACAATATTCTAGATTATCGAGTTATGTACCCGATGGTGCCGCTGAACTCACATTTCTAAATTCCAGATTATCGAGTCATGTACCCGCAGGTGCCTCTGAACTCACATTCCGGTCACTCCTTCAGATAGTAAGTCATGTATGACCATACCTCTGAACTTTCTTCCTGAAAGAGATCCTCCCTCATGATCCACTACCCGCATTCCCAGTACACAAAAACGGGTAACAGATCCACAAATTTCTAAAACGGTCATATCCTCATTACCTCTGAGTCATTTTACTTGCGCCAAAAACAAATCACCCCTTTACATAGAACTTCCATGTCCTCATTACCTCTGAGTCGTTCTATGTACCCTCCTTCATTGAGCCCACTCCTGTCATGTCCTCATTACCTCTGAATGGGAAGGCTCCGTCGAAGAAACCTTCATGCTTGCCATGTCCTCATTACCTCTGAGTAAGTATGATGATTCCATTTTGACTTATTATCCGTACCCACAACCGGAGTACACCAAGGATAATAGGTCCACAAATATTCCCCACTGAGTCCACTCCTGCCATATCCTCATTACCTCTGAGTAGGAAGACTCCACGATAAAACCCTCTTACTTGCCATGTCCTCATTTCCTCTGAGTAAGTATGTTGGTTCCCCTTCATCCTATTATCTGTATCCTAAGTCGGGGTACGCCAAGGATAATAGGCCCACAAATGTCTTTTGCTAAGTCTCTTAGTACAGGCCCACCATTCCTCATCATGCCCCGGGAGCCCAGCTGCTCCACGATATTCTATCTTCCGATACCCCGAACACCTACGACCACCTTACTGTAGAACTGTTCTAGGTATCCCCAATCAAACTTGTTATCCGTACCTAAAACCAAGGTATGCCAGGGGTAACAGGTCCACAAACAAGTCCCCCCATGCGGGGCCCACATTACCACAATACCACAGGCACAAACAAGTAATACAAATGAAGGGTAGAATGGAAAGTACTCTTTATTTGAAAGACGAGAAAGCATTACATATGGTGGGAACCATGCCCCTCTCAAAAAGAAAAGAAGAGGAAAACAGAAACAAGAAAAGGCCGACTATAGTTCGGCATTACACAACTCCAAAAGGCGGTTTCTCACCAAGGTAGTCCCTCGCTCAAGCCGCTGCCTAGCTCGGCGCTCGACCTCCCGGGATAACTGCTCTGCATCATTCAAGTACATATATGCCTGCCAATCATTTTCTATCTTCTTCAAAGCAAGTTCCAGATTGGCATAAGCTCTACTAAATTTGTCAGCCTCCTGAATAGCCACCCCTTTTTCAGTACGAGCAGCTTCGAGCTCGGACTCCAAGAAGGCCAGCTTTCTCTGGAGCTCGAGAATCTGCTCCCGGGTGTCAGTTACCCTGCGGGAGGCAGCCGCTTCTCGGGTCGCGCAATCTTTAGTGCGACGGCTCTATTGATCATAAAACTGAGTCAGATGCCGGCGATCCTTCAATATAGCTGGCTTGAGCGATTCCCGAGCAATCCTCACCTTCTCTACCGCGGTTGTGAGGAAAGTACGCTCTTGATCTATTGCCACTGATAGATCATCTTGTCGTAGTATGCAAAACTGGGCCACAAGACGATCGGCTTCTAACAGCTTAGGCTCCAGAAGCGCCGCTAGTCCCGTCCTACCAGGAAGTATTCTAAGGATATTAATTTGGCCACCGGTGCATTGATGGGCCATAGCAAAGGGAGTCCCCCTCTCCACAGCTGCCTCAATCCCTCTCTTTAGGTGGCGGTGGAAACTGTCGACCATATCCTGGGACACTTCATCCAAAACTTCGGTAGAGGACGGCGTCAAAGGGAGTATGGCAGGCAGTACCGAAGGAGTTGCCTCAGAACTTGCCGTCCCTGCCACCAGGGAAACGAATTCTGTGCGAAAAGATGCATGAATGGCAGCTAGCTCCTCTTCCGCCGCCCGAAGAGCTTGGATACTTGGCAGGGCGGAAAGGTTAACTCCCGAAACCCTATTTGCAGAGGAGGACGCAGAAAGCGTCGTCCCTTGCCCTAGCTGTGCTATCACCAGGGCTCCCGAACTTGACCCAGCTGGAGGCCCCTCAGTATAGGTTGGAAAAGAAGGAGGCACACGTGCTTCCATCAGATCCCCTCCGGTAGAGTCTGCCCCGGCAATGTCCGTCACCGACAATAAAGGGGTGGGACCTGTACATCCAAAACAATCATTAATCCACAAAGGATAGGAATGTAGAGCAAAAAGGCCTCCTCACAAGTTAAGAAGCTGGTTTATCTTACCAGGGGAAGAGCACGGAGGCTGCAGCTCATTCGCAGCTGGCATGGTCTCTCCACCCGCGACTTCCAACTCAAATTCAACTGGTTTCTCTACCCCAGCCACCCCTGAAAGGGAGCCAACCAGGTCAGGGTCATCCTGTTGAAATTCAGCTATCTCTGGGATAGGTGCAGTAGAGCCTCTGCCCCCATGGGTTAAGGTCTCAGCAAGGTGAGACTCCCCGGCCGCCTCCGGAAGAATCCCAGCATGAGTGATAGCGGTACACATATCATGGATCAAAGTGGACAAGGCCGGATCGACCTCAGCAATCGAGTCCCGAGAAGCAGACTCCTCTGACGCCTACAAAGAGCAAAAGAAAAAAAAATAATTAGGCCATAACTTAGAAAAAGAAGGAAAAGGCAGTTGAAATTCCAATCACCTCAGAAACAGCGTCAACATCAATAAACAGCCTGCGACGTCTTACCGCAGCCCGCTTCGTGGAATAGGTCCTGCCATCGTCAGTGGATAGACGTCTGCCTCATTTGCACGAAGCACCAAGCACAACAGGTGTAACACCCAATTTTCCAAATAAGGGTAATTTTAAAATTTTGTAATTATAATTATTATTTATTGATAATTATTTCATATTATTATTTTGGTGATTTTTAATCATTTTAAAACTATTTAAAATTATGACTTGTGATTTTGACATTTTACTATTGTTTGGTTTTAATTTCGAGGAATTTGTCATCCCCAGTTTTCAGAAACATGGGTATTTTTGTCATTATATATTTTTAAATATTTTTAAAATTTATTTTATTATTTATGATATTATTTTGGGGTTAAAATTTATTTTATTATTTATGATATTGTTTTGGGGTTATTTGAGTCGGGTTCGAATTTCAGCTCAATCCGACTTGAAACGGAAACCCGGAGGTATTATTGACTTTAGTGGACCCACACATTAGTTAGCCATGGCCCACATGATAGAAATATTTTAGTTAGAGGTTAGACTAATTATTATGGATAAGGTTAGTATGATTAGAGACTTTAGAATGACTAATTTAGCCCCAACCAATTAGCCCTTTTCTAATACTAATAGAATAGGTTAGTGGGGGCATTTTGGACCTTACCATAATAGGACAAATAGCCCCATATGGCCAGCCACTTTGGAGAGGATAGGCTCAAGTTCATTTCATTATTCTTATCCACACTCTCTCTTTTGTTCTTTTCCAAATTCCTAGAGAGCAATCCCTAGCAATTTCTCCACCAAATCCTTCCATTTTGCCACCAAATCTTCTTCTTTCCTTCTCCATTCTAGCCAAGGAGGAAGCTACCCAAGTTTGGGAGGATTCGGAGCTCGTTCGTGTCCTTTTGGAATCTCTACGTGTCGGTGTCGCTCCGGGGAGGCTTTTCTTCGATTCGATCTACCAGGAGGTATAAATCCCTTCTCCTTTTCATTTTCTCATGCATATAGGTCTATTTTGAACCATAGGAATGACTCCCATGGTTGTATTCTCCATTTGTGTCCATTTCGTGTCTATTTGGAGGTCATAGGTGTGTCCTTTGTGTTGTGGTTGTGTCCATGTGGGAAAACCCCAAATTTGGACATACTATGTGTTGTTGTTATGTATGAATGAATTATTACATGTTTAATCTCATATTTTTGTATTGGAGATGTGTTCTATAGTGTCTCATATATATATATTAGTGTAGAGAGTGAGTTCTTGATATATTATGTTATATACTTGTGTTCTTTTGTCTCAAACTACCCAAATTCGTCATAATTTTTATCCACATTTTTAGTAGCAATAGCAACTTAGGAATGTCATAACTTTTAGCTTAAAACTCCGATTTATCTTCCATTTTTTTAAAAGAACCGTATCAAAGTTAGCTTTCCAAATATATATTTTAATAAGTCAAATTCTTTCTGTAACTTTCTGTAGAATTATTTGAGTGCCAGCTGTACGAAAGACGAACGCGTTTCGATATTTTCGCAATTTCGGGAGCTTCCGGACACGAAAATGCGATCCGTTTGAAGTTTCGGAAAGCTAACATGAAGTACTATAACATAATTTAATCCTAGAATTTAGTGAATGCCCAATTGGTACAGTATTGGTTTTAAGTAAAAGAGTGACTATACGATATATGTATTTTGTGTAACCTATGAGCCTATGTAGTATGGATATTAAATGAATATAGAGTATGTAATGCATGATATGTTAGATGAATGAAATGATATATATATGATATATATTCTATTTATATTAATGCATATATATGGTTGAATGTAAGCATATAGGAATGTAATTAATGTAATATATGTAAGCATTGCATAAATACATGAATGAAAGAATGATATACAATACATGCATGAAAGTATGTAATGAATTCTAGATATAAATGCAAGGTATATATGTAATGATAGATATGAATGCATAATGTATAAATATTGTAAATGCAATATCAGATTTCATATGTAGACATAGAACCAATGCATAGCTGATATTTAGATTGAATGTTAGTTCATTTTAGGTTGTTCGAACACTGAACTGTCCATGTAAGCATATATAACTTCCTTTTCCTATTGCCAAGCCAATTTTAGTTTTCAATATAGTGGAATGTCTATGAATGTAATGTTAACCTTCAACCCCTTAATTCAAAATGTTAGTTAATTTCAGTATTAGACAATGCATGAGCTATATGCATATGGGATATTGGCTTAATGGTAGATTTCAGATAACATGATTCATTTTATGTGGTTAGTTACACCAGTCTATGGGATAGCTCACTTTAGTTTATATGTAAATGTGGAACTAAACTGAGAATGAACTTCACCCTCTGCACAAGGACACCCCACTCTATATCAACCACCATGCCATGTAACCCTTCTCTAAATGATTGCTATAATATATATAGATTTATGTAAAGTATAGATGTATGTTAGTTATAACTTAAATAGTCTCTACTCTAATGTATATAGATGTATACTTATAGCCATGCATGTTAAGTATAATACATGTGTAATGTAGATGGGTTAGCTTTGTGCCATGTGTAGTATAAACTCATAACTAGTGTTGATTTCTCTTTTCATGTACACCTCCATGTTCACACACACATACATAGCTTTACATGTTAGTTCTTTTCTCTTATATATATATATAATATTGAATATGCATGAATGTGATGTATCTTGATATGTGACTTGTGTTGGCTTGTATAGCCTTGGATTTGTATGGTGTGTACTAGCTAGGGTAGACCGGTTAGGCCTAGTGAGACTTCATTGAGTCTATGTTGACCCAGTTATCCTAGCTTTGACTAGAGTTGACCAAGTGTTGACTTTAGCCTAGTTTGACCTAGACAGCATGTAGATGCATTGTAGCAGTCTATTTCCTTATTTTAGACATATTGTAACTTGTGTTGCTCTGATTAGGAGACAGACACCTCTCCTCAGGCAGTACATTTACTTCAGACATTCAGATACGAGGCGAGTACATTCTCTGACCGTTTCATACTTGCCTAGATTTACATTCTTGCTCTAGATTACTGTACTTGATGCTGACACGATTGTTATCACGGATTGGTACTATAAGGATCTTCTTTTGGGATGTTATCCCCTTGTATTCACTAGATACATATTGTGATGTGCGTTTTACTTCCATATTATATTTACTGAATACCTATATCCTTATACACTCATTGTGCATATTGTACTCTCATTATCACATGAGTTCCAGGGATAGACCATTGTACACTATTGTATAACATTGTACAACTATTGTATAATATTGTACACCTATTGTATAATATTGTACATCTATTGTATAACATTGTACACTATTGTGCAAGATAACGTAACTGGAGTGGATCTTTGTGTATTGATTTGGGAGGGGGAGTAAAATTGGTTATGTAATCAAATCCTATTGTACAAGATTGTATAACTATTATATATGTCTATTGTACACCCACGTACAATGGAGTTACCATTTCATTTTCCTAGACCGTTTACATAACCATATTGTACTCTAAATCACAGTAGGCTTACAGTTCTTACTTATCATATTTAGATATTTTCTGTTATCAAATCTCTACTGTTTTTCATATACTTCTTTCTTTCAGCGTTTTATGTACCTTACTCTATTGCATGCTTTATATTTTCTAACATGATATGAACTGCGTGAGATGTTTTGTGCTCGCTCTCGTCTTGACTGGACCTGTTGAAAATTTTACAGAGGATGATGAGGGACCCTGCACCCTTACTTGGAGTTTACCTAGTTGACACTCGCGACCTGGACCCCTGGAGAGGTTCAGGCAGCTGCTCAGGATGATACCTTGTATAGTATAGATAGCTTAGACTGTTTCTTCTTTTCATGCTTAGTTGTTGTCTTTATTTTTAGAGTTGTATATTTTAGAGATGATGAGACTTGTATTCCATTTCTGCTGAACCTCAGTTGAGGATTTCTTATCTATTTCCATCGTACTGCATTCTACCTTAGATTGTGATTGAGTTGTACCTCGGTGTTGGCCTCCTTCTGGAGAGTATATTTCATGTTATGTAGTTATAGTTCATGACCTAGAATAGCGTTCTACCGCCGACACTGCGGCGTAGGCTGGGCGTTGTTACGTTCTCGTACCCTTACGATGGGTGCGGGTCATGACACGTTTTTAGTGGTGGCCCATGTAGGTCGAGTTTATGTAGTGGTATTCGAACTAGAGTATCACTACAGCCTGCAGTAGGATTAGGATATTTTTGGTGGTACTCAATCACATTAGGAAAAACTCTTAATCCGATTCCTTTTGTCTAAAGTTGTTGCTTATTGACTTCCCTTGAATATAAACTGTTCTCCTTTGAATTTTTGCTTCATTCTCAGAAATTGCTTCTTGTTTTGATATGACTTCATGTTGGTTATGAAGACACGATCTCATCACTTCGGTTCGGGGGATACTATCGAGAGACTGGCCACCTCTCGTTCTGTTCATCAGGGCCTCGAGACCGCAGCTTCTATTCTGCCGACTCAGCTTGGCGTTTCTGCTACATTGGAGGTGCACCTCTATCTGTACAGAGATTTTCTTCCGTCATTTCTGATTTCTCTCAGCAGCGGTGATTCATGCAGCATCAGCAGCAGACCAGAAAAAACTAGCAGGGCGAGCTATCGTCAGGACAGTCAAGGATGCGCAGACCATTGGAGATCTTGCTGCAAGTTTCGTTCTTCTCAATTCTATTCCTGCAATTGTCTTTTATAATTACCTTGAAATCTGATTCCATCTGTTCCTTGTTGATTGATTAATTTTGTCATGTTACTCTTTTGTTGTGTTTGTTTTTTCTTCTGAGAAAATCATATGGGCTAGGTCACCTAAATTATGGAATCTAGAATCCTCGATAGTCGTGTTAGTTGGCATAGTGAGGACATGTAGTCAGATTTTGGATGTATTCTCGGGAATGGGAATTTAAGGTTTTCGCCGTCGCATGCGGCAGTGCAAAAATTTTAAATACCATGAACCTAGAGGTACGTACCTTAGTCAAGGACTCTGTGATTATCGTAGCCTTGCTCACTAGCATGATGAAGACTCTGGACAACATGATTTTGGACAGACGCATATGATTAACAGATTGTATCTTGAGAAGGTTTAAACATCATACCCTTTTGATTGTTATAAATGACTTAGGAGTAGGGATATTTAGTTTTGCAGAGCTTATTCATAGGTAGTTCCTTCATAGTATAATGGTATGATGACTTGTAGAGTGTCTGTACCCTAGAGGTGATAGTTAGCATTGGTGTTAGAATAGTAACCCATTGCAGATAATTCTCCTGTTATCTATAATACCAACCAGTTACACATAGGATGTTAGTATGCCTTACATCCTTGATGATTATTACTACTTTTCCTTACCTTTTCCAGTGAGGCACCCATGACCAGAGCCTGTCTTTGAGTATAGTTGTAGTTTTACCTAAGACCGAGAGGTCTATTTGCATAGATAGATTGCAGATGATATTGGCATATGGGATATAGGTTAGTTGGTATCTATAGGCCATTGTTGTATAGGGTTATAAACATGTTGTTTAGCCTATACTTGGTTCAGTTTTCCATTTTAGTTAAGTTCTCTTCGTGTTGAGTTCCTTTATGTTGATCACCTTTATAGGCAATGTGCAGACCCTTCACTAGATACCATGTCCCCTTGATTCAGACCATTCATCCTTAGCCTAGTTCTAAGCATTGTTTCAGACCCTTATAAGTTTAGTCTGCCTTAACCCTTGGTTGATCAGTCATGTATATATATATAGATGATATACTTAGGATATATGTGAGGGTTGTTGTTCTTGAGCATATATATATACGTGGTATTTGGTATTCATGTGCTTAGCTTGTTGGTATTTAGTTATAGGTGACTTGATAGGATTGGGAAGTTAAGAGCTAGTCTATTATAGAGTTTCTCTTTTGCTAAATTCTAGTTGCCAACACCTAGATAGCTAGCATAAGTAAAACCCTAAGAAGTTGACCAGTTGATGACCAAGTACTTGGATGTGGAGAAATTGACTAGTGATTGACCCTTGACTATGTTTGACCTAGAAGGGGGTGCGATCATCTTAATTTCAAGGACAAAATTTTTATAAGGTGGATAAGATTGTAACACCCAATTTTCCAGATGAGGGTAATTTTAAAATTTTGTAATTATAATTATTATTTATTGATAATTATTTCATATTATGATTTTTGATGATTTTTAATCATTTTAAAACTATTTAAAATTATGACTTGTGATTTTGACATTTTACTATTGTTTGGTTTTAATTTCGAGGAATTTGTCATCCCCAGTTTTCAGAAACATGGGTATTTTTGTCATTTTATATTTTTGAATATTTTTAAAATTTATTTTATTATTTATGATATTATTTTGGGGTTGAAATTTATTTTATTATTTATGATATTGTTTTGGGGTTATTTGAGTCGGGTTCGAATTTCAGCTCAATCCGACTTGAAACGGGAACCCGGGGGTAGTATTGACTTTAGTGGACCCACACATTAGTTAGCCATGGCCCACATGATAGAAATATTTTAGTTAGAGGTTAGACTAATTATTATGGATAATGTTAGTGTGATTAGAGACTTTAGAATGACTAATTTAGCCCCAACCAATTAGCCCTTTCCTAATACTAATAGAATAGGTTAGTGGGGGCATTTTGGACCTTACCATAATAGGACAAATAGCCCCATATGGCCAGCCACTTTGGGAGAGGATAGGCTCAAGTTCATTTCATTATTCTCATCCACACTCTCTCTCTTGTTCTTTCCCAAATTCCTAGAGAGCAATCCCTAGCAATTTCTCCACCAAATCCTTCCATTTCGCCACCAAATCTTCTTCTTTCCTTCTCCATTCTAGCCAAGGAGGAAGCTACCCAAGTTTGGGAGGATTCGGAGCTCGTTCGTGTCCTTTTGGAATCTCTACGTGTCGGTGTCGCTCCGGGAAGGCTTTTCTTCGATTCGATCTACCGGGAAGTATAAATCCTTTCTCCTTTTTCATTTTCTCATGCATATAGGTCTATTTTGAACCCATAGGAATGACCCCCATGGTTGTATTCTCCATTTGTGTCCATTTCGTGTCCATTTGGAGGTCATAGGAGTGTCCTTTGTGTTGTGGTTGTGTCCATGTGGGAAAACCCCAAATTTGGACACACTATGTGTTGTTGTTATGTATGAATGAATTATTACATGTTTAATCTCATATTTTTGTATTGGAGATGTGTTCTATAGTGTCTCATATATATATTAGTGTAGAGAGTGAGTTCTTGATATATTATGTTATATACTTCTGTTCTTTTGTCTCAAACTACCCAAATTCGTCATAATTTTTATCCACGTTTTTAGTAACAATATCAACTTAGAATGTCATAACTTTTAGCTTAAAACTCCGATTTATCTCCTATTTTTTTAAAAGAACCGTACCGAAGTTAGCTTTCCAAATATATATTTTAATAAGCTAAATTCTTTCTGTAACTTTCTATAGAATTATTTGAGTGTCAGCTGTACGAAAGACGAACGTGTTTCGGTATTTTCGTGATTTCGGAAGCTTCCGGACACGAAAATGCGATCCGTTTGAAGTTTCGGAAAGATAACATGAAGTACTACAACATACTTTAATCCTAGAATTTAGTGAATGCCCAATTGGTACAGTATTGGTTTTAAGTAAAAGAGTGACTATACGATATATGTATTTTGTGTAACCTATGAGCCTATGTAGTATGGATTGTTTGCCATTGATTGTAAAAGAACAGAACAATTATCGGAGGACTGAACTTAGACTCACAATACAAACTCGCTCGTATAAAGAAAGCCTAGGGACGAAAACCTAGGTACAGCAGACTAAGTACGATTGTTTATTTTTGATTCTGGGGGGTGACGATAGAGGCTCGGGAAAGCGACGGCCGCTCTGCCTTACTCCTTGGACGATCAGTATGCAGTCTTGGCTCGGGGAAGATCTGCTCGGCGTTGACAAAGAAATGCTCTTCTTGCTCTCCTCGGATTGCTCTTCTGGCTTCTCTCTCTCTCTCTCTGTGATTATCAAGGGGGAGCCCTCTCTGTGTAGATCTCTCTCTTCTTATTTCTTTTGGTGTCGACCTCTCTCTCTCTTCTCTCCTCTTTTTCCTTTTTTCAAGGGAATGATGCTGGCTATTTATAAGAGTGGGGGGGTGATCATTAGGGTTTGTTAATGATTATATGTTTGGAATGTCGGCGCTCCTTCATTCTATCTGAACCCTTGATCCTGATTATAGTGAATCTCGGCCATTAATGCGGATAGCATCGTATCTCATGAGCAATTAATGCTAGCTGTTTTAGATCCTCGTGATTGATTATGCTAATATCTGATTGCTCTCCACGTGTCCCATTAGCTTGATGATAAATGATATGCCCTGATCTCAGTAATTATGACGATGATGTCAAATATATTTGTTGAGATTCGGTTAAATCTCTTATTGATCCTATGCCACGTGTCCTAATTGTGAGTCCTGTCAGAGCCGCATAGGATTGACTATCCTCGAACCGCAGAGAGATACTCTTTCTGAGCCGCATGAGACAATGCCTCATCGAGCCGCAGGGGACGAACCTTCCGTGAGCCGCATATGCATAGTCTTTACGAGCCGCATGAGCTAGCATTGTATTGAGTCGCAGGGATTGAGCTCTCGGTGGGCCGCATATGGATGATTTCTGCTAACCATATGGAGTGACTTCTTTGTGAGCCGCATGGAGCTGTTTTTCATTTAAGCCGCATGAGAGTTGCCATGTGGCAACCCAGGATTTCTGACGGTTCGGGTCAGAGATCTTCTTCCTTTCCCGAAAAGTCTGTCATTACGGCAGAGCCATTATGACACTTTATGTCAGAGCAGTCACAGTCGCCAAGTCGTGTCAGAGCATTAAATGAGGCTACCCCCAAACGACCAGCTGTAGGGAAGGATCCATCGAGCCGCATATGCCTTGCTAAACCGCATACACTCCCGAGCCGCATGCGATTGAGAGTATTCTTTGAACCGCATAGGGCCGCTTCTGTGTGAGCCGCATAAGCTTCTTACTCCGAGCCGCATGGATCATTATTCTAATATTTTCTATGCTTCTACAGGACCCCCTTCAAAGTTTTCAATTTATAAAAATTGGAATACTTTGAACAAGAAGCATGGCCCCGTTCATGCCGCATAGGATTTTTCTGTCTGCCTGAGCTTCCTAGCCGCATAAGTGCTTTAGCCGCATGAATTCATCTGGCCGCATAAACTGGTTGCCATGTGTCCTGAACACGTGTGTAAATCTTCATTAAGTGCCTTTGATTTGATTTAACGCCGCCTTTTGGGGGAGGATCCCAAGAGTCGGTTTTTGCCTTGACCGAAGCATTTTGCTTTTATTCTTTGGGGGGGCGGCGCGTAATCCGAGGCATACTCCGAGACGTCTGTTCGTTTCGTGGGTCTCTTTCGCCTATAAATAAGAGTCTTTAAGCCTCTTGGAGTTTTTCTTTACCTTCTCTCTCTGCTCTGAATCTCTATTTGCTGTCTTTGCTCTTCGTCTTTTAGCAACCGACAATGGCTCCCAAGAAAGCTGCAGCATCGAAGGCCGCTAAGGGTAAGGCAGTTGCTTCTACGGCGACTGCGGCGGCGAACGTGGTCGCCCCTCCGTCGGTCATTGCGCACTCCATCCATCCCGATGTCCACCCGTCTATCGCTGGTAAAAGATCGTCTGAAAACCCTAACTGTCGCCATGGCTCTGCTGCATGATTTATGCACAAGCCACGTATACGAGGCTTTATCGATGGGACTGCATGAGCCCTTCGTCTTATGGGGCCGCATGAACTTGTTTATACCCGATCTGAGTTTGCATACGTGTTTTTTGATTTGGGCCGCATAAGCGTTGTTCACTTTTTTGAACCGCAGAAATTCGTCTGCTCACGTCAGCTCGCATGAATCTGACTCTGTAGGCGTGCTTAACTTGAACCGCATAGATCTATAAGTTCATCTGGACTTTGAGTTGTATGAACTCGGCTAACTCGGAGCCGCATGAGGCTATGATGCGCTGAACCGCATATACGTATCTAATGCTGAGCCACATGAAGCTGTAACGAGCCGAGCCGCATAGGCTCAGATGACCTTTCCGATGTTTCTATTTTCTTTTTGACTACCTTCTAACCTCGTTTCTTTCGTATTTTTCCAGTAAACTTGCCCGTAAATCCTGCTGGGGAGCTTATAGTGGGTTCGAATCAATTTGCCCTGGGCGTGCGTCTTGACGACTTAATTAGGCATGTATCGAATCAATTCCCTACTGATGAGCCTTTGGAGAGGTTGAAGGCTATTGAGAATCAAACCCTTCATTATCTCCGTTCCATGATGAATACTGGAAAGCTGGATGGAAAATACCTGAAGCCTTTGTTCCTTTTTGGTGATGCTTTAACCATCAAGAATCCTCGGGTCTTAGAGATTTCTGAGAACTGGGATTTTTCTTTGGATGGGGTGGCAATCCATATTCCTCTCATGGAACGTCATTATCCTTTGTCATGGTTCAATATGGTGTTGCTAGACCGGAAGATGGTGTGTAACCTAACTCCCACTCAATCAGGGATGTTGATGGGCAACATCCATTATAATCCGAATATGAAGTCGGCGTATGCAGGTAAGGATTCCGTCCTCCGGTATATGATGGATCTGGTCCCGGGCTCTTTTATGAATGTATACGGTCCCAATTTTACACTTACTCAAGCTGATACTTTCCTGAATTGGCTTGTTCGCAAGAAGTCTTATCCTGTTGGTAGGCTGGCACTGTCGAACTGGATAAACCCCACCTCTACGTGGGCCCAGTTGACTGCTTGGGTTTTACAGACTTATAGAGCATTCTTGCGGGAGGTGGGGCTTTACCATGCCATTCGGGGCACTTGTCACGGGCTTCCCCTTAATAAACCACTGTTCGTAGCGCTCTTGGAGATGTACAGCCAGCGAACAGGGACATTCTTTACACCAGTAGGGGAATTGGGGCTTGCTCTTCACGAGATGTATACTGTCTCTAAACTTCCATGGGGGAATGAGCCTTTCGAGGTGTATACCCCGTCAAATGAGGAGTTCGAGGCCTTGGACAGGCAACTCCCAGGTTTTGTTGCGGTGTATCGGGAGTTATTGTGCCACCATAGTGCTTGTCATCAAATGGCTATAAAGACGGCGTATAGCTCTGAGGGGACCGCTCCCCATACCACATCCTGGATTAATTATCTCTTTAGGGTTGATCCTTCTGGTGAAGTTACTCCCCGAGCCCCTCGAACGCATGCAGAGGTAAGGGATCTGATGTCCAATATCAAAAAGTCGCGATCCAAGAGTGATATATTCGGGAGTCAAGCTGACTCTCTTAGTTATTTTCACTACGGGACCATACAACTGTCGGAGAAGGCGCTTCTGGCTGGATTTCTGATGATATGGCTACAGAACTACGTAGTCTCAGGCGGAGCGGGCTCTATCGAGAGGATTGGTCGTCATTTCATCCTCCCTGCCGTTAAACTAGTTTTCGGAGTTAGGCTGGCCCTCCTTCCTGCTATGGTATGTAGCATACATCATGGTTTGCGGACATTCTCGTCCAAGGTTATTGCTCGCAAGAAGACTTTGGATTTTGAGCGCGTAGAACTGCCCTTTCACTATCTGATGGGGTGGTTGGCGATGCACTATAAGTCTTTGCTGGGACCTGGGATAGCGGAAGATGCTACGGCCGAGGATGCTTTCCTCTTCAAATGCCATCACCGGTCTTGGGAATGCAATACTATGCCAGCTTGTCGGAGGGCGTTGGCGAGAGTGGATGGGTGTGATCTCTTTGTGTCTGTTCCTCCTTTTTCTGATGAGGAAGTGAGGAAGGTACACCTTGACGGTACTGGACCTTCTCATTTTCTGTCTCCGGATATGCTTGCTTGGTTGCGCAATATCCGCCCCGCGTATCTGGTTTATCGCAACCGGGATAATGTGTACTTGGAGCCTTACCTACCCAGTAGGTTTTCCCGCCAATTTGGTTATAGCCAGATGTTCCTTGATTGTTCCAACCCTTGTTTGGGTTTTGAAGGTAGCGTTCTTGACGGCATCCGAGCGTGGAATTATTACGACGCTTATCATACTCGGGCCAGCTTCTCAGTTCCCGATGCCAAGGCGCCGAGGGAAATTTTGTACGTGGCCGCTTTGTATCACGTTATGGCGAACAAGCCTCTTGTTAACTTCGATCCGAGTACCAGCTTCATCGTAGGTACTGGTTTAGAGGAGAAGCCTAAGGGGGCTAAGGCTAGAAAGCAACTGGCGCTCCAGATTCCTCTCCCTGAATCAGAACCTTCCGAGTCGGCTGAGGAGGAGGATGATAGCGAAGACTTCCTTTCTGGTGGGGATGAAGAAGTGGCGGATCAACCGCTTCCCCCACTTGATGAACCGGCGGAAGATCCGCCGCTTACTACACAAGAGGGAGCAGTGAGAGAAGAACACCCTTCAGCTGTATCTGGTCCCTCGCGTAAACGGGTCAGATACGAATCTCCTGACAGTAGAGCGACCTTTTCCGTGAAGTGAGCTGCTGTTAGGTCTCGTGGGACACCTACCACCGAGAAGGGTGAAGGTGCAGACGATGTTCCGAAGGTAAGTCCAAGTCGGAGTTCTATCTTTGTTGTAGCTTTCTTTCCTCTCGGGGATATGACTTGATCATTTTTCTTTGTAGGCGTCTGACGAACCAGGCTCTCCTGAACCATCTGCTGCTTCAGTAGTTGATCCGGCCCTTACCGCTTTGATTAGCGACATGTGTGCCGCGGTCCTTTCTGCGGGGGCCCTCTCAGCGGCGGCTAAGGACTCCCAAGCTGCTGATGCCCCAGCCCGGGGTGACGAAAGTTTCCTTGGACCCGTCTCCGAGATTTCTGAACTTCAGCGAGATGACGCCATCCTCAGTGCATCCCCTCCCGAGGATGAAAGGGCGGATGAGTCTTTTATTTCTGACTCGGAGGCTGTTGGTGAAGAGGTTGTGATGGCTGTAGGCGAACCTCAGCATCCATATTCCTCCACTGGTAAGCTGAGCCACATATTGACTACCGAGGGGGCTTATTTGCTCTATCAGCATATCCTTCAGGTCAAGTCGATTTATGGTTGCCTTGGCCCTGTAGGTCCTGACCCTTTACCTCCTGCCGCGGATGTCTTCGGGGAAGGCCCGGTCTGTCGTGACCTGGACGAAAGGAGCATTTCCTCTCCTTCGTCATCGCATGTTGAGGGGCATCCTGCCAGCTCTGGGCAGATGGGGATGGAGTTGGTGCTGGCCCCGACCTCGCCTTCGGCTGCTTATACGGCTCCGGAGATCGACTTCTCGACTCTGCCGAGCATCCAAATTCTGCGGGCCGCTGAAAAGGAATTAGCCGATGCTCAAGCGTCTTTCCGTGCAGAGTTGGTTTCTCTTGTAGCGGGAGCGGCAGATTCTGTCGCATCTTCTTCCGCGCTGCCAGCCACACTCCCGTTGACACCGGCTTCCTCGGAGGCTCTGAACGAGGTGACGCAGGATGTGGTTGACAGCTTCTATCGTCACTTAGGGAGGGGTGTCAACGCGGCCGTGGAACGGGGGATCCCTTTTTCCCTGTCTCTACGGGGAGCTCGGGGCCAAATTGACACTCTGAAGGGTCTTCCTGGCGGGCTGGGGTTAGCAGCGTTCCTGGAGCCTAAGCTGACAGAGGCTGACCAGCTTGTGACCCAACTGCTGGCAGTACGACAGGCTGGTTTGCCTGCTGCAATTGAACGAGAGCGGGGCTTCTTGGTTGCTGCTCGGGACAGGATCAAGCTCGCTCGAGAAACTGTCGGGCCGGCTGTGCAGGGGGATCTTGACAAGTTCTCCGTCTCCTATGACCGACTGGGTCGTCGGAGTCAGGCTTGTAGGGCCCGGGAAGAATCTGCCTCTCGTGGAATAGCTGACACGAAGGAGCGGATTCTCGCACTCCAGAAGGAGTTGGCCTTCTTAGAGTCAGAGCGGGAGGCTGCTCATGCAGAACAGGAGTCGATTGCTCGGGAGGCCGAGAGGGTTTCCCGATCTTCTGTCAACCTGGAGCGGGCTTTCAAGAAGTTTGAGGACAACTGGCAAGCCCATGCTCGTTTGGAGGATGCGGCGGTGCTGAACCAGGAGGCGGAGCGTCGAGCCAAACAGAGGCTTGAGCGGTCGGTTGCCTTGATAAAGGACCGTCTCATGGCGTTATGTGCTCCAGAGCAGTGATCCGTCCTCTGTCTTCCCTTTTTTTTTCTTTTCTCTTTTAATTTTTGTAAGGGATGTGATCCCTGCTGATGTAGCCCTTTGATTTTTGAATAAATGAGCATGTTTCAACTCATCTTTTCTTTCTTGTACTTGCGGTGTTTATGGAACCGGACTTGCTGGGGGATTATTTGTGGACCTGTTACCCTAGGCGTACCTTGGTTTTAGGTACAGATAACAAGTTTGATTAGGATGTTTGGAGCAGCCATGGCAAAGTGGTCATGGGTGTTCTTGGTGTTGGAAAAAGGAATGCCGTAGAGCAGCTGGGCTCCCGGGGCATGGTAAGATGGTGAATTTATGCTAAGAAGCTTAGCAAGGGATATTTGTGGGCCTATTATCCTTGGCGTACCCTGGTTCAGGATACGGATAATGGGATGAAAGGAAACCAATCATATTTGCTCAAAGGTTATGATGACATGGCAAACATGAAGGTTTTATCATGAAATCTTCCTGCTCAGCGGTAATGAGAACATGGCAGGAGAGACTTTACGGAAGCTATTTGTGGTCAACAGAGGACATTTGTGGTCAACAGAGGACATTTGTGGACCTATTATCCTTGTCGTACTCCGGTTGTGGGTACAGATAATAGGTTAAAAGGGGATCGACATACTTGCTCAGAGGTAATGTAGACATGGCAAATATGACGATTTCTTTGACGGAGCCTTCCCACTCAGAGGTAGTGAGGACATGGCAGGAGTGGGCTCAATGAAGATTGGGTACATAGAACGACTCAGAGGTAGGAGAACGTGGAAGTTCTATACGAGGGGGCGGTTTGTTTTTGGTGGAAGTGAAGACGACTCAGAGGTAATGAGGACATGGTCGTTTCGGAAATTGGTGGATCGACTACCCTTTTTGTGCACCGGGAGTGCGGGTAGTGAATCCTGAGGGAGGATCTCTGACAGGAAGAAAGTTCAGAGGTATAATCATACTTGACTTACTATCTGAAAGAGTGACCGAAATGTAAGTTCAGAGGCACCAGCTGGTACATAACTTGGTAATTTGGGCTTATTGAGGGAGTGAGAGTACAGCGGCACCAGCGGGTGCATGACTCGATAATCTGAAATAGGGTGGACGAGAGTTCAGTGGTACTAAAGGGGTACATGACTCGATAATCTGGAGAATGATGGATGGGAGTTCAGTGGTACTAAAGGAGTACATGACTCGATAATCTGGAGAATGATGTTCAAACATAGTATTTCTTCAGGAACTTGCCGTTGACGGGCAACATGAGCAAATCTCCGTTCGGTTTAGCGAGGCGGTAGGCGCCGTTGGAGAACACGGTCTCGATGACAAATGGACCTTCCCATTTTGGCTGGAACTTATCGGTGGTCTTGTGAGTCATGACCATCGGTCTCCGGACTGCCAGAACAAGATCACCCACTTGGAATGTTCTGATTTTAACTTTTTTGTTGAAGGCTCCTGAGATGCGTGCTTGGTATAGCTCGATCCTTTGCTGAGCTAGGAGGCGCTTTTCATCTAAAGCCTCCAACTCTTGTAGTCGTCGTCGGTAGTTATCATCCGTCGTCAATTGATAAGTGAGGGCGACGCGGAGTGAGGGGATCTGAGTCTCCAAAGGGAGGACTGCCTCGCTCCCGTACACCAGAGAGAATGGTGTATTCCCGGTGGCTGTTCGAAACGTGGTGCGATAAGCCCATAAGCACTCGCCGAGCTTCTCGTTCTAGTCGCGTTTGTTGGAGGAGACGAACTTCTTGAGGAGTTTGATGATTGTTTTGTTGAATACTTCTGCCAACCCGTTTGCTGCCGGGTTGTATGGTGTCGAAGCGACATTCTGAATGCGGTGCTTATCGCAGAATCGGTAGAATGCATGGCTTATAAACTGTGGACCATTATCATGGATGATTCTTCGTGGTAGTCCGAAGCGGTAGATAACGTGATGCTTAAGGAAGCTGATCACGTTTGAAGTTTTAACTTCTGCGAGTGGGACAGCTTTCGCCCATTTGGAGAAATAATCAGTGATCGCAAGTATGAAGCGATGTCCTCGGGAGGAAGGTGGGGTGATTGGACCAATGATATCCATTCCCCAAGCTTCGAATGGCCAGGATGCCACCGTTGGATACAGAAACTCGGATGGTTGATGAATGAATTCTGCGTGGACTTGGCAGGCCTTGCATTTTCTGGCATAATCTATCGCATCTGCCACCATTGTGGGCCAGTAGTAGCCCATCCGGCAAAGGCGGTCCTGTAGCTTAGGGCCGGGTTGATGGGCCCCACAGATACCGTCGTGAGCTTCTCGTACAGCTTCTGTAGCTTCCGCGTTCGACAAGCACCGGAGCAATAATCCATCGTAGGAGCGGCGATACAACATTTTTGTCTCTGTATCGTAGAAGAATCTGAGAGAGCGCCGTCTGATAGAGGTAGCTTCCTTTGGATTCTCTGGGAGGATATCGTATACGACGAAGTCGATGAACGGCTGTCTCCAGTCCGGTGTGTCGTCGACCGTCTGGGCGGAATAACTTGCCATGGCTTGAACGTTGTTCTTGGGACAGACCAGCTCATGGCCGATTACATCGACCGAATGATGAGAGTGGTTTGGCACTGCTTAGGAAGCGGCAAGGCCTGCTAGGGCATCGGCTTCGATATTTTGGAGTCTGGGGACGTGTTCGATGAAGAATCCCTCGAATGATGAGATAATGTTGATCACAATTTGATGGTAGGAGATCATGTCTTCATGGCGAACCTCGTACGAGCCCCTGATCTGATTGACGATTAGTTGGGAGTCGCCGTATGCTTCAAGATATTCTATCCCCAGCTCTTTTGCAAGTTGGAGGCCAATGACCAGAGCGTTATATTCGGCCACATTGTTGGAGCAGGGTTCCGTGAGGGAGTAGGTGCGATTGATCACCAGCCCAGTAGGAGAGATTAATACCACTCCGACCCCGACGACGATGTTTTCCTTGGGTTCGGTCCTTGAGGCGCCATCGAAGAACATTCGCCATATGTTATCGTGGGTGGCTGTATTTGAATCGGCAACCTCGTCTGGGATCTCTTCATAGATTCTGGATGACTCCGATCCTGGATGGGCTGCCAAAAGGTCTGCTAGGGCTTGACCCTTAACAGCCTTTTGCGGGACGAAGATCATATGATAGGGGGACAGTAATATTGCCCATGTGGCGAGGCGAGAGCTGAGGGCCCCTGGTTTAGTCATGAGGACTCTGAGGGGGTTGACTCGCGAGATCACATGTATGGTTTGTCCTGTGACATAGTGCCGCGTCTTTTGAATAGCGAATACCAGGGCGAGACACTCCTTCTCTACGGCGGTGTATCGATGTTCTGGCCCGATCATCATTCGGCTGAGATAATATATGGCCTGCTCGTGGCCTGCATCGTTATTTTGTGCTAGCAGGGCAACAAGGGAGTGTTCCATCGCTCGTACGTAGAGCAGGAATGGTTTTCCGGGGACCGGGGCCACCAGGACTGGGGGATTCGACAAATATTCTTTGATGTCGTCGAAAGCACGCTGGCATTCCTCGTCCCATACGAATGAGACTCCCTTCTTCATGAGGTGTGTGAACGGCCGGCATCGCCCAGAGAGGTTGGAAATGAACCTCCTGATGTAAGCTAGCCTCCCTTGGAGGCCTCTGAGTTCGCGGAGGTTTTTTGGGGGACCCATCTCCATGATTGCCTTCGTCTTCTTAGGGTCTACATGGATGCCCCGTGCCGTGATGATGAAGCCTAAGAATTTCCTGCTGGATACGCCCAAGAATAATTTCGTAGGGTTCATCTTCAGGTTGTGGGCTCTCATCAAGTCGAATACCGTTCTCAGGTCTTGCAGATGATCTTCCTTATGGCGACTCTTGACGGCGATGTCGTCGACATAGCATTCTACTGTTTTGCGTAAATGTTCTCGGAAAATGATACTCATGGCCCGCTGATATGTAGCGCCAGCATTCTTTAGACCGAATGGCATGACTGTGTAGCAGTATGTACCAATCGGCGTTCGGAATGATGTGTGCTTTTCGTCGTCGAGAGACATCTTGATTTGATTGTACCCCGAGAATCCATCCATAAATGACATACGTTCAAAGCCACATGTGTTGTCGATCATGATGTCTGTGATGGGGAGGGGAAAGTCGTCCTTTGGACATGCCTCATTCAGATTACGAAAGTCGATGCAGATTCGGATCTTCCCATTTTTCTTGAGGACCGGCACTATGTTGGCGACCCAGTCAGGATGTTGCTCTTCACGAATGAAGCCGCTGGCTATTAGCTTGTTGACTTCGGCTTCAATTGCGTCCATGACGCCTGGGCGGAAGCGTCGTTGTTGCTGTTTGACTGGCTTTGCATCTGGCCGTATGTTGAGTTTGTGAAGAGCGATATCGGGGTCTAGCCCCGGCATGTCCTCGTAACTCCACGCGAACACGTCGATATATTCTCTGACGAGTTTCAGCAACGATTCTCGTTCTTCATTTGTCAGGCTTTTACTGATAAAGATCAGTTTTGGAGAAGATTCGCTGCCGAGATCCACTTATATGACCTCATCTTCAGTAGGAGGTTCTCTCAGTTCGAACCGTTTTTCCTATTGCGTGTCTAATTGCTGGGCCCACGGCTCTAGCTCAAGGATTTCGGGGATGTCTTCGTCTTCCTCGTAAGCGTCATCGAACGCCATGTTGACTGACATGATTTGTCTGAACACGTCTCCGATGCTGGTATCTGAGTCGGAAGTCGGTGATCCGGTTGAATGTGACTGCCAGTCGCATTCTTCATCTGAGCTTTCAGGGGTCATAGTAGGCGTTACATACCCTAAACCACATCGGGTTTTGTTATAGTAGTTCCGTGGTTTGCCCGCCGGGGCTGGCGTCTTCAAAGGTAATTGTCGTCCAGTGCCGTAGTTCAGTCCTGGCGTTGTCTCTAGATCATACCCCTGTTTCTGCATGAGATATTTGGATTGAGGGCTATAGAGATACAGAGGCAGTCTTCCGGCATCTGACCCGAAGTCGACTTCTTCCATAGCGGGGGGATGTGGGTTGTTCGTCCGGCCGAAGATGATCGGGTAGTCCCCTCCCTTAACTATTCGGTAAGTGTCTTCTACTGGAGTAAGTCGGATGGCGGTGTACACGTTTGTCACCTGTGTATGTAGGTGAGTGCCTATACCGTGTTCCATAGCATACATTGTACATAGCTTATTGAGCTCGGTGTAGTTCAAAGATAACCCTTTATTGATGAAGTAAGGTATCTTTTCTAGAGGGATTACATCATCTGCGGAGGGGGTATCGGAGTGGGCAGCCACATACTTGGCCAATTCTGGTTCTTCTTCGGCCACCCCCTGTATAAATGAAGACTGAGAGGACGACCTAATCAGCTTGATTTTCAGAGGCTCAACTGGCGGAGCAGATCGTGGAGTTGTTGGCGCACTAGCGACCCCCAGTTTGATACTTGATGTGAGGCGAGGGGTGGCTGGTTCGCTAGAAGTGTCAGACCTCGCATCGGGGTGAAGAACCTTCTTGGGAAGGCGTATTGTGAGTGGTCTGTCGGAGGGATTGAGCTTCTCCGTTTGGAGCTGACCGACCCTCGGTAGTCTGATAGTAAGTGGCCCTGTTACGGGTCTCGGCGCTTGGCAGGACTTTGGCAGCCGGATTCTCATCTGTTCTTCTTGTGCGGAGAGACTGATTGCGTCCTTACGCAGGGTGGCCGTAAGGGGTACGGAATTGCCCGGTTTGCGAGCCTGAAGGTGGATCGTTAGAGGTTCTTCTGATCCTGTAGCCGTCTTGTTGTGAGTTTGCACATCTTCTTCGACCAGATGCTTCTTTGATTTTTCGTATAGACAGGAGTCTGAGTAATAAGATTCGACCCCCTTGAAGGGATCGATATCGGCAAACTCTGTCCTCACGAAGCCGTGCTTAT
This sequence comes from Iris pallida, assembly GCA_029216955.1. Classification (NCBI taxonomy): domain Eukaryota; kingdom Viridiplantae; phylum Streptophyta; class Magnoliopsida; order Asparagales; family Iridaceae; genus Iris; species Iris pallida. Next base: position 7,663,086 of record JANAVB010021399.1, read on the forward strand.
CGACATATTTGAAGCACTGGTGTAGTGTGGAAGGCACGATCATGTAATCGTATATCCAAGGCCGCCCCAGAAGGATATTGTAAGAAGTGTCGGCATCTATGACATAACAGGTGACTTCTGATTGGAGATCGCCGATCTGACACTTCAAACGGATCTTCCCTATTGGGTAGCTCCTGCCTGAATTGAAACCGCTAATGGCGGTGCTTGTAGGTGTCAGGCGATGCATCGGAATGCGAAGATGATGTAGCAGACCCTTCGGAATGATGCTTATAGAGGACCCAGGATCAATGTGCATTCGGTCCACCTTTACGTCTCCGATGTATCCAGTGTAGTATAGCGGGCGATCATGCAGGTTAGTTTTGATGAGCATATCTTGCGGAGAGAAGACGATATTGGGCATTGCTCCCGTGCACGCACTATCTTGGAGCTCTGCAGGTGGGTTATCTCCCGTGAGGTTGACCTGAGCCAAGTATGCGTCGGCATTTTGGAGCGCCTCACTTAAAGCCGTGCGGACATCCTTCGAGAGCCTGAGGAGTTCATATAAGGATAATTTGGCCGGGGTATTAGCTAATTGCGCTAAGATGTCGAAGTTGTAGGGCCTCTCCAGTCCCTGAGGTGTCTCCTTTCGGAGGGACTTGTCGAAGCGAGTCTCCTTCGGCCTAGGCTTGTCGGTCGTCGAAGGCTGAGCCGATCCCGGAGCATCATTGGTAGTGGGCGGATGATCATCAGTCGCGCTTTCGGTCACCGGTTGGGCTTGTGTTCCGGATCGAGTAGTGACGGCCGAGACTTCCTCTTCTTCCGCCGAGGCAGTGCGGCAGGATCTGACTTTTTCATTTTTCCTTTTAGAAGGTGGAGAGGGCTGAGTTACCTCGTGGACTAGGTCCGGAAGGACCCACATGATTTCTCCTCGTGATGTGGTGAGGGGTACTAGACCAGTGGCCTGATCGCGAGCAGGCGGCAGATTAGCAATCTCCATTGTTGCCAGAGGGATGGGTATAACCCCGTCCTGAGTCTCTATTGGAGGAAAGCTGCCGAATTGTACAGACACCATGTTGGCTGCCACGGTTACCTCTTCGAAATCGATGGCCAGGGCGTTCGAATCGATGAGGTTTTGGATATACCGTTTCAGTTGATAGCAGTCGTGTGTAGCATGGTGGACGTAGCGATGGTAATGGCAGAACTTTGGGTTCTCCAAATCAGCCGGCCGAGGCTCCCGTCTTGGTGGAGGAAGCTGAATCCTATCTCCTTGTATAAGCATGTCCAAGATAGGCTTGACGTGACCGTCTTTAAAGGAATAAGTGATTTGAGGCCATTGTTTGTCTGCTGGCTGTGGCTCGGGCTTCTGGGCTGTATCGGTCACCATAGCCTGCTTGCCTTTGTTGTCCCGGTTGTTGGAGGGGCTACCCCCATTGTCGTTGCTGGTGTTGGGACGCTTGCTCTTGTTCTCTCCCTCCGAGATATGCAACCCCAGTTGGCGAGCCTTCTTCAATCGTTCTTCAGCACTTGTAGCACTGATGATAAAAGTCTTCCAGTCCTTGAACTGACTTTCGCCCATCCAGAGACTAATTGTTGGAAGTAGTCTCTTTTGGCAAATTTCAATCAAAGAAGAGTCCGGGTTGCCAGATGGTAACTTTATTGTGGTTTGACGAAACCGCTCAATGTAATTTCTCGTCAGTTCTTTCTCTCCTTGAATGACGTCCATGAGGGTAGACATCGTCACGTCCTGTCCTACCTCATAGAATCTCTCCAAGAACAAGCGTTTGAAGCCAGCAAAGGAGTGGATGCAATTGTCTGGCAGGTTGCGGTACCAATCGAAGGCGACTCCTTCCAGTGCCCCAATGAATAACCGCGTGAGGATAGCGTCATCATGGGGTAGATGGTCGGTAGTGACCTCAAAGTAAGTGATGTATCGACTTGCTGAAGTCTTGCCATCATATGGGTTGATATTGAACGGCTTATATCTTGGCGGAAAGGGAACATCCCTCCATTCAGCAGGATATGGTTGCCGTATTCTGAGGTCTTGAGAATTTTCTCGGGCATGGAACATTGCTCGGAGCTCCTGAACCTCTCTTCTTACTTCTCGGGCCTCATCTGTCGCGGTAGGGGCCGTTATCTCGAGAGGATTATTACCCTGGTTTGGCGCCGCTGAATTTGAATCTACGTTGATTGCGGGACCCGTGCTTGTCTGGCCAGGTGTCACTCCCTGCAGAGTAGGAAGTGCCGCTTTGATCTCGTCTACAGACTTGACCAAGGCATACAATATGGCCTCCAACGTGTCGATGCGATGGCGATCGCTGGAACCGCCTTGATTGCTGTCTGTCATGAATATCGTCTTCACATGAGGGGTGACGGAGGGAGTGGTGGAGGATGTACCCTCCGAGTCGTACCCATGCGTCGAGAAATCATCTGGATATGTGGGGATGTTCTCTTCAGGTTCGGACTCGGAAGGAACACTACCCCCAGTTTCGGAGCTTGCTTCGTCTAGAGAATCATGGATGTCCTCGGGGACATCAGCATCTGTTGTACCCGATGGGAGGGTTGTTTCTCGGGGTTCGTCTCCTTGAAACATTGGATTATTGTGGACGTTCAGAGGAGTACTACCCCCAGCTCCTACGACCCCCAGGGTCGGGGACGATGAGCCTCCTGTTGCAGCAGATTTTATCTTCGAACGGGTGTGTTGGTATACTCCAGTGGATGGCAACCGTTTAGCCGACAATTTCTTAGCTGTAGTGGCTGATATCTTTGGACTGGAGATGCTTGTCTTCTTCCCTCTCCCCTCTGCGGGGACCTTCTGAGCGGAATTGCAGGAGACAACAGGAGGTGCCTCATCTTCTGAGCTCGGGTGTTGTAGTCTGTGGAAGACAGACGGACGATCTTCCGTCTCTGTCGCGTTGTTGCAGCAGCAGTTGACGATGATATGGGTGCAGTGACGTCCATGTGAGGATTCTTTGCACGCCAAGGCCCCTTCTCTTTCCTTGCGTTTGTAGAGGATCGCCTCACGCAGGTCAGAGGAACCACTCTGTCCGTTCACCGCCGGGGATTGGACTTGAGCGGTTCTGTACAACTTCCCATCAGAGGCCCGTGTGATAATCAGCGGGACGCCCTGATAGTCAGAGGTTAGGGCAGCTGTCTGGGCTTGATGAGCCCGCGCTGCCCTAGACTTCTTTTTTCTAGCATTCGTGGGTGCATAATAGGAAGATTCCAAGTTGAACATCACAGAGTCTGGCTTATCATCCAGAGAGTCATCAGGGTTCGGACCGTACGAGAGACGGTCGAAAACTGATCGAGAGGAGCATGGAGCAGGTGCTATGCGGTTGGGAGCGGAAACCGTGCAGGCTGTCTGCATGCGGTTGTCTCCTGTCGTCGGACGAGTTCTTATGCGGCTAGGGGTCACGACCGTGCAGGCTGGCCGCATACGGTTGGCATCTGTGGCCGCATGGGTTTTCTGCAAACGATTGACTTTACTGGCCGCATGAGTCTCGTTCATATTGTTGGGAACTGTAGTCGCATAAGTTATGCGGCTGACAGAAGTAGCCGCATGAGTTTTCTTCATGCGGTTGGCGGATGTAGCCGCATGGGCTTTCTCCTTGCGGCTAATACTCTTCTGCGGTTCGGTCCGCGTAGAGTCCCTCTTTGTCCCTGCAAGTCCAGCATCATAATGTTTTCTTCTGCCGGACTTGGGGACAGCAGAGTTGTCTACGATCTGAAGTGGGACCGCAGGAGAATCCTTCTCGCCGTCTTGAGCAACAGAGGGCATCCCATCGAGGGCTTGAGGAGGAGCAAATGACTTCAGTCTCCATTCTTTACGAGCCTTCGTGGTGCGGGTGCGCTTCTGGGTCGGGCCAGTGCTGCCTTCAGAGAGCATCTCTTCGAACGCCTGTTGGTCGAAGCGGACGACCATCTTCTTTTGTGTGGAGCCAAGTTTGGCTGCATCTGATTGCGTCACCAACTCCTCAGCCGTGGAGAAGTTAGTCCCCAGCAGAGTCGCCATCGTGTTTGTCATTGATTGTAAAAGAACAGAACAATTATCGGAGGACTGAACTTAGACTCACAATACAAACTCGCTCGTACAAAGAAAGCCTAGGGACGAAAACCTAGGTACAGCAGACTAAGTACGATTGTTTATTTTTGATTTTGGAGGGTGACGATAGAGGCTCGGGAAAGCGACGGCCGCTCTGTCTTACTCCTTGGACGATCAGTATACAGTCTTGGCTCGGGGAAGATCTGCTCGACGTTGACGAAGAAACGCTCTTCTTGCTCTCCTCGGATTGCTCTTCTGGCTTCTCTCTCTCTCTGTGTGATTATCAAGGTGGAGCCCTCTCTGTGTAGATCTCTCTCTTCTTATTTCTTTTGGTGCCGACCTCTCTCTCTCTTCTCTCCTCTTTTTCCTTTTTTCAAGGGAATGATGCTGGCTATTTATAAGAGTGGGGGGTGATCATTAGGGTTTGTTAATGATTATATGTTTGGAATGTCGGCGCTCCTTCATTCTATCTGAACCCTTGATCCTGATTATAGTGAATCTCGGCCATTAATGCGGATAGCATCGTATCTCATGAGCAATTAATGCTAGCTGCTTTAGATCCTCGTGATTGATTATGCTAATATCTGATTGCTCGCCACGTGTCCCATTAGCTTGATGATAAATGATATGCCCTGATCTCAGTAATTATGACGATGATGTCAAATATATTTGTTGAGATTCGGTTAAATCTCTTATTGATCCCATGCCACGTGTCCTAATTGTGAGTCCTGTCAGAGCCGCATAGGATTGACTTTCCTCGAACCGTAGAGAGATACTCTTTCTGAGCCGCATGAGACAATGCCTCATCGAGCCGCAGGGGACGAACCTTCCGTGAGCCGCATATGCATCGTCTTTGCGAGCCGCATGAGCTAGCATTGTATTGAGTCGCAGGGATTGAGCTCTCGGTGGGCCGCATATGGCTGATTTCTGCTAACCATATGGAGTGACTTCTTCGTGAGCCGCATGGAGCTGTTTCCCATTTAAGCCGTATGAGAGTTGCCATGTGGCAACCCAGGATTTCTGACGGTTCGGGTCAGAGATCTTCTTCCTTTCCCGAAAAGTCTGTCATTATGGCAGAGCCATTATGACACTTTATGTCAGAGCAGTCACAGTCGCCAAGTCATGTCAGAGCATTAAATGAGGCCACCCCCAAACGACCAGCTGTAGGGAAGGATCCATCGAGTCGCATATGCCTTGCTGAACCGCATACACTCCCGAGCCGCATGCGATTGAGAGTATTCTTTGAACCGCATAGGGCCGCTCCTGTGTGAGCCGCATAAGCTTCTTACTCCGAGCCGCATGGATCATTATTCTAATATTTTTCATGCTTCTACATGGATATTAAATGAATATAGAGTATGTAATGCATGATATGTTAGATAAATAAAATGATATATAATATGATATATATCCTATTTACATTAATGTATATATATGGTTGAATGTAAGCATGTAGGAATGTAACTAATGTAATATATGTAAGCAATGCATAAATACATAAATGAAAGAATGATATACAATGCATGCATGAAAGTATATAATGAATGCTAGATATAAATGCAAGGTATATATGTAATGATAGATATGAATGCATAATGTATAAATATTGTAAATGCAATATCAGATTTCATATGTAGACATAGAACCAATGCATAGCTGATATTTAGATTGAATGTTAGTTCATTTTAGGTTGTTCGAACACTAAACTGTCCATGTAAGCATATATACCTTTCTTTTCCTATTGCCAAGCCAATTTTAGTTTTTAATATAGTAGAATGTCTATGAATGTAATGTTAACCTTCAACCCCTTAATTCGAAATGTTAGTTAATTTCAGTATTAGACAATGCATGAGCTGTATGCATATGGGATATTGGCTTAATGGCAGATTTCAGATAACATGGTTCATTTTATGTGGTTAGTTACACTAGTCTATGGATAGCTCACTTTAGTTTATATGTAAATGTGGAACTAAACTGAGAATGAACTTCACCCTCTGCACAAGGACACCCCACTCTATATCAACCACCATGCCATGTAACCTTTCTCTAAATGATTGCTATAATATATATAGATTTATGTAAAGTATAGATGCATGTTAGTTATAACTTAAATAGTCTCTACTCTAATGTATATAGATGTATACTTGTAGCCATACATGTTAAGTATAATACATGTGTAATGTAGATGGGTTAGCTTTGTGTCATGTGTAGTGTAAACTCATAACTAGTGTTGATTTCTCTTTTCATGTACACCTCCATGTTCATACACACACACATAGCTTTACATGTTAGTTCTTTTCTCTTGTATATATATATATATATATAATGTTGAATATGCATGAATGTGATGTATCTTGATATGTGACTTGTGTTGGCTTGTATAGCCTTGGATTTGTATGGTGTGTATTAGCTAGGGTAGACCGGTTAGGCCTAGTGAGACTTCATTGAGTCTATGTTGACCCAGTTGACCTAGCTTTGACTAGATAGTTGACCAAGTATTGACTTTAGCCTAGTTTGACCTAGACAGCATGTAGATGCATTGTAGCAGTCTATTTTCTTATTTTAGACATGTTGTAACTTGTGTTGCTCTGATTAGGAGACAGACACCTCTCCTCAGGCAGTACATTTACTTCAGACATTCAGATACGAGGCAAGTATATTCTTTGACCGTTTCATACTTGCCTGGATTTACATTCTTGCTCTAGATTACTGTACTTGATGCTGACACAATTGTTATCACGGATTGGTACTATAAGGATCTTCTTTTGGGATGTTATCCCCTTGTATTCACTAGATACATATTGTGATGTGCGTTTCACTTCCATATTGTATTTACTGAATACCTATATCCTTGTACACTCATTGTGCATATTGTACTCTCATTATTACATGAGTTCCAGGGATAGACCATTGTACACTATTGTATAACATTGTACAACTATTGTATAACATTGTACACCTATTGTATAATATTGTACATCCATTGTATAACATTGTACACTATTGTGCAAGATAACGTAACTGGAGTGGATCCTTGTGTATTGATTGGGGAGGGGGAGTAGAATTGGTTATATAATCAAATCCTATTGTACAAGATTGTATAACTATTGTATATGTCTATTGTACACCCACGTACAATGGAGTTATCATTGTATTTTCCTAGACCGTTTACATAACCATATTGTACTCTAAATCACAGTAGGCTTACAGTTCTTACTTATCATATTTAGATATTTCCTGTTATCAAATCTCTACTGTTTTTCATACACTTCTTTCTTTCAGCGTTTCATGTACCTTACTCTATTGCATGTTTTATATTTTCTAACATGATATGAACTGCGTGAGATGTTTTGTGCTCGCTCCCGTCCTGACTGGACCTGTTGAAAATTTTACAGAGGATGATGAGGAACCCTGCACCCTTACTTGGAGTTTGCCTAGTTGACACTCGCAACCTGGACCCCTGGGGAGGTTCAGGCAGCTGCTCAGGATGATACCTTGTATAGTGTAGATAGCTTAGACTGTTCCTTCTTTTCATGCTTAGTTGTTGTCTTTATTTTCATGGTTGTATATTTTAGAGATGATGAGACTTGTATTCCATTTCTGTTGTACCTCAGTTAAGGATTTCTTATCTATTTCTATCGTGCTATATTCTACCTTAGATTGTGATTAAGTTATACCTCGGTGTTGGCCTCCTTCTGGAGAGTATATTTCATGTTATGTAGTTATAGTTCATGACCTAGAACAGCGTTCTACCGCCGACACTGCGGCGTAGGCTGGGCGTTGTTACGTTCTCGTACCCTCACGGTGGGTGCGGGTCGTGACAACAGGTGGATGATCCTCCACCTCTTCGTTCGGCACAGTAGGAGGCTGGTCCCCCACCTCCTCGTCCAAAGAATGCGATGAGTCATCGGCGTCCTGCTCGTCATCCTCTTCGTCCGCCGCTGAGGACTCCGAGTCTGGCAAAGGAACCCTATTCGCCCCTCTCTTTCTCTTCCTAGAACCCTCGAGCTTTTCTGCCAAGCCGGTCCCGACAATGAAGCTGGTGTTCATGTCAAAGTTCAAGGGAGATTTGCTCGCCGCAACATGATAAAGGGCCGCCATGTACAGAATATCCCCTTGCGTGTTAGCGTCAGGGACCGAAAAGCTAGCCCGACTATGGACAATATTGTAATAATGCCATACCCGGATGCCATCAAGGACACTGCCCTCGAAGCCCAGGCAAGCACTAGGGCAGTCAAGGAACAGCTGGCTATACTCGAATTGATGAAAAAAACCTGCTAGACAAATAAGGCTCCAAGTATACGTTATTTCGGTAACGATATACTAGGTGCGTGGGGCAAATATTGCGCAGCCATAGAAGCATCTTCTCAGATAAGAGCTGGGGAGGTTCAATGCCATCAACGTGTAACCCCCTCACTTCTCTAGGGGTAAATTGAGGAAGAGACACAAAGAAGTCGAGCCCGTCAACTCTCGCCAACGCCCTTCGACAAGCCGGCATGGTGTCATACTCCCAAGATTGATGGCGGTATCGAAAAAGGAAGGCGTCATCAGCAGTAACATCATCCTCTGTTCCGGGCCTCATCAACGACCGGTAATGCATCAATAACCACCCCATGAGATAATGGTATGGTAGCTCTATCTGCTCAAAGTCCAGCGTCGTCTCGCGAGTAATGACTTCAGACGAAAAGGCGCGGAGGCCGTGGTGTATGCTACACACCATAGCCGAAAGAAGGGCCAGTCTAACTTTGAAGACCAGCTTCACAGCCAGGAGAATGAAGTGGCGGCTGATCCTTTCAGTAGAACCTGCCCCTTCCGAGACTACGTAATTTCGTATCCATACCATCAAGAACCCGGCCAAGATTGCTTTCTCAGACATCTGCCGGCTACCGTAGTGGAAATAACTGAAGGAGTCAGTACGACTCCCAAATCTATCGCGGGTAGACCTTGACCTTTTGGCATTCAACATCAGGTCCTTTACCTCCGCCTGGGTTTGGGGACCTCGAGAAGAAACCCGGCCGGAAGGACGTAATTTGAAATGATACGCGACCCAGGCCGTAGTATGGAGGGCGTTCCCTTCTGAACTATTATTCTTCTTGATAGCAGTCTGGTGACAGATGCTATGGTGGCACAGCAGTTCTCGGTACACAGCGATGAAGCCAGGAAATCGTCGATCCAAATTATCGAATTCCTCGTTCGTCGGGGTGTATACTTCAAAGGCCTCGCCTCCCCACGGCAGCTTAGAAACAGCATGCATCTCATGGAGAGGAAGTCCCAACTCCCCTCCCAGCGCGAAGAAAGTCCCCGTACGCCGGCTATACATCTCCAAAAGGGCCATAAACAGCGGCTTGTTAATGGGCAATCCGTAACAGGTGCCCCGAATAGCGTAGTAAAGGTCAATCTCCCGAAGGAGTTCCTCGTAGTTCCTCAGGATCCATGAGGAAAGATTGGCCCATGTAGGAATGGGGTTTATCCAGTTCACCAGCGACAACCTGCCCACAGGATAAGACCTCTTGCGAGCGAGCTGATTCAGGAAGGTATCAGCTCGAGTAAAAGTAAAGTTGGGACCAGACATGTTTATAAAAGTACCAGGAATCAGCCCTATCACACTTCGGCTGACTGACTCCCTACTTGCACATGCAGACCTAATACTCATATTATAGTGGATGTTGCCCACGAACATCCCCTATTGGGTTGGAGTTAGAGAGCCCGCCATTTTTCTACTCAACGGCACCATATTAAACCATGAGAAGGGAAAATGTCGTTCCATCTCGGAAACATGGATCTCCACCCCATCCACAGTAAAATCCCAGTTCTCAGAAACGTCTAGCATTCGGGAGTTCTTTATAGATAAAGCATCTCCAAAGAGAAAAGCTGCTTTCAGATATTCTTCGTCCAGTTTCCCTGAATTCATCATAGTTCAAAAAAATGGAAAGGCTAGTTGTTGATGGCAGCCACCCTCTCCAAAGGCTCATTGGGGGGAAGCTGATCCGTCACATGTCGAATTAGGCCGTCAAGCTGCACACCCACGGCAAACTGAGCTGAACCCACCAGAAGCTCTCCGGCCGGGTTGGTTGGGAGGTTCACTGGAAAAGGACAAAAGAAACAGGATTAAAAGATAGGTTAAAACGAAACCACTTAAAGTTTCTCAAAAAGAAGATTCTATGAGCCTATGCGGCTCGGATCGACGAAGCCTTATGCGGCCCAATTCAGCTGGGTTTCATGCGACACGGCTTTAATAGAGCCTATGCGGCTCGGGTCAACACAGCCTCATGCGGCCCAATTCAGTTGGAAGTTCCATGTGACACTGATTCGATAGCTTATGCGGCTTGGATTAAAACTTATGCGGTTCTATCTCGCAGAAGAGTTTATGCGGCATGACTCAGCAAAATTCTATGCGGGCCGGTTTGTCAGGAACATATGCAGGTTCCATGTGGTTCAAATCCAGAAGCACTCCTGCGACTCAAACCTTTCTTATGCGGCCCAAAATATAGGGCATGCCCTATGCGGCTCGAATATAAGAGGGTTATGCGGCCCATGCAACATATGCGGCTCCATCATGGTCGAGCTTGGGCGGTTCAATGAAAACGAAGGATGAAGGCTTGTGCATATGTTATGCAACAGAGCCATGGGTCCTTGGGGTTCAAAGTATTCAAATCCATTTCTTACCCTTGAAAGCAGGGTGGACATCAGGGTGCACTTCGGGCACGGCGGCCGACGAGGAAGCCGCTTTCTTGTCCTTTGCAGCAGCAGAGGCGACCTTGGAAGACTTGGGGGCCATTTTCGATGGTCGGAGAAGGAAACAAAGTGGAGACTGCAAGAGCTGGGGACGAAAGAGAAAGTAAAGAAATCTATCCTACTGAACTCGTCCCTATTTATAGACAAAAGCAGGACATTTCGATTCTCGTATAAACACAAAAAACTGACCCTTCGGTTATCGAGGCGAGCCGCCTAAAATAAAGGCTAAACTCCTGGGATCCTTTCCCAAAAAGTATCCTTAAAACTGACAGCAGATCAACAAAAGATCTTCGTACGTGGTAGGATAACGTGGCGAGGAGCTCATGCGGCCCGAAAGTCCCTACGGCTGATTGACTCAAGACAGCTGAGACATCCATGCGGTTGAGACATCCATACGGCCGAGACATCATATGCGGCCAGGAAAATTTATATATGGCCATGCTTCTTATTCAAAGTATTTCAATTTTGTAAATTGAAAACTTTGAAGGGGGTCTTGTAGAAGCATGGAAAAGAATAAAGAAAGATCCATGCGGCCAGAGAGCCCCATGCGGCTCAGAGAGTTCATGCGGCTCAAGTATCCATGCGGCTTGAGCGTCTATGCGGCTCAAACAAGTTCTATGCGGCTCAGAGCGAAGCCACGTGGCCTGCAAACAGCTCTTCCGTTTGTCTTTTACTACATTAAATGCCTTGACGGCTGACAGCTCTGACAAGGTGACAGTTCTGACATAAAGATATCATTATGACTCCCTCATAATGACGGACTCCTTGGGAAGCGAAGAAAATCTCTGACACGATCTCCCGAGATTCAGAAACTGTCATGCGGCCTTGACACGTGGACAGTCGTATGCGACTCAAGTAGAGACCATCCTATGCGGCCCAAGCGGAGGCTCCCCCATGCGGCTCATGAAGACTAGCCCCATGCGGCTCACTAAGACCATCTTCATGCGGCTCACGATGACTAACCCCATGCGGCTCACGAAGACTATCTTCATGCGGCTCACAAAGACTATCTTTATGCGGTTCACGAAGAAGGCACCCATCATGCGGTCATCCACACTCATGCGGCTCAAATCATTACCATACGGTCCAGACGTTCAGGGGGCCACCCTCAAGCAGCCTTGACACGTGGCCAGCCCTATACGGCCCAATGAGGAGCAACTTTCCTGCGGCTCAGATTTCTGCTGTGGCCTGCGGTTACGACACGTGGCATGATAGCAGGGCACGTAGCATCAAATTGATTGAAATCCCTCAACAAATCCTAATAAAATATTGGGATCAAATCAGATCATTTGCAAACAAGCAAATTAATGACACGTGTCAAGAAATCCGAGGTTGGCATGGCAAATCAGGAGGATTTATGTCAATCATCATTAATTACCCACAAAAGATTTGATGCAATCACATTTATTGCTCAAATCTCGTATATTCAAGATGAACGGCCCAGATCCAGTAATCCTTAGCCACCGACTTTCAAGAATGGGCAATCATTATAAACCCTAATAAGGCCCCCCCCCCACTCTTATAAATAGCAAGGTGCCATTCTCTTGCGCAGACAGACAGAGACAGACATACATACACAGAGAGAGATATATAGAGCGACATAAACAGAGAGAGCCAGAGAGCCAGATACAGAGCCTGAAAAGAGAGCATTTCTTCATCAACGCCAAGCAGTTCTTCTACAGAGCCAAGGCTGCACCCGATCGTCCAAGGAGTAAGGCAGAGCTGTCGTCGCTTTCCCGAGCCTCTACCGTCACCCCCCAGAATCCAAAATAAACAATTGTACTTAGATTGTTGTACCTAGGTTTTTGTCCCTAGGCTTTTTTTGTACAAGCGAGTTTGTATTGTGAAGTAAAAGTCCATTCCTCCGATAATTGTTCTGTTCTTTTATATTTTATGGCAAACAGCTCTTAATGTTGATTGTAACAAATCTGGACAGTTAATGTTGATTGCACCAAATCTGCCTGGGTAGTTAATATTGATTGCAACAAATCTGCATCGTGATGATTTGTTAATGTCAGCAAATCCGAGTAAATAAATCTTGGTCAATCTCCTGCCACGTGTCCCAACTGCCTGTTATGTCGATTACCATAAATGTGGATTATTGGGATTTGATCAACTCCTGTCACGTATTCCAACTGCTGTGAGCCGTATGGAGGACTATCATAGTTGGGCCGCATGAGTGTGGCCCTGTGTTAGAGTCGCATAAGGGTGGCTTTATCTGAACCGCATGGAAGTCCTTTAATCCGAGCTACATGAGGGTGGCCTTATCTGAACCGCATGAAAGTCCATTAATCCGAGCCGCATAAGGATGGCCCCCATGATCCAAGCCGTATGGGGGTAGCCTCCCATCGAACCGTATAAGGGTGGCCACGTGTCAGAGCCACATGGGTGTGGCTTTCCAAAATCAGAGCCGCATAAGGGTGGCGAGCCGCATGGGAGTAGCAGCCGCATGGGAGTGGCTGCTGTTTGAAGGATGGTAGCCGCATAGGGAGTTTCGGAATTGGTGGATCGTGCTAGCTATAAAGATTTTCTTCATTTCTCTAGGAGCGCGCCATTATGTCAGAGTCAACATTGCAGCTTTATGTCAGAGCTGTCAACTCACCATTATGTCAGAGCTGCCATGTTACATCAGAGCATTAAATAAGGCCGCTGCTTGATGGCTAGCTGTAGAGGCGAACCGCATAGGGCCACGTAGCTTTTACCCGAGCCGCAAGGAGATATTGAGGATTTCTGAGCCGCATGAGGCTCTGCAGGACTTTTGAGCCGCATGAAGCTTCATATTGATTTTCGGGCCGCATGAAGCTTTATATTGATTTTCGGGCCGCATGAAGCTTCATGTTGATTTTCGGGCCGCATAAAGAATCCCCTTCTTTCCTTGCGCTTGTGAAGGATCACATGTCGCAAGTCAAGGACATCTCGGTCAACCTTTGTACTCGTTTTGTGGGCCCGGGTATCCCGAGCACACGAGTGTGTTGGCACCATGTTTGCTTCCTGATGTGGGGCTAGTAAAAGTACTTGCCCTCGATCTTTGTTGGGAGACTCTTGAGAACCACCCTGTCCGTTTGTCGCCGGGGGCTGGACACGGGCGGTTTTGCACAACTTTCCATCAGAGGCCCGCTTAGCGGGACGCTCTGATGGTCAGAGGTTGGGACAACTGACTGAGCTCGACGAGCCCGCGCTGCCCTAGACTTCTTCGACTTAGCACCCGAAGGTGCGTAGTAGGAAGAGTCCAAGTTGGAAGGATGGAAGAGAAGTTGGTGCCCTTTTCAAAGGAGGCAAGGGGGCTCTATTTATAGAATGGAGTGAGCCTTTTCTTTTTCACCTTTCCGATGTGGGACTAAAAGCAATATTTTCCATGCTTCTACAAGACCCCCTTCAAAGTTTCCAAATTACAAATTTTGAATACTTTGAATAAGAAGCATGGAAAGTAGAGTTGCTTAGGTGTGGCAATCCTATCAGAGGTAGCATGGACGTGATAGGTTTGGATATTTCTGCTGGGAATTTTATGTGGACTTATCATCCTTGGCGTACCTTGGTTTTAGGTACGGATGATAAGTTAAGAGAGGGAACCATCATATTTACTCAGAGGTGGTGAGAACATGGTAAATATGGGGTTGATGGTAATAAGGACATGGTGGGAGTGGACTCAAATGAGGATACATAGAACAACTCAGAGGTAATATGGACGTGGAAGTTCTATGTAATGGTTAATGAATGCCACGGGGCAACTGGGCTCCAGAAGCATATGATTGTGAAGAAGGTGTGCATGTACCAGAGGACCTAATACAGCATTTACGATCAACAGAGGACATTTTGTGGACCTATTATTCTTTTTGTGTACTGGCGGTGCGAGTACGGATAATAAGTGGAGAGAAAACCAACATATTTATTCAGAGGTAATGAGGACGTGGCAAATATGGGTCTAAAGTAGAGCCTTCCTACTCAGAGGTAATGAGGACGTGGTAGGAGTGGGCCTAATGAGAATACACAGAACAACTCAGAGGTGCTATCAACGTGGAAGTTCTATGTATTGGGTGAAAGAATGCTATGGAATAGCTGGGCTCCAAAAGCATGTGATGATGAGGAAAGATATGGGTGTACTAGAGGACCTAGTATGGCATTTGTGGTCAACTGTGGACATTTGTGGTCAGCAGAGGACATTTGGGGTCAACAGAGAACATTTGTGGGCCTATTATCCTTGGCGTACTCCGGTCTTTGGTACGGATAATAAGTCAAGAGAAAACCAACATACTTACTCAGAGGTAATAAGGATGTGGTAAATATGAGGGTTTCTTCAATGGAGCCTTCCTACTCAGAGGTAATAAGGATGTGGCAGGAGGGGACTCCATGAAGGGTACATAGAACAACTCAGAGGTGCTATCAACGTAGAAGTTCTACGCAAGGGGTGATTTGTTTGTGATGGATGGGGAAACAACTCAGAGGTAACATCGACGTAGTTATTTCGGGAATTTTGTGGATCTGTTACCCTTTTTATGCACTGAAAGTATAGGTAATAGATCATGAGGAAGGTGCTCTTTTAGGAAGGAAGTTCAGAGGTATGATCATACATGACTTAATACCCAGAAGATGCGATATAGATTCATTTGGAGTGACCAGAATAAGTTTTGCGGTACCTAAGGGTACATAACTCAATAATCTGGGAGATTTGAAGTCAGTGTGTAAGTTCAGCGATACCTGCGGGTATATGACACACAATCCGAGAGAATAGTTGGAAAGTGTCGTTTAGACATAGTACTTCTTGAGGAACTTGTCGTTGTTGTTTGTTGGTATTAGGACGTTCGCCCTTGTCCTCTCCTTCCAAGATGTGCAATCCCAGTTGGCGAGCTTTCTTCAATTTGTCTTCTGCGCTAGTGGCGCTGATGATGAAAGTCTTCCAGTCCTTGAACTGACTTTTGCCTATCCAGAGGCTGATTGTGGGAAGCAGCCTCTCTTGGCAGATTTCAACCAAGGAAGAATCTGGAATGTCAGAGGGCAATTTCATCGCGGTTTGGCGAAACCACTCAATATAGTTCCTTATCAGCTTTTTCTCACCTTGAACAACGTTCGTGAGGGTGGACATTGTCACATCTTGTCCTACCTCGTAGAACCTTTCAAGGAATACATTTTTGAAGCCGACGAAGGAATGGATGCAGTTGTCTGACAAGTTGCGGTACTAGTCGAAGGCGACCCCTTCCAATGCTCCAATGAACAACCGTGTAAGGATGGCATCGTCATAAGGCAGATGGTCGATTATGACTTCAAAGTAGGTGATGTACATGCTTGCAGATGTCTTTCCATTATATGGATTGATGTTGAATGGTTTATATCTTGGTGGGAAGGGAACATCTTTCCATGCAGCCGGATACGGTTGTCGTATCCTCAGGTCCTGGCAGGTTTCTCGGGCGTGGAACATGGCTCGGAGCTCCTAAACCTCTCGTCTTGCCTCTCTGGCCTCGTCTGCAATGGTGGGAGCCGTCATTGTAGAAAGATTATTGCCCGGGTTTGGCACAATTGAGTTTGAGTCCGTATTGACCGTGGGACCCAAGCTTGTTTGGCCAGGCGTCCTTCCTTGCAAAGTTGGAAGTGCCGCTTTAATCTCGTCCACTGACTTGACCAAGGTATGCAGTATGGCCTCCAGAGTGTCGATGCATTGGCGATCACTGGGACCATCTTGATTGCTGTCTGTCATGAACACCGTCCTCACATGAGGAGAGATGGAAGGAACGGTGGAGGACGTGCCCTCTGAGACATACCCTTTTACAGAGAAGTCATCAGGGTATATGAGAATATTCTCCTATGGTTCGGACTCAGAAGGAGTGGTACCCCCAGCTTCAGAGCTTGCCTCGTCTTGAGAGTTGTGGCCGTCCTCGGGGACGTCGGAACATGCTGCATCTGTTGGGGTAACCGTTTTCCCTGGATTATCTTCTTGGAACACCGGATTGTCGTGGATGTTCGAAAGAGTGCTACCCCCGGCTCCAGCACCTCCCAGAAATATGGACGACGAATCTCCAAGTGTGGCAAATTTTGGCTTTGAGCGAGTACCTTGGTAAACTCCTCCTGTAACGGTGGTAGACAACCGCTTAGAAGAGAATTTCTTGGTTCCGATGGTTGAGATTTTTGGACTGGAGACATTTGTTTTCTTCCCTTTCCCGCCGCCAGGGATCTTCTGAGCAGAATTGTAGGAGGCGACGAGAAGCGCTTTGTCCTCTGAGCTTGGGTGTTGCAGCCGTTGGAAGACGGATCGTCGGTACTCTTGTGTGCCGCCTTGCTGCAGCAGCAGTTGATAATAACTTGAGTGCAGTGATGTCCATAAAAGGATTCTCTGCACACCAAGTTTTCGTCTCTTTTTTTGCGTTTGTGAAGAATAACGTTGCACAAGTCACTCATTTTGTGGGCTCGAGAGTCCTGAGCACATGAGTATGTTGGCATCATGCCTGCTCCCTGATGTGGGGGTAGTACGAGTACTTGTCCCTGATCATTGTTGGGAGATTCTTGATAACTATCCCGTTCGTTGGTCGTCGGAGGCTGGACGCGGATAGTTTTATACAACTTTCCATTAGGGGCCCGTGTAATAGTCAGCGGGACGCCCTGATAGTCAGAAGTTGGGGCAGCTGACTGAGCTCGACGAGCCCGCACTGTCCTAGACTTCTTCCCTCTAGCACCCGAGAGTGTATAGTAGGAAGAGTCCAAGTGGTGGGTCACAGAGTTTGGTACAACCTTCTGAGAGCCTCTAAGGTCAGGATCGCATGAGAGGTGGTCAAAGACTGACCGTGAGCCGCATGGAGCAGATGGTATACGGCTGGGATTGGTGGCCGTGCAGGCTGGATACATACGGCTGGCATGTGTGGCCGCATGAACCTTCTGTATGGGGCTACAAGCGGTGGCCGCATAAGCAGTCTGCATACGGCTGGCAGTCGTGAACGCATGAGCCTCCTTCATACGGCTGGAAGTTTTGGACGCATGAGCCTTCTTCATGCGGCTGGCTTCTGTGGCCGCATGAGTCTTCATGTGGTTGGCGTCCTTATGCGGCTTCTTCTTGTACCGCACAGAGTTCCTCTTTACCCCTGTAAGTCTAGCATCGCAGTGTGTTCCTCTGCCGAACTTGGGAATAGCAGAGTCCTCTATGGTCTGAAGTGGGGCCGCATGCGAATCAACGTCATCCTGGACAGCAGAGAACACCTCGTCCAGAGCTTAGGGAGGAGCAAATGATTTGGGCCTCCGCTTCCTGCGAGCCTTCTTCGTGCGAGCTCGCTTCTGGACCGGGCCAGCCTTCCCGTCGGAGAGCATTTCTTCAAACACCTGCTGCTAGAAGCGGACGACCAGCATCTGTTGAGTGCAGCCAAGTTTGGCTGCATCCGATTGCGTCACCAACTCCTCAGCCGGGGAGAAGTTAGTCCCTAGCAGAGTCGACATCGTGTTTGCCATTGAATATAAAAGAACAAAACAGTTTTATGGGGGAACTGGACTTTTACTTCACAACACAAACTCGCTCGTGCAAAGAAAGCCTAGGGATGGATACCTAGGTACAGCAATCTAAGTACAATTGTTTAGTTTTTTCTGGGGGGTGACGGTAGAGGCTCGGGAGAGTGCTATCAACTCTTCCTTACTCCTTGGACGATCCGGCGTAGCCTTGGCTCTGATGAAGAAATGCTCTTGGGATGTGTGGGGAGATTCTTCTGTGCGCCGCCGCTCTCTCTGTGTGTGTCTCTGTCTCTTTGCTCCTCGTTCTCCTCCTTTTTTCTTTTCCAGCATTTTACAAGGGAATGGCACCTTGCTATTTATAGGGCTTTGTGATAAGTAGGGTGTACAGTAATTGCCCCTTTAAAAGTGGGTGGTTAGGGATTCATTAAGATTTGTCTTGATCATGTTTGTTGAAAATCAATCTGGGCTGTTAATGTTGATTGTAACAAATCTGGGCAGTTAATGTTGATTGTACCAAATCTGCCTGGACAGTTAATGTTTATTGCAATAAATCTGTATCGTGATGATTTGTTAATATCAGCAAATCCGAGTGAATAAATCTTGGTCAATCTCCTGCCACGTGTCCCAACTGCCTGTTATGTCGATTACCATAAATCTGGATCGTTGGGATTTGATCAACTCCTGCCACGTGTCCCAACTGCTGTGAGCCGCATGGAGGACTGTCATAGTTGGGACGCATGAGTGTGGCCTCGTGTCAGAGCCACATAAGGGTGGCTTTATCTGAACCGCATGGAAGTCCTTTAATCCGAGCCGCATGAGGGTGGCCTTATCTGAACCGCGTAAAAGTCCATTAATCTGAGCTGCGTGAGGGTGGGCCCCATGATCCGAGCCGCATAGGAATAGCAGCCGTATGGGGGTAGCCCCCCACCGAACTGCATAAGGGTGGCCACGTGTCAGTGCCGCGTGGGTGTGGTTTCCTAAAATCAGAGCCGCATGAGGGTGGCGAGCCGCAAGGGAGTAGCAGCCGCATGGGAGTGGCTGCCGTATGAAGGATGGTAGCCGCATAGGGAGTTTCGGAATTGGTGGATCGTGCTAGCTATAAAGATTTTTTTCGTTTCCCTAGGAGCACGTCATTATGTCAGAGTCATCATTACAGCTTTATGTCAGAGCTGTCAATTCACCTTTATGTCAGAGCTGTCGTGTTACGTCAGAGCATTAAATGAGGCCGCTGCTTGATGGCCATCTGTAGAGGCGAACCGCATAGGGCCACATAGCTTTTACCCGAGCCGCATGGAGCTATTGAGGATTTCTCAGCCGCATGAGGCTCTGCAGGACTTTTGAGCCGCATGAAGCTCTAAAGGACTCTTGAGCCGCATGAAGCTTCATATTGATTTTCGGGCCGCATGAAGCTTCATGTTGATTTTCGGGCCGCATAGAGAATCCCCTTCTTTCCTTGCGCTTGTGAAGGATCACATCTCGCAAGTCAAGGACATCTTGGTCAACCTTTGCACTCGTTTTGTGGGCCCGGGTATTCCGAGCACACGAGTGTGTTGGCACCATGTTTGCTTCCTGATGTGGGGCTAGTAAAAGCACTTACCCTCGAACTTTGTTGGGAGACTCTTGAGAACCACCCTGTCCGTTTGTCGTCGGGGGCTGGACACGGGCGGTTTTGTACAACTTTCCATCAGAGGCCCGCTTAGCGGGACGCTCTGATGGTCAGAGGTTGGGACAGCTGACTGAGCTCGACGAGCCCGCGCTGCCCTAGACTTCTTCGACTTAGCACCCGAAGGTGCATAGTAGGAAGAGTCCAAGTTGGAAGGAGGGAAGAGAAGTTGGTGCCCTTTTCAAAGGAGGCAAGGGGGCTCTATTTATATAATAGAGTGAGCCTTTTCTTTTTCTCCTTTCCGATGTGGGACTAAAAGCAATATTTTTCATGCTTCTACACACTTGTATGCCAAGAATTTACTGGTCAAGAGTGTGCCACGATGGGCCACTGAATGAGTTATCAGAGAGTGTACGTGCCATACCAAGATCGTGTTTAAAGCTCAGAGTACATGTGCAACTTGGAAAATAACATTATAGAACCAGTCAAGTAAAGAGTACAAGCAAAGCCACAACTCACACTAAGGACCATGGGGACAAAAATAGATAATTGCAAGAGATGGCACAAGGGGTCAATGGGGTGACATGGAGAGCATGCGGCCAGGGCTATACGCCCACATGAGTGAGGCAGGGTGCACTTGGGAGGAAGTCAGGAGGCTATGGAAGGTATGCACCAAAGAGTGCATACGCCCACATGCATGCGCCTACATGAGGGAGGCAGGGTGCATTTGAAGATAAGTTTGGAGGCCATCTTGACAAGTGGGTATATAATAATAGCTATACGCCCACATTGAAAGGACTGTAGGTGCATACAGAAGCTATGCTCCCAAACAGAAGAAGGCATAGAGCTTGGGCGCTTATAAAGGGCTATGGGCCCAAGGCTAAAGCTACTGTGGACGCATAAAATGCCATGCGCCCACACTGTTCTTCTTCTCCAACCCAAAAAGATGAGTTCATGGAACCCATGAACTCACAAGTCCATAAATCACTCAAAACAATTCAAAATTTAGGTTTTCAAAAGTCCATTTTGAGTAAAATCAATTTCTCTACAACATGGAACAATCAAAACTTGAAAACAAAGAAGTTTGAGAGATCAAAACCCAAGAAAACCAAAATTTGAAAAAGCTTAGATCTACAATTTTTAATCCACTAAAACCAAAAGTGCTAAGTACTAAAGAGTCTTAGAAGCTTGTAGTGAAGACAATAGAACAATAAAAATGGAGTTCCTCCATGAAGCAAGACGAAACTTGCCTAAGGTGGGTGTAGAGAACTAATAGAGGAAGAAGAAGTTAATGAAAGTAAATGAAAAGTAAAGGAGGAGAGAGAAAAGGGGGTTGGGTTATAAAGGGGGTTTTTCATGATGAACCACGCACCCAAATAAAACCAAAATAAACCAAGCCAATCTAAACCAAGACCAAACCATGCCAAGCCATGCTAGATAAGTCAAGATATGGGTTGGGAATCCGTACACGTATACTGGAAATACACATAACGAAAAACGGGAGTGACACACGCTACGCCATAAAGATAGTGACGCCATAATTTTAATGCGAACACAATCGCCGCAAACTCCAGGTCATGGGTGGGATAGTTCTTCTCGTACGGCTTTAGCTGTCGGAAAGAAAAAGATATTATATGATTCCGTTGCATCAGCACACACCCCAAACCCTGGCCGAACGCATCGCTGAATATCTGGAATCCCTTATTCCCTTTTGGAAGTGCAAGTAAGGGGGCTGAGATGAGCCATTACTTTAACTCCTGGAAGGAAGCTTCACAGTCATTTGACCATTCAAAAGCAACTCCTTTCTGGGTAAGGCAAGTCAGAGGCGACGCGATCTTCGCAAAGTCTTTCATGAAGTGTCGATAGTATCCTGCTAAGCCAAGGAAGCTTTGAATCTCGCCGACTGACGCTGGCCGTTTCCAATTGACAACGGCTTCAACATTCTTTGGGTCGACTGTAATACCTACAGATGAAATGATGTGTCCGAAGAATACAACGCTACTCAGCCAAAATTCATATTTGCTCTACTTCGTATATAACTAATTTTTCCGAAGGGTCTGAAGCAGGATCCGCAGATGCTCAGCGTGTTGTCACTTGTCCTTCGATTAGACGAGTATATTATCGATGAAGACTACTACGAACTTGTCGAAGAAGGGTCGAAACACTCGATTCATTAAATCTATAAAAGCAACTGTGGCACTCGTTAGGCCGAACGGCATCACCAGGAACTCATAATGGCCGTATCGAGTGCGAAAAGTGGACTTTGACACATCGTTCGACTTGATCTTGAGATGATGATAACCCGAGCGAAGATCAATTTTGGAAAATACCGAAGCACCTTACAACTGATCGAATAGGTCGTCTATACGTGGCAATGGATATTTGTTCTGGATGGTGGCTTTGTTCAGCTCTCGGTAGTCGATAAAAAGTTGTATTGAGTTGTCCTTCTTTTTGACAAATAATACGGGCGCTCCCCATGGCGAGACGCTAGGTCGTATGAATTCCTTATTGAGCAACTCTTGCAACTGTACTTTGAGTTCCTTAAGTTCTGTATGGACCATTCTGTACGGGGCTTTAGAGATCGGTCTGGTATCGGAGAATCTGTCAATAGTGAACTCTATCTCTTGATTAGGTGGCATGCCGGAAACACGTTTGGGAATTCTGCCACAACATCGGCCAGACCCGTATTTGCATCATCCTGTCTCATATCTCGAACATACGCTAAATAGCCTTCACACCCGAAATACAGCATCCTTCGAGTCGATATTGCCGAGATCACCATGCAGGTTGGTGATGCCTCACCACACGAATAACAGAATTCAGGCACTCCAGATATACGAAAGGTGGTCGTCTTTTCGGCACAGTCGATGGTTGCAATTCACGGACTAAGCCAATCGATTCCCAAAATGATATCTTAGTCCTTAATGTCTGGGACTATTATATCGAGACCTACCTTTTGAGCACCTATACAGATGATTCCGTCTCTGCAGGCTAAGTTTGCAAGTAGTGACGTTCCCGACGATATGTTGACACTAAGATTAAGGCCCAATGATGTCATAAGGAATTTGTGTTCGGCGATAAAAAAATGTCGATATAAAGCTATACGTAGCACCTAAATCAAACAGTACACGAGCAGGTTTGTTATTGAAATGCAACATACCTGTCACGACTGTGTCAGATGCGAACACTTCGTCCCGGGTCATGACGTAGATGCGGCCCTGGGTATTAGGGCGACGGACTTGGCCATTTGGTCGTACGGTCTGTGGAGCACGAGGTGCTTGGCCTCGGTTCTGTTGGTATTGCGGGGGGTGTTGGTTCAACCCACCATCAGGGTAGTTGCATGTGACGTACCCTACTCGACCGCACGCGAAGCGTGCTCCAATTTTCTTAAGCATTCGTTAGCCATGTGTCCTACCTTATGGCAATGATTGCAAACTACTCGGTTCCTCCCCTGGTTGTCGCCTCCGTTGTCGTGGTTTGGACGCTTATGCGCATTGTTGCCTCCATCACTACTTTGGCGTTTGTTATTAAAGTGAACAGCGCCAGTAGTGGCAAAAGGATACTGAGGCTCCAGGCGAAGGGCGTGGTTGAGTGACTCGGCCATAGTCTCGTATTCAGGTACCAAAACATGGGAAGTGATAGAGGGACGTAGACCCACTTCGAATCGTCAAGCACGACTTACAGTTGTAGGCAGGTACACCCCAGTAAATTCGGCCAGTTTGTTAAATTCTGTCGTGTACTGTCGTACCGTCATATTTCCTCGCTTCAACTGCATAAATTTGTTTTCTTTTTTCTGTCACACGGCTGCAGAAAGATATTCAATCTCAAATGCTTTTTTGAATGTATCCCATGAGATCGCCGTCATCTCGTCTTCACGTCGAATTGTCCACTTCTGCAGTGCCCACCAATCGTGCGCATTCAATAGAAGTAGGTATTGAGCACACACAATTTTCTTTGATTCTTCGACACCCAGAAGTTTAAATTTTTCTTCTATCTCCTCCAACTAGTCATTTTTTCTTCTATCTCCTCCAACTAGTCGATCGCCAATGAGGGATCTTCTGTACCGTTGAAGAAAGTGCGACAACTTTTTGTGAATTTTGACATGTTGAAGTTAGAAATTCTCGATGATGTAGGTGAGAGAACGGGTACCTTCGATTCAGCTTCATTGGATCGAACCGCAGGCTCGATCACGACAGGCGTCATCGTTGAATTGTTGTTGGCCATGACTGACTAGACTATTTGTTGATGTGTATTCAGCGGCTGCTGCTGTAACTTGAATTGTGCCTCGAATCGATTCTTAAAATGGGGTTGACGAGCCCTCGTCTCCTATCGATGGAGCTCATTTTGCTGCTGGCTGGCCTCGGCCTACCTTTGCTATATTTTGAGCATTTACAGCATCCGTTGCATCGGGTCGCCGGAAGGTCCGGTAATGGTAGGCGTCCTCCCCATTGGGTTGACGGAATGCTCGGGCCCGAAACTACTCGAGCCGCTTGAAGCGCTCACCTCGTCCTTTTTTCGAGGTCCCACAACTACAGGGAAAAGAAAGGCAACTCTCATTAGTTTCAGAAAATGTCCTGGGTTCAGCGTATGGAACAACTCATCTCATCGACACAAGGTCAACGGTTCGAGACTAAAGACTCGAGACTAGAGGTCAAGGACGTAAAGTTGTGCTCTGATACCATTATGTCATGCCCCAATTCCGAAGAATCAATAGTCGTACCCTGGACGTAATGCCATGCGAACCTAGGTTGCGATCGCATAAGGCATAGTCATAAGATAATCCGAAAAACAACATCTAAGAGAGAGCGCAGACAAATTAAACAACACATTAAGACAGAGAAACTTTGCATTTTATTGATAATAGACATTATTTACAGACTCTATTACAATCGTATCGTACGGACTTTATAACATGACTCGATTACAAAAGGAGTGCCGATGAGATAGTCGTTCCATACATACATCCCTCATTAATAACAAAAGTATTCCAGCCACCTGGATGCGAGGGATGCCGAGATATGTTCTTTGGACTTGCCAAGAGTTCAAAAGTTCAGCGACGGGGTCTTCGACGCGTGGTCGAAGCTTCAAAAGCACGAACGTCGCCTAGCTAGTTGGCGCATTCTTCCTGATTCCTGGCACCTGTAAAGAGCGAGGGTCAGTACAATCACATGTAATAGCGAGTGGCTAATTAAACCCAAGCTCTGCATTTGGTTCAACCAATTTTATATAACATGTTATTTATTTTTGTGATCTTTCTAACAATCCTGATTGATTTGCATGTTAACATGTTTTGAGGCAAGCATATGAAATTGTATACATTGAACAGTTATCATAATCATCTCGTGTCACGTGCGTTAGTTCAAACAACTAAAGGGGTAGGAAGGTCACTGGCAATGTCAAGCCATTATGGACTACAGCTGGGTTAGACGACGATCCTTTCGCAGCGGATAGCGAGCCCTGTACGAAAGTTCCCGAATCACCCACACCGAATCATGGCTGGCGCTTGCTATACTCGTTCCTCCCGGGATGAATCAGTTCCTTGGCCTAGGCAACCATTCGAGAAAAGTGCGCCATATGCATAAGTTGTCCAATAACCATTTTTGCAGATTCATAAAATATTTTATCTTTTTACTATAACTTTAACTTTCTCTTTTTGTGTAAAATTGACCCTTTTCTTTGAACTTAGTCATTTATGCACTTTAGCCGTATCGTTGCGATAACCATAAATCGATTCATCTTTTGGTTTGTATAGGCTAAGTAATTAAGGCATAAGAAAGCAGGCATCAGTTTTTCATGTAAAGCAGTTCGATAGCAAGTATTTCGTGAAGAATCGTGCCATGATTTCATTGATTCCACACTACGGTGACAAGCATTATTTTTGTGTTTCGTATTTGATTATGAAATATAGGGTCGAGGTGAAGAAGGTCAGCCACTTACCTTAGTCTTTGCTTCAGGCGTGGGACTGGTTGGCTGCGCTTAGACGTCGCTTATGCAATCACCTGCACCCGCATAAACAACTGATTAGAACACTGCACCATTCAAGGAGTTCGATATGAATGTGAAGTTTAAAAATGCAAGGCATAAAAACCATCAAAAATATTCACGAAAATGCATTCACGAAAACCAAAGCCAAAGCTAAATCAAGTGCTGCATGAAAACCAGAGCAACGTAAGGTCTCTCCCGACTCAGCCGCAGAGCCAATCCTTGAGGCACAATTGGCTGAATATGGGACTTGATTCTGAAGAAACCTTTCCATAACAAGAAAGTAATCTTAATTCAATTGTTCCCGTTTGACCGATTCAACCGATTCCGACCTAGTGGTACCGACTAAATCGGTAGCGACAGTGTTCCTTTTTCGTGCACCCTGTGGACGAAAACGGGACACAATATAGGGACGGAAAACTACATAGCATCCCGTGGCCGACTAGGGATGGAGGTAATATGTGTTCTAGTGAACACGGTCCGACTTTATCCCAAGTGAGGTGTGGCTTCAGCTATGCACAATGAAGAAATAAGGAGGCTTCGACCACAGGTGCTAACACTACACTTCAATCTCAAGTCAATGAGTCAATCAAATAATCAATTGGATCCGAGCGGGATCCCGTGACTCAAGTGTCGATACAATATTTCTAATGATGCAATACATTTAATTATCAACTAAAATACAAGTTTGAACAATATGAAACTTGCCTTGGTTCCTGGTGTTGTAGGTGACGATAGAAAAACACTCAAGCTAAAGTCTGGAGTTGAACGCCATATTTAGTGAAACATGCCTTTGTTACCAGTCTAAATTTTGCTAAAATTTTAATTAATCAACTTATTAGTAATACGTTAATCGACTAGACTTGAAATTCACTAATAATTATTAATAGACAAAAGTTTAATATAAAAATATTTTGAGAAAGTCTACATGAGAAAATAGGAAAAATATATTTTTTAGTAATAAATAGAACTTTTTATTTAAACAAAATTTATTATTAATTTAATTAATAAAAGGTTTGTACCAAAATTACTAGTTATTTTTGAATACGAAAATAATAGATGCAAAAATACTCTTTTAATATTTTTAACGTAATATACGTAATTAGTAACTACTAAATAAAAAAATCTTTAAAATAAAACTATTTATTTCAATAACGTGAGAATTACTATTTTTGTTTAAAATAAATAATAGACATGTTTTTATTTTAATAATTAGAACTAATACTTTAGTTAGGTAACAAAATATCCTTTTTGGTAATAAAACTATTTTGAAACTAAATAATATTTATTTACGTAAAATTAATCGTAACATATTTAATAATACTTTTAAATCTAGAATATCATGATTTACTACGATAATTATTTATCTAATAATCGCTTTATTTAACCATTCCACGTAAACTCTTATTCTAAATAATTTATATATAATCCAACGGTTTATATAGCGACATAAATATTACTAGCAATAATAATCTATCCATTATGCATGAATTAATTAATCCCATTAACAAAACACATATTCAAATTAGGAAACTAGTTATCCCGGAATTGACAGAGCTTTATTCTATCAATTCCGGTCGGACAAGAATAAGGCTTTCTATCAAATTTCTATTCTGGAACTGAACAGAACTTCTGACAAAAAAACATACTGGAAAGTTGAAGAAGGAGAACCGAGAGGAGGCCTCGGACTCGGGGTCGCATAGAAACTGTCACGCCCTGACCCGAAAAATCGCTCGTTCTCGTATCGATTTATCTGAATCGTCGTCCTCGCTGGGGCGTGATGCCGTACGAGTTTGGAGTTGCACTCGTACAAGGAAAGATGACAATTTCTCAAATGGTTATCTTTGATTTGATATTAGCAATGGAAGAAAATAGATTATACGAAACAATTGTCTTTATTGATAAATGAACTGAGATTACAAAGGCTTTCAATAGCCCAACTGAATTTGCCAGATTGGCTACAACACTCAACTTCTCTCTTGCCCACAAAGGATTTCACCGTTCTATACATCATGCCTTCTGTATCTTGGTCGCATGAAACATGTTGCAAGTCCGAGCGTCAATACGATCGCACGCTTCAAACGCTACGACATTCTATGCCTCAACGTAATCATGCGAAGCTCCGCCGTGAGCAGACCATTCCCTGAACCTGCTAGCAAACTAGTGGGGGATTAGTACTTTTGTCCTTGTTGTACTGATCAAAGACCCACTTAACTAAACCAAAATTTAGTAATGTATTGATTCATACATCATACAATTTAGTTATCTTTCTATGTTCTTCTTAGGATCAATTTCATGGCATATTCGAAAGCAGTAAACTATGTTATCATAGAAAGCATGTTATTTGATTCGTATAAGTAAGTAGGCAACCAATAGCAATCTCGTGTTATTTCGTGACTTCTTACCAATATTGACGCATTCGTCCTTGCACCGATGCAAGGTGAATACGCCTCATTCCTTCCATGTAATATTATAAGTGCTATGTACATGATCTATTGTTCTTGCACTTTTGGCCCACCATTCCTTAAATATATAAAGGTCATTGGCGTATCTACGCCAGAATAGACTAAATATGTTTCTCTTTTTCTTTTCTTTTCTCAATTTGGCTAGCCTAACGCCTCACGGGATGGGTTGCTATCCCAATAATAGGAGGCTTACCGTTGCATACCAATCAGTGCAGCGTTCACATCAATAACTGGTCGCTAATCGTCTTAAAGATGTGTGCCCAGCAAATTTTAATGTCCCTCCTAGGCCAAACGGTCCCGGCGCCCCGGCGCAAACCCGTTCACGGAAACACCCATACACGAGAGATTATCTCCAATTCATTTCTTAAGTCCATTCGACCATGCCACGTGCGTCTTATTCAAACAACCAAACATGTCTTGAGTACGTGACTCAGACTTCGTATTATCTCGTATTTCTTACATTAACTTTCTATGTTCTCATATTCCATACTTTATTTCAATGTTCAATGGCTTCATGCTCCAACTGAATGTTCGTCAACCGAACGACCTGAAGGTCCCGAACATTTTTGAGGCATCATGTCATATCTGACAGTCCTGTTACATTTATGCCACAACTGTTCTCTTTGCAACGAAGCCATATTTTATGATTCTCGTACACATATGCACGCTTTGACACAATTGTTCTCTATTCTTCGAGTCGTGCATGCGATGCACACCTCGATACCATAATTCTATATTTTGTGCCTTAGTATTCAATGTATCTTCCTTTCCTTTGACTCGTGCAACTGAGGCACACCTCGATAGGGTATTCAATGTTCTATATCTCGTGCACTGAGGCATTCGCTCTGATATACTATTTTAATGTTCTAGCATACTAACTCATACGTGGGGGTACGGAATGACTCGTGCATTGAGGTACTTGTCGATACAGTTATCCCATGTTCTTATAGCTTGGGCACCAAGGCGCTCGCCTTTACTATATTCAATGTTCCATAGCGACTCGTACATTTGATGTACATTTCATTTCAATTATTCTATCTAGTGTTCGACACGCACTATGTTCATCTATGGATCGAGCCACACTCGTGGTCTCGATATGTTAACTTAGCATATAACGATATATTTTACTTAGGCATGAAGGAGTAGGAAAGAGAAGTCAAAGTCCCCCACCTTAAGCCGATACGCCTTGTCGTTTCGCCGAGCCGATGCGGCTCGATTTCATATCTTTGTTGCACGGCCAACTCTTCTGACTTAGCCATTCGAACACTTTGCGCTACGTTGAATTATCCAAGCGATTTTACCTACCGTTGTAGCTCCCCTTCACGAAATTTTTAAATTTTATTTGTTTTAAATAGTGATTTTATAAATTTTTTATAAATAATTATTTAGTTAGTTTTTACGGTAGATGATTTTAGCTATGGTTGAGTTTTGAAGTACCAGACGACTAGGAATCATGGTACGGATAGTGCAGTAGCGTGTTTTGACTAGTGTTTAGCCATGGTAGGGGAATGCCGAGCCATAGGAGTGTCCTAACTAGGAAAACTAGGCCATGTTATAGCATGACCATTATAAATAAGTTTAATTAATTATTATTATATTTATTGACTTATAGAAGACCCGTTTGTGTCAATTTAGCCCGAGCTGAGCCTGAACCAAATCCAAGCCCATGTAGGCATGTAGAAAGATCGAAGACGGCCATGTAGACATTTTAGGTGTGTACAAATATTTCTTATCTATTTTAAGACTTGACAAATATTTTCTAAATAGTTAATAGTTCAGTATTAATATTTAAATAGTGTTTTCGAATAACTGTACGAAATTTTAGGGCCAGATGGGGTATAAGATGTTCACCAAGGACTCTTAGTGGACAATTTAGTTGGTTACTATTATCTTATTATTATTATCATTATTGTTATTATTATTATTATTCTTATTATCATTATCATTATTGTTATTATTATTATTCTTATTATCATTATCATTATTGTTATTATTATTATTATTCTTATTATCATTATCATTATTGTTATTATTATTATTATTATTATTCTTATTATTATTTTTATCATTATTGTTATTATTATATTATTCTTATTATATTATTATTATTATATATTTTTGTGTGTATATATATAAACATTATATGTGTTTATATGCAAATATATATACGTAAGTGATTATATATATAGATATATAAAATAATTGTATATATATATAAAATATATATTTTATATATGTATTTGTGTGTATATATGAATATATATATATATATATATATATATATATATATATATATATATGAATATATATATATATATATATATATATATATATATATATATTCATATACATATATTTACATATATACGTATACTATATATATATATATATATATATATATATATATATATATATATATATATATATATATATATATATATATATATATATATATATATATATATGTTTATATATTAAAAGAATGAAATAGAAGGAAAAAGGGGAACAGCCCATCGGCCCAGGCCCATTCCCCAAAGCCTGGCCCAGCTCTCCCCTCCCAATCGAGCTCAGCATAGGAGCTCCTCAGCCCAAGAGCCAGAGGCTCTGTTCCAACCCGAGAGCCAGAGGCTCTGATTCGACCAACAATATATATAACAAAACGTTCGGGAAATCCTCGAAACCCTAACGAGCGCCACCCCCAGAGGAACGTCGAGAGTGGGCGACCCTTCCCCGGCCTCCTCGTGCCGCCGGCCGGCAACAGGCCGACCACCGTCAGCCGCGCGCGCGCGCATACACGAAACATGAAGGAAACTCAGCAGCAATGGCAGGTCGAACCCCCCACTTTGCAGGTAAAGTGCTCACCCCTCGTTCGATCGTTCGTTGTTTCGGTTTCTCGTATACGAAGCCAACCTAATCCTCTCGACTCTCCATAAATTAGTTTTCAATATAGTCGAGTGATCGGCTTAGAAAATCGACCTAAACTTCGAGAAAAACTGTTCGAATTTGAAACAGTAAAACAGTCCAAATATCCATATTAGAGGCCAGTTTTCGAACAACATATTAAGATTTTCAAAAAACTAATTGAAGACACTTTGAGACAACATATAGGGCTTCACGACCCAATTCGTAGAACCCAATTATATCGACCACACATAGAGGAATCGGATCCCAAACTTTGACAAAAATCTGTTTTCAAAATTAGAAAATTGTTCCACACGACGTGCGTTCCGCCAAACCGGGCGACGTGGTCACGAACCGAAGGCATCGAAAGCTGCGTAACGGCTTCGTGGTCGTGTGGGCTTTGACGAAATTCAAATTGGTCGCGTGTGCGCGACGAATTTGATACGTGTCCATCGAAATTCACCGTATCGTGCACTTTGCAAATTCTCCAATTACTTTATGCACGCTCATCAGATCGAGACGAAACTTGTGCCAACAGGATCGTATCATTTTTATGGTCCTACATGCCAAGTTTGGTCCGATTCTGAGACAGTTGAATCGTATATCATTTTGCGGGCCCCACGGTCCCACTCAACGGACGATTTTGTGCACGGCCCGCCGGAATCCAACTTTGGACATACGGTTGGGTTCGTATCGAAAAACCGGATCCGTAGACATATAGTTTGATGACTTTAGGGACCCTTGACCCTGGCACGCTTTTCGGTGCAAAGTGGGTCCAACGGCGGACACCGTTTTTGCCCAAAATTACCTTTTGCCCCTGTGTCCAGAATTGAACTTTAGGATAGGCAATCCTAGCTAATTTGACTATTCTGAGAACATTGGTAATCTTTGTTTCAGCTTTCGAAGACAGTTGTGATGACTTGGACGTTATGGTGTACCAGTTGACGGTATTTATTGATTCTTCGTGCTGCAACCAGGCAAGTATACCTTGCCTCCCTCTACAGTTTATTTACATGCATATTTCTATTAGTATATTGTTTTACTAGTTGGTTATTATTTATGATTTGTATATCGTACATGCTAGTATAGCTATGGTTCTTGTACATGATTAGCCTTGTTAGTTCATATTGGATTGGTTCTTTCGTGTATCGTGATCGCGTCGTGTCGTGTCTTCACTCGTGTCTTGACCGAGTCGTGTCTATAAGTATGAGTGAGTGAACTGCTATTCCTTTGTCTTTCCCACAACCTGCGAGTCCACACACGGGGCGAGGGTTGCCTTTGCACCTACGAGTCCACAATCGGGGCGAGGGTGACTTGTCTTGAAATTGAACTGCGAGTCCACAATCGGGGCGAGGGTTGGTTATCCATTGATCTACCAGCAGTTCATTTATGCATACTTGATCCCGTATCCGAGTTCATAGTTACCTGTCAGTAGCCACTTGTCAGTCTCCTGTCT
Source organism: Iris pallida (assembly GCA_029216955.1). Lineage (NCBI taxonomy): Eukaryota > Viridiplantae > Streptophyta > Magnoliopsida > Asparagales > Iridaceae > Iris > Iris pallida. Next base: position 7,695,671 of record JANAVB010021399.1, read on the forward strand.
AGTTCATGTTTACACCCTGGTTATATTATTACATGATTAAACTGTTAGATAGGCATGTTTTATGTATCTTGCTAGTCCTCTGAGGACCTGATGATCTCTTCAGGTTTAGCGACTGCATGGAGTTAGTTAGCAGAGCAGGATGTAGAGGATTGCGATGCATGATACAGGTATTTGTTGTGTTATTACTTTATTTTCTTCTCGTGCTTTATATTCAGTACCATGATACTCTCTGCTTATTTTATAGACTCATATCATTCTTAGAGTCTAATCGAACAATATGCTAATGGGCTGCAGACCATGAGCCATAATTGTTCATTCTTGCTTTATATGATTCTTGTGGATTGAGATATAGTTTAGATTAGACGTGATACCATGACCTTGACAGCTTATACGTACTCGAGTCGGGCTGGAGTCCGCTCGATACGTAGCTGGCTTGCTCACGAGCTCGCGTCCGAAAAGTGGGTGCGGGTCGTGACAAATTTTTATGGTGGCCCATGCAGGTCAGAGCATATCGTACCGGTTACGTAACTGTACTGGTACGAGCTTGCGCAACTGACTAAACCCTTAGAAATCTCAATCCATACTGCCTTGAAACTTCTCCTAGAAATTCTCTACGCCCTTGAAAACTCCATATTAACTCTCGATTATACTCCCTTGCTTTCCGTACTATTGATTCTCGTCCCTTCCTATCTCGGAGCGACGAACGATCGTGCTGTCTAGAATTCATTAGGAATCCTTAAAATATTGTATGTATTGCTTGACTATTGAATATTGGTTGTTTATATAGGAGGGATTATAGGTACCATATGTTCTAGATATTCTTGGTAGAATTATTAGCCACTAGTTAGAAGATTATAAGATTTTAGCGACATATGTTTCAATGGAGTAGTGTGACCAAAGGTGGGTAGAAGTCCTCGAGATTTTGTAAATACCAAACGACTAGAGAAGGCCATAAATATTTTTTTTAAAATTAAATTTAAGGAGATTAAAGTAATAGTGGACTTTGATTTTAAGGAATAGCTATGAATTAGAATTTCGAGAACGAAATTATTTTTAAGGTGGGTAGATTTGTAGCTCCCCTTCACAAAATTTTTAAATTTTATTTGTTTTAAATAGTGATTTTAGAAATTTTTTATAAATAATTATTTAGTTAGTTTTTACGGTAGATGATTTTAGCCATGGTTGAGTGTTGAAGTACCAGACGACTAGGAATCATGGTACGGATAGTGCAGTAGCGTGTTTTGACTAGTGTTTAGCCATGGTAGGGGAATGTCGAGCCATAGGAGTGTCCTAACTAGGAAAACCAGGCCATGTTATAGCATGACCATTATAAATAAGTTTAATTAATTATTATTATATTTATTGACTTGTAGGAGACCCATTTGTGTCGATTTAGCCCGAGCTGAGCCTGAACCGAATTCAAGCCCATGTAGGCATGTAGAAAGATCGAAGACGGCCATGTAGACATTTTAGGTGTGTACAAATATTTCTTATCTATTTTACGACTTGACAAATATTTTCTAAATAGTTAATAGTTCAGTATTAATATTTAAATAGTGTTTTCGAATAACTGTACAAAATTCTAGGGCCAGATGGGGTATGAGATGTTCACCAAGGACTCTTAGTGGACAATTTAGTTGGTTACTATTATCTTATTATTATTATCATTATTGTTACTATTATTATTCTTCTTATTATCATTATCATTATTGTTATTATTATTATTATTCTTATTATCATTATCATTATTGTTATTATTATTATTATTCTTATTATCATTATCATTATTGTTATTATTATTATTATTATTATTATTCTTATTATTATTATTATCATTATTGTTATTATTATATTATTCTTATTATATTATTATTATTATACATTTTTGTGTGTATATATATATAAACATTATATGTGTATATATGAAAATATATATAAGTAAGTGATTATATATATAGATATATAAAATAATTGTATATATATATATAAAATATATATTTTATATATGTATTTGTGTGTATATATGAATATATATATATATATATATATATATATATATATATATATATATATATATATATATATATATATAATGTATACGTATATATATATATATATATATATATATATATATATATATATATATATATATATATATGTTTATATATTAAAAGAATGAAATAGAAGGAAAAAGGGGAATAGCCCATCGGCCCAGGCCCATTCCCCAAAGCCTGGCCTAGCTCTCCCCTCCCAATCGAGCTCAGCACAGGAGCTCCTTAGCCCAAGAGCCAGAGGCTCTGTTCCAACCCGAGAGCCAGAGGCTCTGGTTCGACCAACAATATATATAACGAAACGTTCGGGAAATCCTCGAAACCCTAACGAACGCCACCCCCAGAGGAACGTCGAGAGTGGGTGACCCTTCCCCGGCCTCCACGCGCCGTCGGCCGGCAGCAGGCCGACCACCGTCAGCCGCGCGCGCGCGCATACACGAAACAGGAAGGAAACTCAGCAGCAATGGCAGGTCGAACCCCCCACTTTGCAGGTAAAGTTCTCACCCCTCGTTCGATCGTTCGTTGTTTCGTTTTCTCATATACGAAGCCAACCTAATCCTCTCGACTCTCCATAAATTAGTTTTCAATATAGTCGAGTGGTCGGCTTAGAAAATCGACATAAACTTCGAGAAAAACTGTTCGAAATCGAAACAGTAAAACAGTCCAAATATCCATATTAGAGGCCAGTTTTCAAACAACATATTAAGATTTTCAAAAAACTAATTGAAGACACTTTGAGACAACATATAGGGCTTCACGACCCAATTCGTAGAACCCAATTATATCGACCACACGCAGAGGAATCGGATCCCAAACTTTGACAAAAACCTGTTTTCAAAACTAGAAAATTGTTCCACATGACGTGCGTCCCGCCAAACCGGGCGACGTGGTCGCGAACCGAAGGCATCAAAAGCTGCGTAATGGCTTCGTGGTTGTGTGGGCTTTGACGGAATTCAAATTGGTCGCGTGTGCGCGACAAATTTGATACGTATCCGTCGAAATTTACCGTATCGTACACTTTGTAAATTCTCCAATTACTTCGTACACGCTCGTCAGATCGAGACGAAACTTGCGCCAACAGGACCGTATCGTTTTTATGGTCCTACATGCCAAGTTTGGTCCGATTCTGAGACAGTTGAATCGTACGTCGTTTTGCGGGTCCCATGGTCCCACTCAACGGACGATTTTGTGCACGGCCCGCCAGAATCCAACTCTGGACATACGATTGGGTTCGTATCAAAAAACTAGATCTGTAGACATATAGTTTGACGACTTTATAGACCCTTGACCCTGGCACGCTTTTCGGTGCAAAGCGGGTCCAACGGCGGATACCGTTTTTGCCCAAAATTACTGTTTTGCCCCTGTGTCCAGAATTGGGCTTGAGGACAGGCAATACTAGCTAATTTGACTATTCTGAGAATATTGGTAATTTTTGTTTCAGCTTTCGGAGACAGTTGTGATGACTTGGACGTTATGGTGTACCAGTTGACGCTATTTATTGATTCTTCGTGCTGCCACCAGGCAAGTATACCTTGCCTCCCTCTACAGTTTATTTACATGCATATTTCTATTAGTATATAGTTTTACTAGTTGGTTATTATTTATGATTTGTATATCGTACTTGCTAGTATAGCTATGGTTCTTGTACATGATTAGCCTTGTTAGTTCATATTGGATTGGTTCTCTCGTGTATCGTGATCGCGTCGTGTCGTGTCTTCACCCGTGTCTTGACCGAGTCGTATCTGTAAGTATGAGTGAGTGAACTGCTATTCCATTGTCTTTCCCACAACCTGCGAGTCCACACACGGGGCGAGGGTTGCCTTTGCACCTACGAGTCCACAATCGGGGCGAGGGTGACTTGTCTTGAAAATGACCTGCGAGTCCACAATCGGGGCGAGGGTTAGTTATCCATTGATCTACCAGCAGTTCATTTATGCATACTTGATCCCGTATCCGAGTTCATAGTTACCTGTCGGTAGCCACTTGTCAGTCTCCTGTCTAGTTTATGTTTACACCCTGGTTATATTATTGCATGATTAAACTGTTAGATAGGCATGTTTTATGTATATTGCTAGTCCTCTGAGGACCTGATGATCTCTTCAGGTTTAGCGACCGCATGGAGTTAGTTAGCAGAGCAGGATGTAGAGGATTTCGATGCATGATACAGGTATTTGTTGTGTTATTACTTTATTTTCTTCTCGTGCTTTATATTCAGTACCATGATACTCTCTGCTTATTTTATAGACTCATATCATTCTTAGAGTCTAATCGAACAATATGCTAATGGGCTGCAGACCATGACCCATAATTGTTCATTCTTGCTTTATATGATTCTTGTGGATTGAGATATAGTTTAGATTAGACGTGATACCATGACCTTGACAGCTTATACGTACTCGAGTCGGGCTGGAGTCCGCTCGATACGTAGCTGGCTTGCTCACGAGCTTGCGTCCGAAAAGCGGGTGCGGGTCGTGACAAGTTTTTGTGGTGGCCCATGCAGGTCAGAGCATATCGTACCGGTTACGTAACTGCACTGGTACGAGCCTGCGCAACTGACTAAACCCTTAGAAATCTCAATCCACACTGCCTTGAAACTTCTCCTAGAAATTCTTTACGCCCTTGAAAACTCCATATTTACTCTCGATTATACTCCCTTGCTTTCCGTACTATTGATTCTCGTCCCTTCCTATCTCGGAGCGACGAACGATCGTGCTGTCTAGAATTCATTAGGAATCCTTAAAATATAGTATGTATTGCTTGACTATTGAATATTGGTTGTTTATATAGGAGGGATTATAGGTACCATATGTTCTAGATATTCTTGGTAGAATTATTAGCTACTAGTTAGAAGATTATAAGATTTTAGCGACCTATGTTTCAATGGAGTAGTGTGACCAAAGGTGGGTAGAAGTCCTCGAGATTTTGTAAATACCAAACGACTATAGAAGGCCATAAATATTTTTTTTTGAAATTAAATTTAAGGAGATTAAAGTAATAGTGGACTTTGATTTTAAGGAATAGCTATGAATTAGAATTTTGAGGACGAAATTATTTTTAAGGTGGGTAGATTTGTAGCTCCCCTTCACGAAATTTTTAAATTTTATTTGTTTTAAACAGTGATTTTAGAAATTTTTTATAAATAATTATTTAGTTAGTTTTTACGGTAGATGATTTTAGCCATGGTCGAGTTTTGAAGTACCAGACGACTAGGAATCATGGTACGGATAGTGCAGTAGCGTATTTTGACTAGTATTTAGCCATGGTAGGGGAATGCCGAGCCATATGAGTGTCCTAACTAGGAAAACCAGGCCATGTTATATCATGACCATTATAAATAAGTTTAATTAATTATTATTATATTTATTGACTTGTAGGAGACCCGTTTGTGTCGATTTAGCCCGAGCTGAGCCTGAACCGAATCCAAGCCCATGTAGGCATGTAGAAAGATCGAAGACGGCCATGTAGACATTTTAGGTGTGTACAAATATTTCTTATCTATTTTAAGACTTGACAAATATTTTCTAAATAGTTAATAGTTCAGTATTAATATTTAAATAGTGTTTTCGAATAACTGTACAAAATTCTAGGGCCAGATGGGGTATGAGATGTTCACCAAGGACTCTTAGTGGACAATTTAGTTGGTTTCTATTATCTTATTATTATTATCATTATTGTTACTATTATTATTATTCTTATTATCATTATCATTATTGTTATTATTATTATTATTCTTATTATCATTATCATTATTGTTATTATTATTATTATTCTTATTATCATTATCATTATTGTTATTATTATTTTTATTATTCTTATTATTATTATTATCATTATTGTTATTATTATATTATTCTTATTATATTATTATTATTATATATTTTTGTGTGTATATATATAAACATTATATGTGTATATATGCAAATATATATACGTAAGTGATTATATATATATAGATATATAAAATAATTGTATATATATATAAAATATATATTTTATATATGTATTTGTGTGTATATATGAATATATATATATATATATATATATATATATATAAAATATATATATATATATATATATATATATATATATATATATATATATATATATATGAATATATATATATATATATATATATATATATATATATATATATGTTTATATATTAAAAGAATGAAATAGAAGGAAAAAGGGGAACAGCCCATCGGCCCAGGCCCATTCCCCAAAGCCTGGCCCAGCTCTCCCCTCCCAATTGAGCTCAGCACAGGAGCTCCTCAGCCCAAGAGCCAGAGGCTCTGTTCCAACCCGAGAGCCAGAGGCTCTGGTTCGACCAACAATATATATAACGAAACGTTCGGGAAATCCTTGAAACCCTAACGAGCTCCACCCCCAGAGGAACGTCGAGAGTGGGCGACCCTTCCCCGGCATCCTCGCGCCACCGGCCGGCAGCAGGCAGACCACCGTCAGCCGCGTGCGCGCGCATACACGAAATAGGAAGGAAACTCAGCAGCAATGGCAGGTCGAACCCCCCACTTTGTAAGTAAAGTTCTCACCCCTCGTTCGATCGTTCGTTGTTTCGTTTTCTCGTATACGAAGCCAACCTAATCCTCTCGACTCTCCATAAATTAGTTTTCAATATAGTCGAGTGGTCGGCTTAGAAAATCGACCTAAACTTCGAGAAAAAATGTTCGAAATCGAAATAGTAAAACAGTCCAAATATCCATATTAGAGGCCAGTTTTCGAACAACATATTAAGATTTTCAAAAAACTAATTGAAGACACTTTGAGACAACATATAGGGCTTCATGACCCAATTCGTAGAACCCAATTATATCGACCACACGCAGAGGAATCGGATCCCAAACTTTGACAAAAACCTGTTTTCAAAACTAGAAAATTGTTCCACACGACGTGCGTTTCGCCAAACCGGGCGACGTGGTCACGAACCGAAGGCATCGAAAGCTGCGTAACGGCTTCGTGGTCGTGTGGGCTTTGACGGAATTCAAATTGGTCGCGTGTGCGCGACGAATTTGATGCGTATCCATCGAAATTCACCGTATCGTATACTTTACAAATTCTCCAATTACTTCGTGCACGCTCGTCAGATCGAGACGAAACTTGCACCAACAGACTGTATCGTTTTATGGTCCTACATGCCAAGTTTGGTCCAATTCTGAGACAGTTGAATCGTACGTCGTTTTGCGGGCCCCACGGTCCCACTCAACGGGCAATTTTGTGTACGGCCCGCCGGAATCCAACTCTGGACATACGGTTGGGTTCGTATCGGAAAACCGGATTCATAGACATATAGTTTGACGACTTTAGAGACCCTTGACCCTGGCACACTTTTCGGTGCAAAGCGGGTCCAACGGCGGATACCATTTTTGCCCGAAATTACCGTTTTGTCCCTGTGTCCAGAATTGGACTTGAGGACAGGCAATCCTAGCTAATTTGACTATTCTGAGAACATTGGTAATGTTTGTTTCAGCTTTCGGAGACAGTTGTGATGACTTGGACGTTATGGTGTACCAGTTGACGGTATTTATTGATTCTTCGTGCTGCCACGAGGCAAGTATACCTTGCCTCCCTCTACAGTTTATTTACATGCCTATTTCTATTAGTATATAGTTTTACTAGTTGGTTATTATTTATGATTTGTATATCGTACATGCTAGTATAGCTATGGTTCTTGTACATGATTAGCCTTGTTAGTTCATATTGGATTGGTTCTCTCGTGTATCGTGATCGCGTCGTATCGTGTCTTCACCCGTGTCTTGACCGAGTCATGTCTGTAAGTATGAGTGAGTGAACTGTTATTCCTTTGTCTTTTCCACAACCTGCGAGTCTACACACGGGGCGAGGGTTGCCTTTGCACCTGCGAGTCCACAATCGGGGCGAGGGTGACTTGTCTTGAAACTGACCTGCGAGTCCACAATCGGGGCGAGGGTTGGTTATCCATTGATCTACCAGTAGTTCAATTATGCATACTTGATCCCGTATCCGAGTTCATAGTTACCTGTCAGTAGCCACTTGTCAGTCTCCTGTCTAGTTCATATTTACACCCTGGTTATATTATTACATGATTAAACTGTTAGATAGCATGTTTTATGTATCTTGCTAGTCCTCTGAGGACCTGATGATCTCTTCAGGTTTAGCGACCGCATGGAGTTAGTTAGCAGAGCAGGATGTAGAGGATTGTGATGCATGATACAGGTATTTGTTGTGTTATTACTTTATTTTCTTTTCGTGCTTTATATTCAGTACCATGATACTCTCTGCTTATTTTATAGACTCATATCATTCTTAGAGTCTAATCGAACAATATGCTAATGGGCTGCAGACCATGACCCATAATTGTTCATTCTTGCTTTATATGATTCTTGTGGATTGAGATATAGTTTAGATTAGACGTGATACCATGACCTTAACAGCTTATACGTACTCGAGTCGGGCTGGAGTCCGCTCGATACGTAGCTGGCTTGCTCACAAGCTCGCATCCGAAAAGCGAGTGCAGGTCGTGACAACCGTGCCTATACTTCAGTCTGTAGCCAGGCGACGATTTGGTTTTACGGACACCATTACAAATAAGGCAAAATATTGACCTCTTATATTTTTGCGTAAACGTATAGCCTGCACACGAAACCAAATCAATACTTGTCTGAATCGAACTAATGCCTTGCGTTGTTTCGATTTTTTAGAATCTTCGAACCGACTCAATGCTTTCTCTCGGCCCAACTTAACGCTTGCATCGAACTTACCCGATGCGTTTCTCGGGTCAACGTAACTCTTTGCATCGATCTGACTCGATACATATTTCTCGAGTCTATGAATCTCTTGCATCGATTTACATCGATACTTAATCGGGTCAACGCGACTCTTCGAGTCTACGACTCAGCATAATACACCGTACGGAGCGAACATTACAAAAATGATGGGATATGGAAGCACGCGCGAAGGAGCACGTGAGCAGGGATCGACCGGGCGTACGAGCGCACACGGGCAGGGCTCGCATGGGCGCCCACAGGCAGGGGTCGTACGGGCGCACGTGGGGAGGCACACGGCCAGGGTTGCTGGCTTGCGGGGACGTAGCTGGGGCGCTAGCACGTAGAGCACAGCTGGAGGCTATCGCGCTGAGTGCGAAGGAACCGCATGGAAGGCTGGTGGCCACGGAAGACCGCACGGACGCGCTGGCGGGCGCGGGAGGATGGGGGCACGGTGGTGCGCTGGTGGGTGCTGGAAAGCTGTACGGTCGGGCGGTGGTCGGACGCGACGGAAATACCTCGAGAGGGTTGTTAAAATGGACGGGGCATCGCGGAGAGCTTCAGGATACGATTGGATTTGGGAGAGGAGTGTGGAGGAAGTTATGGTAGAATTTGTGAAGATAGAGAGGTGAGAGCTACTGTAAAGTTTTTGTGAGAAGAGAGTTTCTCTTTTGTTTGCACGGAGAGAAACGTTGCATATCCGGGAGTGGAAGGTTCGTACGAGGTAGTCAGGTGACTGGGGTAGTGGGTTGAACAGGTAGGGTTTAGTTAAATAGGATTGGGTTAAAGGGTTTGGGTAAATGTTTGAACCAATAGGTAACGAGCTCAAGTTATGGACTTAAGCTAACAAGTCTAGATTAAACTAGCTAATGGTCAAACAATTAATAACCTAATAAATACAATCAATAATTAATAAAACCTTATAAAACTAAAATTATTTCCCATATTTTCGACTGTATATATACTCATAATATAATAATAATAATAATAATAATAATAATAATAATAATAATAATAATGCTAATAAACATTATTGTTAATTATTAGCCAATAAATATCATAAAACCCATTTATTAATAAAAAACAAAATTATGGGTTTTACAGTATCAAAATAGTCTAATTCCTTTTTCTGAGTAAAACATTTGGCTACTAGTCTAGCCTTGTATTTTTCTATGGTACCATCGGCTCTAAGTTTCTTTTTAAAGATCTATTTACAACCTATGGGTTTACTACCTAAAGATAGGTCTGCTAAAAACAAAGTACTATTTTCCATAATGGAGTTGTACTCATTGTTAATAGCTTTTTTTCAGAAAGGGGCATCATGAGGGTATATGGCTTCTTCATAAGTTGAGGGATCTCCCTCTGTCATGAATGTGAAGAATCATTCTCCTAAATTATTTTCTATCCTTTCTCTTTTACTCGTTCGAGATTCTATAACTTGTTCTGGTTGAGAACTTGATATTTGAACATGAGAACTAGTAGATGGAGTAAGAGAAGGGTTGGAGGAAGATGAAGTTCTATCCTTAAAGGGAAATATATTCTCAAAGTAAACTGCATCTCTAGCTTCTAAAATTGTGTTATTAGAGATTTCATTTACTTCAGAATGGGTTACAAGAAATCTGTTGGCATTACTATCTAAGGCATATCCTATGAACACAACATCTACAGTCTTAGGTCCAACCTTCCTCTTTTTGGGTTCAAGAATTCCTACCTTAGCTAGACATCCCTAAACTTTTATGTAATTAATCCTAGGAGTTCGTGCTTTTCATATCTCATATGGAGTCTTATCATTAGTCTTACTGGGTATCCTATTAAGGATATAACAGGCTGACAATAAGGCTTCTCCCCAAAGATTATCAGGGGCACCTGAGCTGAGAAGCATGGCATTTACCATGTCTAATAGAGTGCGATTTTTTTTCATCAACTCCGTTGGACTGTGGTGAATAAGGAACAATTACCTCATGAATTATTCCATGTTCTTCACAGAAGTTAGTCATTTCATTTGAGGTATATTCTCCACCACGATCTGATCTAAGAATATTAATCTTTCTATCTAACTGGTTCTCAGCTTCAGACTTATAGACCTTAAACCTGTCTAGAACTTCATCTTTGGTTTTAAGAAGGTAGGTGCAACAATACTTTGAATGATCATCTATAAAAATAACAAAGCATTTTCTACCGCCTCGGGTCAGACCCCTATTGGAATCACAAACATCACTGTAGATAAGTTCTAGAAGTTTATAATCGCGTTGGACAGATTTCAAAAATAGTCTAGTATGTTTAGCTTGGACACAAATCTCAAATTTGTGTTTATCATCTATATGAGTTTTAGGAATAAGATCTAAGTTCATTATTCTTTTAATAGATCCTAAATTCACATGACCTAGTCTGCCATGCCAAATATTGAAAGATTCAACATTCGCAACAACAAAAGAAGTATTTGAAATTTTATTCATAGTACTTAAAATAAAAAGACTATCCTTTACAAATCCTTTTCCTATAAAAAGTTCATTCTTAGAAAAGACTACTTTATTGGCCTCCATTATACTCTTGTATGCTGAGGCTACAAGTAGAGACCCACTAACAAGATTTTTCCTAACCGACGGCACATGAAGCACATCATGGAGAAGTAGAATTTCTCGGATGTCATCTTCATATCTATTCTTCCACTTACTACGATCTGTGCCGTTGAGCCATCTCCTAGGGTCACGCCTCCTCTACATGATTCCTGATAGGTTGAAAAACAGGAGCAATCAAATGAAACGTGAACATTAGCTCTGGAATCCAACCACCAATTTTCATAATGGTAAGAAATGTTTACCACAGATTGAGAGCTTACAAACCTGAAGGAGCTGGAAGACCCATTCAGAATCATGTTAGCCTCTAGCTTGCATTTTTCTTTGAAGGAGGTCTTAACAGCTTCTTTCTTCCTATGGAAGCAGTTGATGGCCGTATGGTTTGTTTTACCACACACAAAACAAAATCTTCTTTGCTCCTGAGTCTGACCAAAGTTTCTAGGTTTCTGAGGTTGCTGGTGATGAGGGTTTTGATGATGAGGATTTTAGTAATGAGGGGTGATTTGGTTGAAAAACTTGTTTCTTTTTTAAGGAGTTTTTCTTGGGTTTGATATGGTGGTTGGCCTTGTGTTTGCTATAGCTTTCTACAAGGTTTACCCTAGCTATGGGATTAGACCTAACTTTGGACTTTAACCTAAACTCTTCTTCTGTTCTAAGTCTCTTTAGAACTTGAGGGTATGTAATAGTTCCTTGTAGATGGAGGAGATCCTTTGCCACATTAGACCAAAAGGAGGGAGTTTGTCTATCAAGCATCAAATTTTATGCTCAGTAGAAAAGAATGTTCCTTTGGCTTGAACATGTCTAAGGTGTTCTTAGAATTCATGAATTTGGTCATTGATAGGTTTATTGTCAACCATGACATATATGTTGAATGTGGAGGAATTGAATCTCTCAATTCTAGCATCATCACAACCATATTCATCTTCCAAAGCATTCTAAAGTTCTTTAGCACTTTTGTATTAAAATATATGTCATAGAGAGACTCAGAAATATCGCTTAAGATTCTGTGTAATCAATGGTAATATATTTTCTTCGGGGTCTTAGGTTTGGTGGATGAAGAGGACTTGGATACCCCGATGTCAGACTTAGTATGATCAGAATCATTAGTGATGGGTGTGAACCCATCAATGACAGAAATCAATCCTAGAGTGGTAAGCCAAAACTTTATCTAGCTTTGGCACCTCTTGAAGTAGGTACCATTGAACTTAGAAGGTTTTGCTGTTAAGGTTTCTTCCTTGGCAGTCATGTTTTCTAAAACTCCGTAGAAAATTATATTTACTCAATAAGATAGCTTTAAGTTAAAGGATAACAGTTTAAATTATCTTAGTAATTCACCATTAAAATTTTAGTGTTTCAAGTTTTGATCATATTGGGTTAGCTGTAGGGGCCGGATCCCAGCAAGCGGAGGTCCACTAGGGACGCTTAAATACCGGTTGCTTAGACGATTTTTTGCCTTGTTGACAAAAGGGTCCTTTCAGCTTGTACCCAAACAAATCTCTACTTTAGAACTTTAAAATTAAAGGAATTCACTAAATCAACAAACTGTTTGTTTTAGCCTAAATTGAAATATTGAGTAAAGAAAACTGATAAACTATTTCTTATGAATTATTGCCAATTTCTAAAAACAGTCCTCTAAAATATTAACTAGTGCCAATTTTTGTGTGGAAACAAAGTTGGTAATACTACAAAATTTGTATGAAGGAATACTGTTTAATAGGAATAATGACTAACTGGCACAAAATTTATGGAAATTGTCTCGTAACAATTGTTAACAGTATAGAGTTGCTAATATGAATGTTGACTAACAACAATTGGTAGTGTAATGAATTGTGAGCACTTAAATTGTATAGCAATATTTTGTCAATGAAATATTTGTCAAAAAATAGTCACAACAGAATACATAATGTATTTGCCAAATATTGTCAAATGTAAATTTCTTAATGAAGTATATATATTGACAATAGAATGTATTTATGAAAAATCAAATTTTCAAAATATATTTAAGTGGTAGAATGTATTCAGTGTACAATTTTATATTCTTGATATGGTGACTTAATGTATTCAATGATATGGTGCCCTCAACCAATTAATTAACATCAGCATTAAGAAATATTTGTTAAGAAGACAGTGTCAATATTTCGTTTTTGAATAGAATCATTGTACAATAGTAATAGAAAATTCTCTAAAGAAAATTATTCTGAAGAAGAAAATTGTTAACAGTAATAACTATTTGCTAACAAATAATTTAACTTTAACAAATAATTTAACAGTGATAAATGTTCGTGTGTTATTGGGCAAGTTAATTTACGGATAAGGATAACAATGGGAAAGATTATGTTAACATTATGAAAATTAACTCTTAGGGGGCGTTTGGTATGCAGAGTACTATATAGCCAGGAATTCTATATTTCCGGGAATTAAATTCCAAGTAATTAAATATCCTGAAAAATTACATTCCCATGTTTGGTGACTATATAAATATGCCCGAAAAAAATAAAAATGATAAAAGAAACTAAAAATTGAAAAAAAAAAAACCAAAAACGATAAAAAGAAAATCAAAAACGAAAAAAAAACCGACCAAAATACAAAAAAGACAAAAAAACAAAAGGGCAAAAAAGACCAAAATGACAAAAATGAAAAAAAAAATAGACAACCAAAAAACAACAAAAAACGGATAAAAAGCGACAAAAACAACAAAAAAGACACAGAAAACAACAAAAGCGACAAAAAAAATGACAGAAAACGACAAAAACGATAAAAAGGACCAAAACTGACAAAAACAAAAAAATGATAAAAAAATAAAAAACGACAAAAAGAAAAAAGACGACCAATGTCACTCCCCGATCCCGATATACGTATTCTTTCATGAATCATATACATGGTATCCTGTATTTAGCATGTGCATAGTTCTATTTATTATTTATTAATGGTTGCATGTAGCCTTTAAGCATGTCATTAGTGGAATGGTTAGAGCATGTTTAGAGATTAGGGTTTTCTTAAGCCAACGCAACCCCTATATATATTCTCTTCCTCACTCTCTCTCCTCATTCACTCTTTCATTCATTTCCCTCAACCACCACCATTAGACAAGTACAACTTGCTCAAAAGTAGATATTTGTGCATTTTTTATCCTTAGTTTTTCCTTTGATATTATTTGTCTATGTTGTTCTTCTTATCATCCTCTACAAGTTTAGCACTTGGTATTTTCAGTTTTGAAGGATGGATTCTTGTAGATCTAAGTTTATGTCATTTTCGATTTTCCTTGGTTTTGATCTATTAAACTTACTTGTTTTCAAAATGTAGTTGTTCCATGTGGTAGAGCATTTCTTTTTACCCAAATTTGACCTTTGAGAAGTTAGATTTAATGTTGTTTTGATCGAGTTGTGACAGTTTGAAGTTTATGGGTTCCATGGCTATCTTTTTTGAATTTTTGGAGAAGATGAGCAGCTCGGCCGCATGAATCTTTGGCCGCATGAAGTCTTGTGGAATTTATTGCTTGCCGTATGAACTTTGGCCGCATGAAGTCCTGCAGAATTCATAGCTTGTCGCATGAAGCTTTGGCCGCATAACGTCCTGCGGACTTTATTGCTTGCCGCATGAGCTTAGGCTGCATGAAGTCTTGCGGACTTTATTGCTTTTCGCATGAGCATTGGCCGCATGAAGTCCTACAGACTTTATTGCTTGCCGTATGAAGCTTTGGCCGCATGAAGTCATGCGAACTGCATGATTGGCCGCATGAACCTTGGCCGCATGGGCCTCGGCCACATGCGTCCTTGTTTCTTGGTCCTCATTCCTGATCTGATTACCTATGCGAGTGCTGGATAAACCAATGTATGTACTAGGGTACAATCTATGTGAGCGCTGAGGTGCTATCCTATGTGCTAAGTGTTCCTACGTCATACCTGCCCGTACATCCAAGAGTCCAGTATTTACATAGCGAATGGTCGGTCGCAATGACGTAGTATGTGTTATGTGTTGCATTACACCAAGAAGGGGTACATACGTATGACTCCATGAGCCAGTACGGATCCTTTCTTGGGGTACTCGTGCATTGTACGACATCTAGGGGAGTGAGCATGTGACCAAGACATGTGAACTCCGAGGATAACCTAGGGATTAACTAGGAAACTAACTTGGTAGATGCATTAGGTGGGGAGAATCCCGAGATCGTGCCATACTTGTCACCCAGGTCCAGTCCTGACGTGTCGGGTTGGTCGCCACTCCACCAATTATAAAAAGCCCCAGGAATGAATGGCCGCTTGAAAAATGACTTAACTATGCCCTGTACCTTTCGTTAGTAACAGAGGGACATGGACTGTCATGGTACGTGGTCCAACCCATGTCCTTGTTTGGTTGTTGGGTTGGTCCATCGTGCTATGACAGGCTGTGGACCGAGGTTACGACCGGAAGCCTTTATTATTACTAATATTATTATTTATGATTGGGTTTTATCTCACGCTTTTCTGCTCCCATGTGGTACTTGCTATTCGGGGCTGGCCCCGCTGATGTCGTTTGGCCAGATCTCGTAGCAGCACCTGAGGATCCAAACTTCTTTTTTGACGTCAATGGTGCATACTAGGAGCATGGCTGGCGGAAGACTCGAGTGGGTTTCTTCTCCACCACTCTAGTTTTTATCCCTTATGTTTTGGCGTTTAGCCACCGGTACAGCCGATTAAATCTGGATATTTTGTCTTGCATAATTATAATTAAATCAGACTGTAGCTAAATATGATTATGTACCTATGACTCTCTGGGCTAGCTAACTTATAAAGCCAGATCCCCATGATCATTTTGATGAAGCGTCGGGGACGCCTTATTGCTTTATCTCATATGGTCATTAATTAAGGTTTTCTTGCTTGAATGATTGAGACATAGATGCTCTGTGAGACCATAGGAGACTTGATTGTAGCATGCACCCCCTTGTCTCTTGACAGCCACGATCATCGTATGACGTTTGTATACCTCATATGGAGTAGATGGCCTAGTCCGTCTCCGTATTCCGGTACTGGGGCGTGACAAGGTTTTATTGGTGGCCCGTGCAGGTCTAATTTTCAGACTTGAGGGGAGTTACAATTATAGGAGTCTCAATCAAAACTTGTTCCTTTTGAATCTCTTGTCTCGATTTCTCTTCTCCCACATTGATTGATAACCTGAATTGTATCATCGAATCTTCCTCATCCTGTTATTTGATATCATGTATCTTTCTCTATAGGGGTGCTTCTTTCTATATAGCTGGTGAGGCCAACATGGAGGAACGTCCAGTAGAGCATGGTTCGACGGGGCAGCAGCAGGAAAGAATACCTTCTCCTGACCAGATCCGAGTGGAAGTGATATCAGGGCCAGTGGAACCGCAGGTTCTAGAAACTCCTGTACCCTAGCGGTGCCGGCAGCTACGATAGTACCTGATGCTGCAGCACTCCTGGAGGTTATTCGAGGATTTCTGGCCACTCAGCAACATCAGGTAGCAGCCTATCAGCAACAACAGACCCAGCAGCAGGAATAAAATGTGCTACTGAATCAGGGGTTACATGTAGCCCTTGAAAGAAGTTTTAGGAATGACTCGGGAGCGTCGGGGAGCTTTTGTCGACTTAACCCAAGATACTTTGACGGCACGGAGGATGCCATCATGGCGGATGCTTGGCTTCAGGATATTGAGGCCATATTGACCGCAGCAAAGTTTTTAACAGAAGAAAAGGTTGACCAGGTCAAACTATTACTTCAGGATCTCGCCCGTGATTGGTGGGCATCAGAAGAGGTTAGAATGAGGCGTCATGTTCCTTGGGATAGCTTTAGTACCAGATTTAAGGCTAAGTACTTTGGCGTGGTAGCACGGTATGAGCTACAGCAGAGATTTATCAGTCTCAAGCAGGCTGGTAAGACGGTAGATGGATATGCAGCGGAGTTCTGCACACTGAGTCGGTTTGTACCGACGATGGTGGCTACAGATCCAGAGAAGTCTATGAGATTCCAGCAGGGACTTCATTTAGAGATTCTACAGCTAGTAGAAGGGCACGACTATCAGACTTTTGATGCTATTTTAACGACGACTCGGAGGCATGAACTCACCCAACAAAGGTTGGCGACAAGACATGGAGGCCAGAAGAGGTCTCATCCCCAGAGTAGGGGCGGAGGAGCAATACAGCGAATATCGGTACCAGCACCCGACATCCGTATTCATGAGTCAGGAGCACCGTGGAGGACAACGGTATCAAAGATAACAGCACCAGTTCGGTATCAGCAGCCGAGGAACCAGCAGCAGCGCCATGGGGCGCCCATTGGATATACTTACTGCGGTGAGGGAGGAAACACTAGGGATGTGTATCGTTCAGCTAATAGGTTATGCATGAGGTGTGGCAGTCCAGGCCACAGGATTGCCAATTGTCCTATGATTCAGAGGCCAGGAGGGCCAGTTCAGCAGTTTTTGGCATTGCCAGCTCCGGAGGCAACACCAAACAGAGGTCCAGAGTTTGCCGTAAGGCCGCTAGCCCAGCGTCTGTCGACGTAGGATCAGATGTTTCGCCAGGCACAGAACCAGGGAGGCCAGCAGAGGCCACAGCAACATCATGGGCAAGGAAGACAGCAGCGGAAAGCTCAGCAAGGCTAAGGCCAGGCCTTCACCTTATCACTGGAGGATGCACTAGCTTCAGGTGACGTGGTTGCAGGTAATGTTTCTGTTACCTCTTTTTCTTCAGTATCATTGTTTGATTTCGGGGGTACCTACTCTTTTATATCTGTACGGTTTATAACACGTATTGGATTAGAGTTCGAGGCATTGTCAGAAAAGATAAATATACTCACTAGTAATGGGATCATAGGAGTTAGCAGAGTGTGCTTAGCGTGTCCGGTCATAGTGTATGGGCGATTATTGCCCGCATCTTTGATTGAGTTTCCTATGGAAAACTTTGACGTTGTCCTAGGCATGGACTGGTTGAGAGACATAACACGATGGAAGCATAACACGATGGACTTTGCGACCGGTTTACCTAGATCTTTGACCGGTCGAAACGCAGTTTGGGTAATTATGGATCGGCTTACGAAGGTTGCTCATTTCCTTCCTTTCAGAGTAGGACAGTCTACTGAGTAGTTGGCAGAAATATATATGAAGCAGATTATGAGACAGCATGGTATTCCAGTCAGCATAGTATCAGATCAAGACACACGGTTCACCTCTCACTTTTGGTAGAGTTTGTATCAAAGTTTGGGTACCAAGTTGAGTATCAGTACAACCTATCATTCGCAGACGAACGGATAGTCAGAGAGAACCATTCAGACATTGGAAGATATGTTACGGGCTTGTACTTTAGACTTCGACGAAACTTGGGAAGATCATTTCATTTAGTAGAGTTCTCTTATAATAATAGTTATCAGGCAAGTATACAGATGGCACCGTTTGAAGAATTATATGGAAGAAAGTGCAGGTCTGTTTGCCATTGATTGTAAAAGTACAGAACAATTATCGGAGGACTGAACTTAGACTCACAATACGAACTCGCTTGTACAAAGAAAGCCTAGGGACGAAAACCTAGGTACAGCAGTCTAAGTACGATTGTTTATTTTAGATTCTGGGGGGTGACGATAGAGGCTCGGGAAAGCGACGGCCGCTCTGCCTTACTCCTTGGACGATCGGTACGCAGCCTTGACTCGGGGAAGATCTGCTTGGTCGTTGACGAAGAAATGCCTTCTTGCTCTCTCTCTGATTGCTCTCCTGGCTTCTCTCTCTCTGTGTATATTCTCTCTCTGACTATGGAGGAAGTCTCTCTGTGTATACGTATTCTTCCCTGGTTTTTTTCTTTTTGCATATCTCTCTATATTACAAGGGAATGGCCCCTTGCTATTTATAATAGTGGGATGTGATCACTAGGGTTGCCAATGATTAGCTCTTGGAGATGGCGACGGCCTGGGGATTGATCAATCCAGGCCGTTCGTTTCTGGTTGTGACGAATCAGAACCATTAAGGGTAGATTACACCAAATCTCCATTAGCAATTAATGCTGATTGGCATAAATCTTCCTTATAATGATTCTCTAATATCTGCGAATAAATCAAATTTATTCTCCTGCCACGTGCCCCAGATCATTGGGATTCGACCCGATCTTGGATTGCCCTAAATCTGGGAGATTGATCGGCTGAGGACACGTGTCCTGAGAGCCAATGGTGAGACTGGAACTGCTTGCAGGTTGGGCCACATGAGATTTGGGCCGCATAAGACTTGGGACACGTGTCAGGGCTGTCTGGGTAGTGGCCCCCTCCTTCAGACTTCTGAACCATATGATGAGCCGCATGAACCGTATAATGGTGTGTTTGCTTGAGCCGCATGGGCATAATCTTCTTGAGCCGCATAGGGATGATTCCACTCGAGCCGCATGGGACAGCTTCACTCTGAACCGCATGGGAAGTCTTCACTTCGAGCCGCATAAGCACACCCACGTGGCAGGGCCACGTGGCATTTTGTTGCTCTCGGGGATCGTGTCAGAGATTTCTTTCTCTTTCCTAGAGATTCATCATCATGACAGAGTCATAATTACCTACTTTGGTGTCAGGTCTGTCAACTTTTCAGAGGGGTCAGCCGTCAAAGCAATTAATGCAGCGTGGATCGGAGGGGAGCACTGTCACGCCACATGTCTTCTGAGCCGCATAGAATGCCTCCGGCCGCATAGCTCATTATGCCGTATGACTCCCTGAGCCGCATGCGTTTTCTGAGCCGCATGGGTCTTTCTTGGCCGCATGAGTCAATTTCTTTAGTATTTTCCATGCTTCTACAGGACCCCCTTCAAAGTTTTCAATTTGTAAAATTGAAATACTTTGAACAAGAAGCATGGCTGTATTGGCCGCATATGCAATCCTGACCGCATAAGAGTTCTGGCTGCTTGGATGTGTTATTCGCATGACTGTTTCAGCCGCAGGGGGTGTGTTAGCCGCATAGATGGTCCCGTCCACGTGTGCGGGTCTTTATTTATCTCCAAGTTGCTTCAGCACCGTCTTTGTAGGGGGAATCTCAAGGGTCAGTTCATTAAATATTTTTGGATTTGATGCCTTGGGTCAATCCTGGAGACAAAACCCAAGGAGTCGGTTTCGCTCTTCAAGAGTCGGTCATTGGCCCACGTGTCCGCCTTCTCCCCTCCTCCTATAAATAGGAGGGGTTTGAAGAGAGAGAAGACTTCTTTATTTTCTTTCTTCTCTTATCTCGCTTGCCTTTCTTTTCTTCGATAATTGATGGCTCCCAAGAAGATCGTGGCAGTGAAGGGCAAGAAGGCGGCCTCCACTTCCACCTTGGGTGCGGTTGCTGCCCCGCCCGTCGTCGTGCCTGCTGTTCATCCTGACGTCCATCCCCCCATTGTTGGTAAGGATAATGTATGAATTAAGGAACCCCAACCGCCATGGCTACGTCGCATACTTTATGCCCGAGCCTTTGTAAATCGTATGTTCGTCCCACGGCTGAGCTGCAAACCGCATAAGAAAAACCATTGTGTCTGTATGTGCGCCTTATTAGTGAAACCGCATAGGTGGCACATAGACTTTTATTGTACGGAGCCGCATAAGCGGTCTTCTGAACTGGAGCCGCATGGGGCTTTTTGGAGCCGCATAAGACTTCTGAGAACTTCATGGGGGGCATGGATATTTTCTTGAGCCGCATGTGGTTTGAAAACACCTAATCAGCTCTTTTTTATTCTCTGTTTAACTTATTTTTTCTTTGTCTGTTCTTCAGTGAATTTGCCGGTTAACGCCGCCGGAGAACTCTTGGTGGGTAGCGCTCAAGCTGCTCTCGGCTATAGGTACGACCATATTGTTCAGCATGTGGCGGATCAGTTTTCGAGCGATGAACCTATGGCCAGATTGAATGCCATCAAGAATCAGCCTTTCCATTTCCTTAATGCTATGATGAACTCCGGGAAATTCGAAGGAGAGTTTTTGAAGCCTGCGTTCTTTTTTGGAGACGCCTTGACCGTGGAGAATGATCATGTTCTGGAGGTGTCGGAGGATTGGAATTTTGTTTCTAACGGGATGGCGATCCGCATCCCTCAGATGGAGCGACACTTTCCATTATCTTGGTTCAATATGCTCCTTTTGGACCGGAAGATGGAGGGGACTCTAACCCCTACCAGGAGTGGGATGTTCATGGGGAACATCCGTTATAATAACCATCTGAAGTCCATGGTTGCTGGCAAGGTGCATACCAGTTGTTCTGTGACAGGGTTGGTCCCAGGTTCTTTCCTGAATGTGGCAGGTCCTAACTTCACGTTTTCTACCGCCGATACTTTTATAAATCGACTTGCCCGGAAAGGCTCCTATCCCGTTGGTCGGCTGACGTTTCTTGGTTGGATACACCCTATTCCCTCGTGGATCAATTTATCTACCTGGATCCTGCAGAAGTATGAGGCTTTTTTGTGCGAGATTGGCCTGTACCATGCTATCCGAGGTACCAGTCATGGCTTGTTCATAAACAAGAAGCTATTCATGTCCCTGCTGGAAATGTATAATTGTCGTACAGGGACCTTTTACACACCTGTAGGGAAGATGGGACTTGCGCTCCATGAATTGCATGCGGTCTCCAAGTTTCCTTGGAGGGACGAAGCGTTTGAAGCATATTCTCCCACTAATGAGGAACTCAAAGATTTGGAACGACGGTATCCTGGCTTTGCAGCCCTTTACCAGGAGATATTGTGTCATTATAACACATGCCATCAGATAACCCGCAAGGATAACCTGGAAGGGAATGCTCCCTACACCAAGGATTGGATGCATTATCTCTTCTCAGCAGATGCCTCAGGTCTGGTTACCTCTCGTCGCCCTAGGTCTCGGAAGGCGGTCAAAGAATTGGTGCCATCTACTAGTGGCAGATTCGGGAGCCAAACCGACACTTTTGATTACTTTTACCAGGATACTCAAGAGCTGTCTGAGAAAGCGCTTCTGGCGGGATTTTTGATGATCTGGCTACGAAATTGTGTAGTCTCGGGAGGAACCGGTTCTATTGAGAGAATTAGTTGTAACTTTATCCTCCCGGCTGTGAAATTAGTCTTGCGAATCAGGCTGGCTCTCCTTCCGGCTATGGTGTGTAGCATACACCGTGGCCTTTGGACCTTAACGTCCAAAGTCATTGCCCGCGATGTGACCAAGGATTTTGAACGAACTGAGTTACCTTATCATTATTTGATGGGGTGGCTGCTGATACATTATCCATCTTTGATGAGGTCGGGCTCTGAGGGCGGTGCGACTGATGATGACGCCCTTATCTTCTGTTACCGTGATGAGCCTTGGGAATGTGAGGCCATGCGGGTTTGCCGGATGGTCTTGGCAAGGGCAGACAAGTATCATATTTTCGTATCCGTCCCTCGCTTTTCTGCCAGGGACATAGAGACTGTGCATATAGACGGTATTGCGCCTCCTCAACTTCTGGATGGCCAGATGCTCTTATGGTTGCATAACATCCGTCCCTCACATCTGGTGTACCGTAACCGCAATGCTGTTTTTCTGGAGCCGTATCTGCCTAGCAGGTTTGCCCGGCAGTTTGGGTACAGCCAACTTTGTTTAGACAGCCCCAGCTCTTGTCTGGGTTATGAGGGAAGTCTTCTTGATGGTATCAGAGCTTGGCAATATTATGATTCGTTCCATACTCGCACCATTTTCTCGGTCCCTGCTATTAAGGAGTCAGTGGAGATCTTGTATATGACGGCTCTGTATCTTGTCATGGCGAACAAGCCCCCGGTCGGTTTTGACCCAGGTACCAGTTTTATTGCTGGTACCGGTCTGGAGGAAGGCACTCAAGGGGCCAAGAAAAGAAAGACTAGAGCCGAAGTGCCAGATTTAGATTCCGCTGTTGAAGGTGATGAAGGCAACGAGCATAATGAAGATGACTCTATCCTTCCAGTGGTAGGCGCAGAGGTGGGTCAGTCGCATGTTTTGTCAGATGAGATGCTGAGGGATCAGTCCCTTGTTGCGCCTGGTCCTATCCCAAAATGTAGTAGGCAGGTTCCTCCTGTAGGCAGTGTTTCTCGATCCCAGAAGCTGGTTGCGACTAGGCACCGTCTGCCAGCCACAAAAGAGAGTGGAGAAGAAGTCAGTCCTGCGTCAGAGGTAACAAAACTGCTCCCGATCCCTTCTTCCTTCTTTTCTTTGAGTTTCAATCCAGATTGTCTTCGTTCCCTCTTTTAGGTGTCGGAGGAAGAAGAAGAGTTTCAGGATGTCGAGACGGTGACCCAGGATGACGGGGCCTCCCATGAGCCTGTTCCTATTCAAGAGAACGCAGATCAATCTGTACCCCCTTCAAGGTGACGGGGTCAGGGGACGTGACTGAGTTTAACTCGGGGATCCCGGGTGGGGGGACCATGCCCGTTGTGGATGAGCCGCGACCTTCATGCCCCTCCCCTGGTAAGATTAGCCGAATCTTAACCCATGAGGAAGCCTATCTGCTCTATCATCATGTCCTTCGGGTTACGTCGATTGACTGTTATTCTGGACATTCAGGTCCTGCCCCTTCAGTGCCGAGGATGGACGTCGTCGAGACAACCCCAACCGAAGGGGCATCGGTGGAAAGGGGTGTACTTTCTCACTGCCCGACTCGTCTTGATGGGCCTTCTGGGGCCCGAGTTTAACGGGCCAGTTCTCGGGGCAGTCGGGGCAGGGAACAATGGTCCTTGCATCATCCTCCGCTCCAATGGCTTCGAGAATCGACCTTTCTTCCCTGCCGAGCATCCAAGCTCTCCGGACGACGGAAGATGAGTTGGCCGCTATTCATGCATCGTTCTGCTCGGACTCCGCTCCCTTGGTGGCGAGCTCTAGCGTTACTCCTCCGACGTTGCCGCTCCGGCTTCCTCTGACGCCCTCCTCTGCTGAAGTTTTGAACGACGCGTTGCAGGATGTGGTTGCCAGTTTCCATCGTCATTTGAAGAGAGGAATCGAGGCCGCTGTAGAAAGAGGGACCTCTTTTACCTTGGCCCGAAGATACGCCTATGGTCAAATAAACATCCTTAGGGATCTTCCTGATGATGCAGGAATGGCTTCGCTTCTGGAGGCAAAATTGTTGGGGGCTGATCAGCTGGCGTCCGAGCTTCGAGTATTACGGCAGGCTGATCTGCCTGCTGTTATAAACGAGGAGCGGAATTTCCTTATTGCTATTATAGAGAGGACCAGAGTGGCTCGAGATAAGACCCGACCGGCCGTACTGAAGGATCTCAGCGACTTAGCTGATCGGTATGATCAATTGAGTTATGCGACCGAAAACGTTGTGGCTCGGGAGGAGTCTGTCTCTCGTGAGATTACCGAGATGCGGGAGAAGATCCTTGCACTTCAGAAGAAGTTGACTTTCCTGGAGTCTGAACTCGAGACTGCCCGCAATGACAGGGGGCTAATTGTTCAGGAAGCTGACAGGGTTACTCAAGCTTCGACTAACCTGGAGACTGTCTTGAAAAAATTGGAAGATGACTATCAGGCGCTCCTGGATTTGGACAATGAGGAGCGGTTACTCCAGGAGGCCGAGCGTCGCGCTCGACAACGGATTGAGCGGGAGACCACCTCAGTGAGAGACCGCCTCCTAGAATTGAGTAACACTGAAATGTAGTCGGCCTTTTCTTTTTCCTTCTTTTTCTTTCTCTTCTCCTTCTCTATTTTTTTGAAAGGGACGTGGTCCCGAAGTTTGTAGTACTTCTTTTCTTTCTTCAAATAAAGAGTATTTTCCATTCTACCCTTTATTTGTATTGCCTGTTGTGCCTGTGATATTGTGGTGATGTTCTCCCCCGCATAGGGGATATATTTGTGGACCTGTTACCCATGGCATACCTTAGTTTTAGGTAGAGATAACAAGTTTCGGTCAGGATGCCTGAAGCAGCCATAGCAAAGTGGTCATGGGTGCTCTTGGTATTGAGAAAAGAATTGCCGTAGAGCAGCTGGGCTCCTGGGGCATGATGAAGTGATAGGTTTGTGTTAAGAAATTTAGCTGAGGATATTTGTGGGCCTATTACCCTTGGCATACCCTGGTTTAGGATACGGATAATAGGATGAAGGGGAACTGGCATACTTGCTCAGAGGTAACGAGGACATGGCAAGTAGGAAAGTTTTTCGAACGTAGAGTCTTCTTGTTCAGAGGTAATGAGTACATGGCAGGAGCGAACTCGACGGAGGGTATTGGTGGTCAACAGAGGACATTTGTGGTCAACAGAGGACATTTGTGGTCAACAGAGGACATTTGTGGTCAACAGAGGACATTTGTGGACCCATTACCCTTGGCGTACTCCGGTTGTGGGTACAGGTAATAGGTCGAAAGGGGATCATCATACTTACTCAGAGGTAATGAGGACATGGCAAGTATGAAGGTTTCTTCTACGGAGCCTTCCCATTCAGAGGTAATGAGGACATGATAGGAGTGGCCTCAATGAAGGGGGGTACGTAGAATAACTCAGAGGTAATGAGGACATGGAAATTCTATGTAGGGGTGATTTGTTTTTGGCGGAAATGGACGACTCAGAGGTGATGAGGATATGGTCGTCTCGAAAATTTGTGGATCCGTTACCTTTGTTGTGCACTGGGAGTACAGGTATTAGATCATGAGGGAGGATCTCTTGTAGGAAGAAAGTTCAGCGGTATGATCATACATAACTTTCTACCTGAAAGAGTGACCAGGATGTGAGTTCAGAGGCACCATCGGGTACATGACTCGAGAATCTGGAGAATGGTGAGTGTGAGTTCAGCGGTACCAGCGGGTACATGACTCAAAAATCTAAAAAATTATGGGGTGAGTTCATTGGTACTAGCGGGTACATGACTCGACAATCCATGATTGTTGGAATCAAAGTGTAAGTTCAGAGGTACCAGCAGGTACATGACTTGGAAATTTGGGATATCTTTATGGAAGAAGGGCATGAGTTCAGCGGTACACGCGGGTACGTGACTCGAAAATCTATAAATGTTGGAATCAAAGTGTAAGTCCAGAGGTACTAGCAGGTACATGACTTGGGAATTTGGGGTATGAGTTCAGCGGTACAAGAGGGTACGTGACTCGATAAGTTAGAAAATTAGGGGGTTGAGTTCAGAGGTACCAGCGGGCACATAACTCGAAACTCTGGAAAATGTTGTTTAAATATAGTATTTCTTCAGGAACTTGCCGTTGACGGGCAACATGAGCAAGTCTCCGTTCTGCTTGGCGAGGCGGTAAGCACCATTGGAGAACACGGCCTCGATGATAAATGGGCCTTCCCATTTTGGCTGGAACATGCCGGTGGTCTTGTGAGTCATGACCATTGGCCTCCTGACTGCCAAAACAAGATCGCCCACTTGGAATGTTCTGATTTTGACCTTTTTGTTGAAGGCTCCTGAGATACGTGCTTGGTATAATTCGATCCTTTGCTGGGCTAGGAGACATTTTTCATCTAAGGCCTCTAACTCTTGTAGTCGACGTCGGTAGTTATCATCCGATGTCAATTGATAAGTGAGGGCGACTCGGAGTGAGGGAATCTGAGTCTCTAATGGGAGAATTGCCTCACTTCCGTACACCAGAGAGAATGGTGTATTCCCGGTGGCTGTTCGAACCGTGGTGCGATAAGCCCATAAGCACTCGCCGAGCTTCTCGTTCCAGTCGCGTTTGTTGGAGGAGACAAATTTCTTGAGGAGTTTGATGATTGTTTTGTTGAATGCCTCTGCTAACCCGTTTGCTGCCGGGTTGTATGGTGTCGAAGCGACATTCTGAATGCGGTGTTTATCACAGAATCGCTAGAATGCGTGGCTTATAAACTGCGGACCATTATCATGGACGATCCTTCGGGGCAGTCCAAAGCGGTAGATGACGTGGTGCTTCAGGAAGCTGATTACGTTCGAAGTCTTGACTTCGGCGAGTGGGACATCTTCTGTCCACTTTGAGAAGTAATCAGTGATCGCAAGTATGAAGCGATGTCCTCGGGAGGAAGGTGGGGTGATTAGACCAATGATATCCATTCCCCATGCTTCGAATGGCCAGGATGCCACTGTCGGATGTAGAAATTCGGATGGTTGGTGAATGAAGTCTGCATGGACTTGACAGGCCTTGTATTTTCGGGCATAATCTATTGCATCAGCCACCATCGTGGGCCAGTAGTAGCCCATCCGGCGAAGGCGATCTTGCAGCTTAGGGCCAGGCTGATGGGCCCCGCAGACACCGTCATGAGCCTCTCGTACGGCTTCTTTGGCTTCTGCGTTCGACAAGCACCGAAGTAGTAATCCATCGTAGGAGCGGCGATACAGCATTTTCGTCTCTGTATCGTAGAAGAATCTGAGAGAATGCCGTCTGATAGAAATAGCCTCCTTCGGGTTCTCGGGCAGGATGTCGTAGACCACGAAGTCTATGAATGGTTATCTCCAGTCTGGCGCTCCGTCGATCATCTGAGCAGAATAACTCGCCATGGCTTGAACGTTGTTCTTGGGACAGACCAGCTCATGGGCGATTACATCGACCGAATGATGAGAGTGGTTTGGCACTGCTAGGGAAGCAGCCAGGCCTGCTAGGGCATCAGCTTCGATATTTTGGAGTCTGGGGACGTGTTCGATGAAGAATCCCTCGAATGATGAGATAATGTTGATCGCTATTTGGTGGTAGGGGATCATGTCTTCATGGCAGACTTCGTACGTCCCCCGAATCTGGTTGACGATTAATTGCGAATCGCCGTATGCTTCAAGGTATTCTACCCCCAGTTCTCTTGCGAGTTGGAGGCTAATGACCAAAGCGTTGTACTCGGCCACGTTGTTAGAGCAGGGTTCCGTGAGAGAGTAGGCGTGATTGATCACTAGCCCGGTAGAAGAGACTAATACTACTCCGACTCCGACGACGATGTTGCCCTTGGGTCCGGTTCTTGCGCCATCGAAGAACATCCACCATATGTTATCGTGGGTGGTTGTATTTGAATCGGCGACCTCATCTGGGATTTCTTCGTGTACTCTGATGATTCCGATCCTGGATGGGCTGCCAAAAAGTCTGCCAGGGCTTGACCTTTGACAGCCTTCTGCAGGACGAAGATCATATGATAGGGGGACAGCAATATCGCCCATGTAGCGAGGCGGGAGCTGAGTGCCCCAGGTTTGGTCATGAGGACCCTGAGAGGGTTGACTCGTGAGATCACATGTATCGTTTGTCCGGTGACATAGTGCCGTATTTTCTGAATGGCGAACACCGCATTCCTTCTCCACAGCGGTATATCGGTGCTCTGGCCCAATCATCATTCGGCTGAGGTAATATATGGCCTGCTCATGGCCTGCGTCGTTGTTCTGTGCTAGCAGAGCCCCGAGGGAGTGTTCCATTGCTCGTACATAGAGCAGGATTAGTTTTCTAGGGGCCGGGGCCACCAGGACTGGAGGATTTGATAAATATTCTTTGATGTCATCGAAAGCGCGCTGGCATTCCTCGTCCCATACGAATGAGACTCCCTTCTTCATGAGGTGGGTGAACGGTCAGCATCGCCCGAAGAGGTTGGAAATGAACCTCATGATATAAGCTAGCCTCCCTTGGTGGCCTCTAAATTCACGGAGATTTCTCGGGGGACCCATCTCCATGATTGCCCTCGTTTTCTTGGGGTCTATATGGATACCCCGTGCAGTAATGATGAAGCCCAAGAACTTCCCGCTGGATACGCCCAAGAACGATTTCGTAGGGTTCATCTTCAGATTGTGGGCTCGCATTAAGTTGAACACCGTTCTCAGGTCTTGCAGATGATCTTCCTTACGGCGACTCTTGACGGCGATGTCGTCGACATAGCATTCCACTATCTTGCACAAATGTTCTCTGAAAATGATACTCATGGCTCGCTGATATGTAGCGCCAGCATTCTTTAGACCGAATGGCATGACTGTGTAGCAGTATGTGCCAATCGGGGTTCGGAATGAGGTGTGCTTTTCGTCGTCGGGAGACATCTTGATTTGATTGTACCCCGAGAATCCATCCATGAATAACATACGTTCAAAGCCGCATGTATTGTCGATCATGATGTCTGTGATAGGAAGGGGAAATTCATCTTTGGGGCATGCCTCGTTCAGGTTGCGGAAGTCGATGCAGATTCAAATCTTCCTATTCTTCTTGAGGATGGGTACTATATTGGCGACCCAATCAGGATGTTGCTCTTCATGAATGAAGCCGCTGGCTATTAGCTTATTGACTTCGGCTTCGATCGCGTCCATAATGCCTGGACGGAAGCGTCGTTGTTGCTGTTTGACTGGCTTTGCATCGGGCCGTATGTTGAGTTTGTGGAGAGCGATGTCAGGATTTAACCCCGGCATGTCTTCATAGCTCTAGGCGAACACATCAATGTATTCTCTGACAAGTTCTAACAGCGACTCTCGTTCTTCGTCAGTTTGGCTTTTACTGATAAAGATCGGTTTTGGAGAAGATTCGCTGCCGAGATCCACTTGTATGACCTCATCTTCAGTAGGAGGTTCTCTCAGTTCGAACCGCTTTTCCCACTGTGCGTCTAATTGCTAGGCCCATGGCTCTAGCTCAAGGATTTCGGGGATGTCTTCGTCTTCCTCGTAAGCGTCGGTGAATGCCATGTTGACTAACATGACTTGTCTGAACTCATCTTCGATGCTGGTATCTGAGTCGGAAGTTGGTGATCCGGTTGAATGTGACTGCCAGTCGTATTCTTCATCTGAGCTTTCAGGGGTCGTAGTAGGCGTTACATACCCTAAACTGCATCGGGTTTTATTATAGTAGTTCCATGGTTTGCCCGCCGGGGCTGGTGTCTTCAAAGGTAATCGTCGTCCAGTGCCGTAGTTCAGTCCTGGCGTTGTCTCTAAATCATACCCCTATTTCTGTATGAGATATTTGGATTGAGGGCTATAGAGATACAGAGGCAGTCTTCTAGCATCTGACCCGAAGTCGACTTCTTCCATGGCGAGGGGATGCGGGTTGTTCGTCCGGCCGAAGATGATTGGGTGGTCCCCTCCCTCGATTATTCGGTAAGCATCTTCTACTGGAGTAAGTTGGATAGCGGTGTACACATTTGTCACCTGTGTATGTAGGTGAGTGCCTATACCGTGTTCTATAGCATACATTGTACATAGCTTATTGAGCTCGGTGTAGTTCAAAGATAACCCTTTATTGATGAAGTAAGGTATCTTTTCTAGAGGGATTACATCATCTGCGGAGGGAGCGTCAGTGTGGGCAGCCACATACTTAGCTAGCTCTGGTTCCTCTTCGGCTACCCCCTGTATGAATGAAGATTGAGAGGGCATCCTAGTCAGCTTGATCTTCAGAGATTCAACTGATGGAGCGGAGCATGGGGTTGTTGGTAGACTAGCAACCCCCAGTCTGGTACTTGATGTGGAGCGAGGGGTGGCTGGTTCGCTTGAAGTGTCAGACCTCGTATCGGGGTGACGACCTTTCTTAGGCAGGCGTATCGTCAGAGGTCTATCAGAGGGATTGAGCTTCTCTGTTTGGGATTGACCGACTCTTGGCAATCTGATGGTAAGTGGCCCTGTCGTGGGTCTCGGTACCTGGCCGAACCTTGGCAGCCGGATTCTCAACTGCTCTTCCTATGCCGAGAGGCTGATCGTGTCACCCCCATTTCCTGTATTTCGTATTTATACTCGTAGTTGGATTTTGGCTTGTATTTTTAATTTTCTCGACTTGCAGAATTTTGGGTTTTCTCGTATTTCGGGTTTTGGTTCGGCTTGGTTTTAATTGGTTTGGTTTAGTTTGGTTGGTTTAATATGATTGGTACACCTTAACCTACACTCCTCCCTCAACACACCACAACCCACCACCATTAAAACCCACCAACCTTTCTCTCTCCTCCATAATTTCCATTTATTTCCTCCATCTTCTTCTTCTTCCTCCACACACCACACAAACACTTAGGCAAGTGCACCTTGCCAACAAATAAGCACCCAATTTTATTTATCCATTTGATAGATTAGGACATGTAGATCAACATTAGAACTTGGAATTTTGTGATTTGGAGTCTCCATTGTTCTAGATCTAAGTTTTAATTATTTTTGGAATTCCTTGGTTTTGATCTATTAAACTTTGATTTTAGCTTGTTTTGATGCTCCCATGTGGAAGAGAATTCAATTTTACTCAAGTTAGAACTTTAAAAATCTAAATTTGGTTTTGATTTGGCTAAGTTGTGAAGATTTGAACTTGGTGTTCTTGAGAGTTCAGCCATGGTGGAGCTCTCGGCCACAGCTTTTTAGCATCTGGCCGATTGCGCACTATTCCCTGGCCTGTGCTCTTTAGCGCATGGCCATTTGCGCAAGATCCTTGGCCAGTGCTTTGCGCTGCGCTGGATTGCGCTGGCGCAGGCCAGCCATGCGCAAGCCAGCCATGCGCAAAGTAACCCCTGCGCAATCGACCATTGCGCAATCCATCTCTGTGCAACCAACTCCTGCACAGTCTACCTTCTGCGCAATCCATCTGTGCGCCATCTGCCCCTGCGCACTTGGCACCCTGCGCAGTTGGTACCCTGCGCAGCTCACCCTGCGCACTTGGCACCCTGCGCAGTATATACCCTGCGCAGCTCACTTGTCTATGATGAATTTGTTATTTCTTGATCTTGGCTCTCTATAGTCCTATTTTATATTAGTATTTTATTAGGTATTTTACGCCCATTTTATATCCTTACGCCTTTTTGGCATGAACTTGATTTTGCTTAATATGTTTGGAATGACTATTGTACATGGCCTGGTATGACAAGGAACTAGCATAACTTGACAGTGACCCGTAGTGGTGCACTCCTGACATGACCAACCTGACATGATAGTGGCCCGTCGTGGCGCACTCCTAACAAGTACCCTGACATGATTTACCTTGATAACTTGATAGTGGCCCGTGGCGGCGCACTCCTGACTTGACTTGACTTGATAACTTGACTTGACTTGCCTTGACACCGTGGGTATTCCTGCTTGCTTGTTTGTACAATCCACTTGTCTTGTCTTGCATCATGTCTAGGATGTGACTTCCTGGGTACCACGGCCAGGGACTCGCGCTAAATTGGATTAGGCTAATGATTAGATCAAACTAGAACATGGAGAATTCCCAGTCACAGGCAGTCTCGTTATCTGGGCGCTTTAATGGACTTGTAGCTTGCCGACGAGTAGAGCACATTTCCAGCACACTGTCATGTGTTGCACCCTCTAAGTCACCTAAGGGTACATTTGTCTCCCGGGCAATGTACCCACCTATAACTCTCAACCCGCGGAAGGATAACTGGATGGTCTGCAGGGCTTGGGACTGGAGTTTCTCACTTGCATCTTGTTAGTAATTAGGCTTGTGATAACCCTAGTTAGTTAAAGTAGTAAGCCGTAGTACTTGCTTGGCCGATTGTGAATGAATGGTGTCCAGCCTTGTCTAAGTCTTGTCTAGCCTTGTACCTGGAACTCTTGATCATGATTGTTTTACTTATCTCTAACGATAAATGGGTAGAGACAGTGAGCTATTCAGGCGAAGGGGTACAATCCCGGTCCTTGTTTGGTTTAAGGATTGTAACCTGGCTCCCGGAATGGTTCCACGTCCCTAGTCGTTTATCGCCCTGTGTACTTTACTACTTGTACTTTCTTTTATTCTTATGTTCTGATATGCTGGCTTTTGTTCTTATTTATGGCCTCCTTTGTGGCACTTGCTCTTTCTGGGGTTTGACCCAGCTGGTTTTGTGTGGCCAGATTTCGGAGCAGCTCCCGAGGATCTACCAAGCTTCCAGCCCAATGGTGACAACTAGACGGAACCCGGGCCAAGAGTGGGTTTTCCTTTTGTTTCACCCACTAATATGTAAATTTATTCTTTTGAGGCGTTTAGCCGACGAGCACCTGTTAGCTCGATGCACATTTACTTACTGTCTGCCTACGGGCTGTAAACATGATTAACAAATCCTAGGGTTGATCATGTATGACTGAACTCTTGCTAGTCCTATCATTTTGTACGACTAGCTTCATGATCATCCAATATGTAATATTTGGGACGCCTTATATATATATATTTGATGCTCTAACATCTTGTAACTCTGTTAATTGCTTGAGATTGAGACAATAGGCTTGACCTTAAGAGACTGCTGGCTTGTAGTAAACCCTCATATCTAGACAGCCGTGACCGTATAGTTGAGATGTATTCTATTTCAATATACGTAGCTGGCTGTGTCTGCCCCCGCTCTCCAGTATTCTGGTTCTGGGGCGTGACAGATCGCGTCCTTACGCAGCGTGGCCGTAAGGGGTACGAAATTGCCTGGCTTGCGAGCCTGGAGGTGGATTGTCTTCTGATCCCGTGGTTGCTTCAACATCTGTTTGTTCATTTCCTCCTTCAAGGTGCCTCTTCGACTTTTTGTATAGGCAGGAGTCCGAGTAATAAGATTCGACCCCTTTGAAGGGATCGATGTCAGCAAATTTTGTCCTCACGAAGCCGTGCTTGTCGACATATTTAAAGCATTGGTGTAGCGTGGAAGGCACGATCATGTAATCGTGTATCCAAGGGCGCCCCAAAAGAATGTTGTATGAAGTGTCGGCATCTATGACGTAGCAAGTGACTTCTGATTGGAGATCGCCAATCTGACATTTCAGACGAATCTTTCCAATAGGGTAGCTCCTGTCCGAATTAAAACCGCTGATGGCGGTGCTTGTAGGTGTCAGGCGATGCATTGGGATGTGGAGATGATGTAGCAGACCCTTTGGGATGATGCTTATGGAAGACCCAGGGTCAATGTGCATCCGGTCCACCTTTATGTCGCCGATGTAGCCTGTATAGTATAATGGGCGATCGTATAGATTAGTCTTGATGAGCATATCTTGTGGAGTGAAGACGATGTTGGGCATTGCTCCCGTACAGGCACTGTCTTGGAGGTCTGCGGGCTGATTTTCTTCCGTGAGATTGACCTGAGCCAGGTACGCATCGGCATTTTGAAGTGCATCGCTCAAAGCAGTACGGACATCCTTTGAGAGCCTCAGGAGTTCATATAAGGACAATTTGGCCGGTGTATTGGCCAATTGTGCCAAGATGTCGAAGTTGTAGGGCCTCTCCAGCCCCTGAGATGTTTCCTTTCGAAGGGATTTGTCGAAGCGAGTCTCCTTCGGCCTAGGCTTGCCGGTCGTCGAAGGCTGAGCCAGTCCCGGAGCATCCGTGGTAATGGACGGATGATCATCAGTCGAGTTTTCAGCCACAGGTTGAGATTGTGCTCCGGATCGAGTAACAACGGCCGTGACTTCCTCTTCATCTGCTGAGGTGGTACGGCAGGATCTGACTTTTCCACTTTTCTTTTTAGAAGATGGAGTGGACTGAGTTACCTCGTGGACTAGGTCCGGATGGACCCACATGATTTCCCCCCGTGAGGTGGTGAGGGGTACTAGACCAGCAGCTTGAGCAGGCGGAAGATTAGCAATCTCCATCGTTGCCAGAGGGATGGGTATAACCCCGTCCTGGATCTCTGTTGGAGGGAAGCTGCCGAATTGTACGGACACCATGTTGGCTGCTACGGTTACCTCCTCGAAATCGATGGCTAGAGCGTTCGAATCGATGAGGTTTTGGATATATCGTTTCAATTGGTAGCAGTCGTGCGTAGCATGGTGGACGTAGCGGTAGTAATGGCAGAACTTTGGGTTCTCCAGATCAGCCGGCCGAGGCTCCCGTCTTGGTGGAGGAAGCTGAATCCTATCTCCTTGTATGAGCATGTCCAAGATAGGCTTGACGTGACCGTCTTCAAAAGAGTAAGTGATTTGAGGCCATTGTTTGTCCGCAAGTTGCGACTCAGGCTTCTGGGCTGTATCGGCCACCATAGCCTGCATGTCTCTGTTGTCCCAGTTGTTGGAGGGGCTACCCCCATTGTCGTTGGTGGTGCTGGGATGCTTGCTTTTGTTCTCTCCCTCTGAGATATGTAATCCCAATTGGCGAGCCTTCTTTAATCGTTCTTCGGCACTTATAGCACTAATGATAAAAGCTTTCCAGTCCTTGAATTGACTCTCGCCCATCCAGAGACTGATTGTTGGGAGTAGTCTCTTTTGGCAAATTTCGATCAAGGAGGAGTTCGGGTTGCCAGATGGTAACTTCATTACGGTTTGACGAAACCGCTCAATGTAATTCCTCGTTAGCTCTTTCTCTCCTTGAATGACGTCCATGAGGGTAGACATCGTGACGTCCTGCCCTACCTCATAGAACCTCTCCAAGAACAGGCGTTTGAAGCCAGCGAAGGAATGGATGCAATTGTCCGGCAGGTTGCGGTACCAATCGAAGGCGACTCCTTCCAATGCCCTAATGAATAACCGTGTCAGGATAGCATCATCATGGGGCAGATGGTCGGTAGTGACCTCGAAGTAAGTGATGTACCGACTTGCTGAGGTCTTGCCATCATAGGGGTTGATATTGAACGGCTTATATCTTGGTGGGAATGGAATATCCCTCCATTCAGCAGGATATGGTTGCCGTATTCTGAAGTCTTGAGAGTTTTCTCTGGCGTAGAACATGGCTCGGAGCTCTTGAACTTCTCTCCTTACTTCTCGGATCTCATCTGTCGTAGTCGGAGCCGTTACTTCGGGAGGATTATTGCCTGGGTTCGGTACCGCCGAATTTGAATCTACGTTGATTGGGGGACCCGTGCTTGTCTGGCCATGTGTCACCCCCTACAGATTAGGAAGCGCCGCTTTGATCTCGTCTACAGACTTGACCAAGGCGTGCAATATGGCCTCCAAAGTGTCGATGCGCTGGCGATCACCGGAACCGCCTTGATTGTTGTCTGTCATGAACACCATCTTCACATGAGGAGTGACGGAAGGAGTGGTGGAGGATGTACCCTCCGAGTCGTACCCATGCATCGAGAAATCATCAGGATATGTGGGGATGTTCTCTTCAGGTTCAGACTCGGAAGGAATACTACCCCCGGCTTCGGAGCTTGCTTCGTCTAGGATGTCCTTGGGGACGTCGGTATCTGTTGTATCCGTCGGAGGATTTGCTTCCTCCAGTCCGTATTTCTGGAATGTCGGATTGTCGTGGATGTTTGGAGGAGTGCTACCCCCAGTTCCGACGACCCCCAATGTTGCAGACGAAGAACTTCCTACCGCAGCAGTTTTCATCTTCGAACGGGTGTGTTGAAATACCCCAGTGGAGGATAACCCTTTAGACGACGGTTTCTTAGCTGCAATAGTTGACACCTTTGGGCTGGAGATGCTCGTTTTCTTTCCTCTTCCCTTGGCGAGAACTTTCTGCGCGGACTTGCAGGAGACAATAGGAGGTGCCTCGTCTTCTGAGCTCGGGTGATGTAGTCTTTGGAAGAAGGATGGTCGGTCTTCCATCACCGCCGCATTGCTGCAACAGCAGTTGACGATGATCTGGGTGCATTGATGTCCGTGTGAGGGCTCTTTATACCCCGAAGCTCCTTCTCTTTCCTTGCGTTTGTGGAGGATAACCTCACGCAGGTCAGAGGAACCACTTTGTCTGTTTGCCGCCGGGGGCTGGACTTGAGTGGTTTTATACAACTTTCCATCAGAGGCCCGTATGATAATCAGTGGGACACCCCGATAGTCAGAGGTTAGGGCAGTCGTCTGGACTTGATGAGCCCGCGCTGCCCTAGACTTCCTTCTTTTAGCACTTGTGGGTGCGTAATAGGAGGAGTCTAAGTCGAATACCACAGAGTCTAGATTATCATCCAGAGAATGATCAGAGTCAGGACCGCATGAAAGCCGGTCGAAGACTGATCGAGAGAAGCGTGGGATGGATGCTATGCGGCTAGCATTGGGTACCGTGCAGGCTGTCTGCATGCGGCTGTCTTTTGTTGTAGGATGAGTCTTTATGCGGTTAGGAGTCACGACCGTGCAGGATGACCGCATGCGGTTGGCATCTGTGGCCGCATGGGTTTTCTGCAAGCGATTGACTTTAATAGCCGTATGAGTCTCATCCGTGCGGTTGGCAACTGTAGCCGCATAAGTTATGCGGCTGACAGATGTGGCCGCATGAGTTTTCTTTATGCGGTCGGCGGTTGTAGCCGCATGGGTTTCTCCCTGCGGCTAATACTCTTCTGCGGCTCGGATCGCGTAGAGTTCCTCTTTGCCCCTGCAAGTCCAGCATCATAGTGTTTTCTTCTGCCAGACTTAGGGACAGCAGAGTTGTCTACGGTCTGAAGTGGGGCCGCAGGGGAGTCTTTCTCGCCATCTTGAGCAATAGAGAGCACCCCATCAAGGGCTTGCGGAGGAGCAAATGATTTTGGCCTCCACTCTTTGCGAGCCTTTATGGTGCGGGTGCACTTCTGGACCGGGCCAGTGCTACCTTCAGAGAGCATCTCTTCGAACGCCTGTTAGTCGAAGCGTACGACCATCTTCTGTTGTGTAGAGCCAAGTTTGGCTGCGTCCGATTGCGTCACCAACTCCTCAGCCGTGGAGAAGTTCCATCTCCAGCAGAGTCGCCATCGTGTTTGCCATTGATTATAAAAGTACAGAACAATTATCGGAGGACTGAACTTAGACTCACAATACAAACTCGCTCGTACAAAGAAAGCCTAGGGACGAAAACCTAGGTACAGCAGTCTAAGTATGATTGTTTATTTTAGATTCTGGGGGGTGACGATAGAGGCTCGGGAAAGCGACGGCCGCTCTGCCTTACTCCTAGGACGATCGATACGCAGCCTTGACTCGGGGAAGATCTGCTTGGTCGTTGACGAAGAAATGCCTTCTTGCTCTCTCTCTGATTGCTCTCCTGGCTTCTCTCTCTCTGTGTATATTCTCTCTCTGACTATGGGGGAAGTCTCTCTGTGTATACGTATTCTTCCCTGGTTTTTTTTCTTTTTGTATATCTCTCTATATTACAAGGGAATGGCACCTTGCTATTTATAATAGTGGGATGTGATCACTAGGGTTGCCAATGATTAGCTCTTGGAGATGGCGGCGGCCTGGGGATTGATCAATCCAGGCCGTTCGTTTCTGGTTATGACGAATCAGAACCATTAAGGGTAGATTACACCAAATCCCCATTAGCAATTAATACTGATTGGCATAAATCTTCCTTATAATGATTCTCTAATATCTGCAAATAAATCAAATTTATTCTCCTGCCACGTGCCCCAGATCATTGGGATTCGACCCGATCTTGGATTGCCCTAAATCTGGGAGATTGATCGGCTGAGGACACGTGTCCTGAGAGCCAATGGTGAGACTGGAACCGTATGCAGATTGGGCTGTATGAGATTTGGGTCGTATGAATTTTGGGCCGCATAAGACTTGGGACACGTGTCAGGACTGTCTGGGTAGTGGCCCCCTCCTTCAGACTTCTGAACCATATGATGAGCCGCATGAACCGCATAATGGTGTGTCTGCTTGAGCAGCATGGGCATAATCTTCTTGAGCCGCATAGGGATGATTCCACTCGAGCCGTATGGGACAGCTTCACTCTGAACCGTATGGGAAGTCTTCACTTCGAGCCGCATAAGCACACCCACGTGGCAGGGCCACGTGGCATTTTGTTGCTCTCGGGGGATCGTGTCAGAGATTTCTTTCTCTTCCCTAGAGATTCATCATCATGACAGAGTCATAATTACCTGCTTTGGTGTCAGGTCTGTCAACTTTTCAGAGGGGTCAGCCGTCAAAGCAATTAATGCAGCATGGATCAGAGAGGAGCACTGTCACGCCACATGTCTTCTGAGCCGCATGGAATGCCTCCGGCCGCATAGCTCATTATGCCGCATGACTCCCTGAGCCGCATGCATTTTCTGAGCCGCATGGGTCTTTCTTGGCCGCATGAGTCAATTTCTTTAGTATTTTCCATGCTTCTACAAGGTTCCCTCTGGCATGGGACAATGTGGGAGAACAAAAATTATTGGGACCATAGATGATCACGCAGACCGTAGAAACAATCAAGTTGATCAGGGAGCGACTTTGAGTTACGCAGGACAGATACCAACACTGGGCAGATCAGCATCGTAGGACTCTAGAGTTTGATGTTGGTGACTAAGTGTTTCTGCAAATTTTGCCTACTCGGGGTATCATCAGATTTGGAACTCGAAGAAAGCTTAGTCCGAGATACGTTGGTCCGTTTGATATTCTCGCTCGGGTAGGTGATGTTGCTTATCGTCTTGCCCTTCTGCCTTCGCTACGTGATGTACATGATGTGTTTCATGTATCTCGGTTGCGTAGGTATGTCCCAGATCCGAGTCACGTCCTCGATCATTCTGAGCTAGTCGTCGGTACCGACCTGACTTACGAGGAGCAACCCGTATCCATTTTTGATCGACAAGAGAAGGTGCTCAAGAACCGGACTATTAATCTTGTCTGCGTCACTTGGGGCCATCACTCACCGGGGGAGTCGACATGGGAGCGCGAGGGCGAGATTAGATCTCGATATCCGCACTTGTTCGACTCGAAAGGTATATTTATCCT
This sequence comes from Iris pallida, assembly GCA_029216955.1. Classification (NCBI taxonomy): domain Eukaryota; kingdom Viridiplantae; phylum Streptophyta; class Magnoliopsida; order Asparagales; family Iridaceae; genus Iris; species Iris pallida. The sequence goes on from JANAVB010021399.1 coordinate 7,735,340, forward strand.
TATGCCTTTGTAATATGTTTCCCTATTTTTCTTGCACCCACTAGGTGGATGATTGTTCTCTAATACCTGTTAAAATTGATGAGATTTCATGCATAGTTAGCCTTGTAATTAGTATCTTGCTTGCTTTGATTTTTCTATCAAGTCTTGGCAAAAATTCTGAGGACGGAATTTTTCTAAAGAGGGTAGAGATGTCACTCCCCGATCCTGATATACGTATTCTTTCATAAATCTTGTACATGGTATCCTGTATTTTACATGTGCATAGTTCTATTTATTATTTATTAATGGCTGCATGTAGCCTTTAAGCATGTCATTAGTAGAATGGTTAGAGCGTGTTTAGAGATTATGGTTTTCTTAAACCAACCCAACCCCTATATATATTCTCTTCTTTACTCTCTTTCTTCATTCACTCTTTCATTCATTTTCCTCAACCACAACCATTAAGCAAGTACAACTTGCTCAAAAGTGGAGATTTGTGCATTTTTCATCCTTGGTTTTTCTTTTGATATTATTTGTCTATATTGTTCTTTTTATCATCCTCTACAAGTTTAGTACTTGATATTTTCAGTTTTGAATGATGGATTCTTATAGATCTAAGTTTATATCATTTTCGGTTTTCCTTGGTTTTGATATATTAAACTTGCTTGTTTTCAAAATCTAGTTGTTCCATGTGCTAGAGCATTTCTTTTTGCCCAAATTTGACATTTGAGAAGTTAGATTTCATGTTGTTTTGACCGAGTTGTGACAGTTTGAAGTTCATGGGTTTCATGGCCATCTTTCTCGAATTTTTGGAGAAGATTAGCAGCTCGATCGCATAAAGCTTTGGCCGCTTGAAGTCCTACGGACTTCATTGCTTGCCGCATGAGCTTTGGCCGCATGAAGTCCTGCGGACTTCATTGCTTGCCGCATGAGCTTTGGCCGCATGAAGTCCTACGGACTTCATTGCTTGTCGCATGAAGCTTTGGCCACATGAAGTCATACGGACTGCATGCTTGGCCGCATGAGCCTTGGCTGCATGCGTCCTTGTGTCTTGGTCCTCATTCCTGATCTAACTACCTATGCGAGTGCTAGATAAACCAATATGTGTACTAGGATACAATCTATGTGAGCGCCGAGGTACTATCCTATGTGCTAAGTGTTCCTATGTGATACATGCCCGTACATCCAAGAGTCCAGCATTTACATAGCAAATGGTCGGTAGCAATTGTGGACACACACAAAAAAAGAAAAAGAAAATGTTGTCTTTTCTTTTTATTGGCGCAAGGTACCACAAATCTAGTACGCCCGAGAGATCCTGCGCTAAGGATCCCCGAGTACAAAAAGAAAAATTATGGGGAATGGGACGATGGAGATCGAGCGGCAGTTGCTCCTTTACTCCGTTGACACTCCGATTATAAAAGTAGAAGAAAACCTAAGAAAATTGCTAACCCTCGCCTCACTGGCAAGAAGTGCAGCAATTTGGCTGTTGAAAATGCTCTCCGTTCCGTCTGTTGAAGAATAAAGAAGCCCCCCTTTTATAGTCATTTTTGGACTGGAATGATGTTATGCGCCCACATAAAGAGACACGCTGGTTCTTACGTAGGCGCATGGTCCTGCTTTGGGCGCATAGGTGTAGGCGCATACAGGCTGCGCGATCGTGGATTGGTCATGGTGTTGATGTGGCTGCATGCTTCGGTGCACGACTGCTCGTGGAGACTGACGTGGCCATGCGCTTCGGTGCACGTTTTGATCGTGGCTTTGACTGAGTCAGGCTTGGGCGCATAGCCATGTGTCAGGCTATGCGCCCTCCTTCCGGAGGAGCTAGTCTTGGGCGCATGGAGTTATACTTGGACTGGACGTATGGAGCTTCATTTAGTGGGTGCATGGAGTCGTACTGACTGGGCGCATGGAGCTGCTTTGACTTGGGCGCATGGAGCTATGTTTGCTAAAAATTTTCATGCTTCTACATGACCCCCTTCAAAGTTTTTGACACTTGAGCAAGTTCGAAATACTTTGAAAGAAGCATGGATCGTCTTCTCGCAAGACAATGGGTGCATAGCACGGCTCTTCCCCTGGGCGCATAGTATTTTGGCCAGCCTGTCAGGGAGATACGGCTGTTGAGATTTGCCTCGAAATCCGAACTGCAGATTCATCGGAACAGAATTTAAAGTGGTCCATCCTTTATACGCCGTCCACGTCAGCAAGAGACAGTCGTATAGTATGCAGAGAGCTGGTCCTTCATATGGGTGCATAGGCTGTAGTGGGCGCATACACCATAGTTGGCGCATGGAGTATATGGGCGCATAGGAAGTGGCTCAGGCCTATAAATAGACCCTGGAGGAGAGAGAAAAGTTTATTATTCCTTTTCTTTTTGAAATTTTTAGAAAACTCTTCGTCTTATTCCTTTGAGAATCATGTCTCCCAAGGCCGCCAAGAGATCTGCAAAGGGCAAGGAGGGTGCGTCGAGTAGCTCTTCTCCTGCGGCGGAGTCCTCAGCAGTCCAGGACCCGATTTTGGGTGAGGGTGTGCTTCAAAAAATAAAGTCTCGAGCGTTAATTTGCGACGCTCAGATTTCTCTTCTGCAGGGACGCTTGTGCCTAGGGCAACATACTTCTGTGAGCATTACTATGCACCTACAGAAGTCATGCGCCAACACTGTGGTGTGCTATGCGCCCATGTGTTGCCATGTTATGTGCCCTTTAAGCTGTGGTATATTATGCGCCCGTTTAACTGTCCATGTGTTATGTGCCTACAAGTCTTATTTTAGGCGCATATCCTTTGGGTGCATAGCCATTTGGGCGTATAAAAGTCCATCAGAACTTAGTTTTTCCTGTGATTGTTTTCTAAGTCTGATTGCCTTTCTGCCCTTGTAGTGAATATGTTTGTCCTAGAGCTTGGCGGTATCCCTTTCGGTTCTGCCTGCCACATTCTCGGCACGAGCCTTATAACCAACATGATCAGCGATGTTCAAGCAAAGATCAGTCATGATCAACCTATTGGGCGGGCGATCGCCCTTATTGAACAAGAAAAGACCTTTCTGAAGCAGATGCTGAATGATGAAGGGCTCGGAGGGTCGCACTGCTGGAAGAAGCCATACTTCTTATTTGGTGACAGTGTAGGTTTTGAGGATGACACGATGATATGTCTGGAAGAGTCTTTGGTAACTGTGTTGAATGACCAAAGAATAGGGCTGCCATCAATGAACCGTCAATACCCTCTGTTGGCGTTTGCTGATTTAGCTGCGAAGACAAATAAAATGGGACCTGACTCCTGAATTGCCTGGGGTTGTTTCTGGCAAGATCCAGTTCAACTCTGGTGACCGGAGGAAGGACACATTCAAGTATGTTAAGGGTTCCACATCTTACTCCATGAGAGGGCTACAACCGGGTGTTGTACTGAACGATGTCCTGACTGATCTTCATCCCTATGCTGTTGAGACTCTCTCCAACTTAATGCTTTTGAAGAGGAGGTCATATCCGGAAGGAAAGATGCGGCTGGAAGGCTGGAAACATCATGTTTTGTTCTGGAGTGACCTTACTATATGGGTACTCTCGACTTATGAGGCTACCGTAAAGGTTGTCGGTCTTTTCTATGCCGTGAGGGCCACTCAGTATGGCATCAAGGTTAATTGGCCGATATTCATCTCTCTGGCAGAGTTGTACAACCATCACACGTGCACCTTCTTTACTCCGGGCGGGGAGATGGGCTTGGCTCTTCATGAAATGCAGGCGGTATCCAAACTTCCCTGGGGGACGGAGCCGTATGCAGAATATGTCCCCAGTAATGCAGAAATCTCTGATTTGGAGGAGGAGAGCTCTGAAATGATGAATGTGTACAAAGAGTTACTTTGTCATTTTTTTTATCTATCATCAGACTACGAAAAAGGGTAAGACCGAGGGGTCCAACCCGCATACGAAGTCATGGGCCAACTATGTTTTTACCAGAGGAGGAGGGAATGACCCGGTCTTCTTCTCACCACCTAAGCCTTTGACAATTTCTAAGATAGGTCGGCTGATGACATGTCACAGAGTTGTGGATACCGAAGATAGGGATGATCCTGAGGAGAATTCCCCGATCTATCATTTCTTTCGACAAGCCGAATTCAAGATGTCAGAAAAAGTGGTGCTTGTCACTTTCCTGATGATATGGCTTCGTTACTGCGTAGTCCCTGGCGGTTCAGGGACTATTGAAAGGATCAGCCGGGAGATGATACTTCCAGCTGTAAAGCTGGCCTTTGGGTATCGTCTTGCATTGCTTCCTACGATGGTCTGTGCTATCCAACGGGGTCTGCGTTATTTTGTTGCGAACGCGATAACATCCGAGGATAAGAAGGACTTTGCTAGGACTGAGTTACCCTTCCATTATCTGATGGGGTGGCTGATACTGTATTGCCCCAGATTAATGAATGCTGGGCTGATGACGGATTCTTTGGCGGGAGATGTCGTCATTCGGAGGTACAGAGACGTTGATTGGGCTATTACAGGGGTACCTGCTTACAGGAGAGCTCTGAGTTTTTTGCAAAATTACAAATTTTTTAGAGTATCGCCTCCATCTGGTAGTGTTCGTACGGAAGATACCCTAGTAGATGAGGGAGCACTCACTACCAGCCTCCCTATCGGAGCATTCCGTTGGCTTCAGTCCATTAGGCCTTCCCATCTGGTGCTTAGAAACATGAACCATGCATTCCTGGAGCCTTATTTGCCAAGTCTCTTTGCACGACAATTCGGTTATAGCCAGCTTCTCTTGGCAATCCCAGTCCTCATCTCCAGTCGATAGGGAGTCTGATCGACGGGGCGCGTGCATGTGGTTACTATAATGCTGGATGTAGAGGGGCAATTTTTACCCTTTCCGACGATAAATCTGACACTTATATGCTCTTTGCTGCTGCGAAGTTCTATATCCAAGTCAATATCTTTCTTTCTGGGTACAACCGTGAGCATAGTTTTGTATCGGGGACCAAGCTTGCCCATACCCTTGCTGATATAGGACGAGCACGTGCAATGGGGGGTAGCAAGAAAGAAGTCGTTGTGCCCACAATTGAGCCAGCTGTAGTGCTGCAACAGAGGGTCATAGTTGAAAAGCACGTCGTTGCAGCGCCTCGGAGGAAAAATATTAAAAAACCTCTCCTTACCGTTCCTCATAAGAGGAAGGCTCCCATCGAGCCGGTGCCACGGCCAAAAAGGATGAAGGATGTTATTTCTCAGAGAAAGAAGGCTACGGACGTGGGTGCCGGCTCGCCTCCTCCCAGAAGGTCTTCTCGGCAGATGGTGTTGCACGCCACTGCCATTCATGAGGTAGACCCCTCCTTAGACTCCATAGCCGCCCTGATCAAGCCTTTGGTAGTTTTTCCACCTTTGCGTTTGTCCTTTACAAAGGACTCCAAAGTTGCAGCAGAGATAGGTTCCTCCTCCTCTGAGGAGGTGGAGGTGGCGATAATATCTTCTACTCATCCTCGACTGTTAGATGAGGGCAGATCTTCTTCGGCTGTAAGACCTGGGTGACGGGGTGTGCAGGGCGAAGGCCTAGACCCTGATGGCAGTCAGAAGATCAGTCTCTCCTACGACATATCTGTAGGAGACATGTCTGCAATAGAAGCTGCGATGAAAGAGCAGGATGAGAACCAAGTCCAATCGGCTCATCCTCCTGTGGGCGCGTTGCCTTTGTGCCTCTCCTCGGATGAGATCTTTAGACTTCAATTTTGCATACTCCTTGTGAGGCTGACCACGTCTGAGTATTCCCTTGTAGACAAAGAGAAAGAACCCTTTGCGCTGATGGTCCCCACCATTGGGGGAGGGAGAGAAGTTGTTTCCGGCCCCTCCAAATCTGTTACTGTGGAGGGAGCTATTAGTGAGCTGGTATTGGCTTCAGGAAGAGTGGTCGAGCAGCCTACTGAGGGGGCGGTTGTTGAATCTGCTCCTGTCCTGGACGAGCTTGTGAAAGAAACCAGGCCCGATGCTGCTCGGGGACTTGGCATTACTTGCCTTGAACAGTCCGGATCTGTTCCTGGCTTCCCTGAAACCAAGGTTGACGGCGCAGTCCAAGTTGGAGTTGAGAAGGCCGAAGGTACGAGATTTACAACCTTTTCGTATTTCCCTTCATTTTTTTTGGTGCCTGATGTGTATTGTATTCTTTGTCAGATTCGGCTTCCTGTCAGGCGTTCCTTCCAGGGGTGGAAGAAACTCTCTAAGCTTCTTCTCCGACGACCTCCACTAAAGATGAGGAGATGGCTCAGGAAGTCGTCAGAGCTTTCTACTCGGTGCTGAAAGTGAAACTTCCTGGAGTCTTGAATCGGAACGCCACCTTCGACCCCATGAAGGCTATTGCAGAGTATCAGGTAGCGGCCCTCGAGAGCATAGCAGGGTAAGAGGAGCGAGCCAGCACTCTGAGGATGGTCTTGAATGACTTGAAGGGTCAGGTGGCCAAGTTTCAAGAAATCAAGCAGCAAAGTTTGACGCCACTGTTTCACGCAGAGGATGAAGCTCTGATGACAGCTCTTGCAGCGGAGAAGGCTACCTTTCAGGCAAGAAAGGATGCCCTCATTCAGAAGATTGGCGAGCTGGCTGATCAGTACAGCCAGTTTAATGCTGCAAGTGAGGCACGTGTTGCCTCGAAGAATAGGCTGGCTATCCAGATCACTGAAAAGCATAATCACATTATGCAGATCAGGAACGAGATCGCCCAGTTGGAAGCTAACATGAGGGCAGCGTCATCTGAACAAGAGGATTATCTGTCCCAGGCTGCCATGACTGTCGCCGCTTCTGCCCGTTTAGAAGAGCAGCTGGCGAAGTTGGAGGGGGAGCATTAGAGTCTGATCATCTTTGAAGATGAAGTCGCTCATCAAGAAGAGGCACGGCGCCGAGCAACTGTGAAATCTGAAGCCGAGATTGTTACTCTGAGGGATAGCATGAACCGCCTGTGTATCCCGTAGACTTTTGTAACTCTCTCCTTTTTTTTTGGCCATCACGGCTCTTGTACCTTTTTTCGTCTTTTGATAGACGTTTAAGTACTGAATAAAGAATCTTTTCAAAAGTGAATGTGGTTTTGTGAAATATCGATGCTAGAGGTAATGTGGACGTAGCAAGGACATTTCTGATGGGTATTCCGTTGGGGAAATTTTGTGTGGACCTATTATCTATTTTATATTCGAATGATTCGAATATAGATAATAAGTTGAATGAAGCTGCTAGTAGAGGTAATATGGACGTAATAGCAGAGGATGGTCTATATCCGACCAGAGGTAATATGGACGTGGAAAGATATATAGCATTAGGGAGGAGTGGATAGTTCAGAGGTAGTGTGGACATGACTATCTTTGATGAATGCATTACTTAGAGGTTATGTGGACGTGGCAAAACATCTGAACATTCCGCTGGGGAAATAATTATCGAAAAACAATTCAGAGGTAATAGGGACGTGATTTGTTTTCGTCAAACCGAGTTTGGACGGAGTCAAAAAAAGGAAATGATTCCACTGGAGAAATATTTAGAGGACCTATTATCCAGGGCGTATTCAAGACTCTTGAAATACGGACAATAGTTAGATAGTTTTTTTTTGAATCATATAAACATTGCACTGTACGTTTACATGACTGAACGTATGTGAACATTATGTAAAAGAGGTTACACATATATCTCTTCAGGAACTTGCCGTTGATAGGCATCATGAGCAAGTCACTGTCAGGCTTGGTCAGCCAGTACGTACCGTTAGAATATACCGATTCTATGACGAAGGGACCTTCCCATTTAGGCTGGAATTTTTTTTTATTTTGTGTGTCATAACCATCGGTCTTCTTACTGCTGGGACCAGATCGTCGACTTGGAAGATCCTTTCCTTCACCTTTTAGTTGAAAGCTCTGGAAAGGCATGCTTGGTATAGCTTAATATGTTATTGAGCTAAAAGACGTTTTTCGTCTAGTGCTTCGAGCTCTTGGAGTCACAGACAGTAGCTTTCTTTAGTATTCAGCTCGCTAGCTAGGGCTACCCGGAGAGAAGGAATCTGGATTTCTACAGGAAGAACTGCTTCGCTCGCATAAACCAGAGAGAATGGCGTACTGCCTGTTGGAGTCTGGACCGTTGCGCGATAGGCCCATAGACATTCACCGAGCTTCTCGTTCCAATCGCACTTGTTTGAAGACACGAATTTCTTGAGAAGTTTTATAATAGTTTTGTTGAAGGCTTCTTCTAGCCCGTTAGCCGCTAGATTATAGACAGTAGAGGCTATGTTCTAGATTCGATTCTTATCGTAGAACCGTGGATGATCCTGCGAGTTAGTTCGAAGCGGTAAATGACGTGATATTTGATGAAACTGATCACGTTTAATGTCTATACTTCAGTGAGCAGTATAGCTTCCGTCCATTTGGAGAAGTAATCGGTTATAGCCAGGATGAATCGATGTCCTTTGGAGGTTGGCAGGCTGATTGGTCCTATCATGTCCATGCCCAGGCTTTAAATGGCCAAGATATTATCGTCGAGTGTAGAAACTCCGAAGGTTGGTGAATGAAATCAGCGTAGAACTGGCAAGCTCTACACTTCTTTGCATATTCAACAACATCCGCTATCATTGTGAGCCAGTAATAATCCATTCATTTGAGGCAATCTTGTAATTTGGGGCCAGGTTGATGTGTACCACAAACTCCATTGTGAGCTTTCCGGAGTGCATGCTTGGCTTCTGTGTCTGATAAGCATCGTAACAGTAGCCCGTCATAAGAGCGTCGGTACATCATCTTGGTAGCTGTGTCGTAGTAGAATCTGAGGGATCTCCTTTGGTGGATAATGCTTCCTTCGGGTCCTCGGGGAGGATTCCATAGACAGCATAGTCTATGAAGGGACATCTTCAGTCTTTAGCATCGACGTTTGTTTCCGCTGCATAACTGTAATGAATATGCAAGGCATCTTTCACACAGAATAATTCTCGACCAGACACTGTGATCGACTGCTGAGTATTGGTGGAAACGGTCAAGGAAGCAGCAAGACCGGCTAGAGCATCTGCTTCTATAATCTATAGTCGAGGCACATGCTCGATGAAGAATCCAGCGAAAGTAGACGCCAGCTCGATTGTTGCTCAGTGGTAGGTGATGAGATCTTCATGATGAACTTTGTAATCCCCTCGGACCTGACTAATTATTAGCTTGGAATCGCCGTAAGCCTCTAAATAGTCAACTTCCAGTTGCTTTGCCAGTTGTAGGCCGATTATTAGGGCATTATATTCGGCTATATTATTGGTGCATGGTTCCACGAGAGAATATACACGGTGTATGACCAGATGATCAGGTGACACAAGCACAATGCCTACTCCAGCCACGATGTTCCCTTTGGGCCCTGTTCTTGATGCGCCATCAAAGAACATTCACCAAATAGGGATATCTTCAGTTGCAGTATTAGACTCCACCACTTCGTCGGGGATTTCGTCGTAGAGTTTGGACGACTCCGGCACCGGATGAGCTGCTAGAAAATCAGCTAATGCTTGACCTTTTACTGCCTTCTGAGGGACGAAGATTATATCATATGGGGTCAACAGCATTGCCCATGTAGCCAAACGGGAATTAAGAGAACCCGGCTTAGTCATGAGTATTCTGAGAGGCTTGACTTTGGATATGATGTGGATAGTCTGCCCAGACACATAGTGGCGTGTCTTTTGGATGGAAAATGCTACTACGAGGCATTCCTTCTCCACCGGTGTGTATCTGTGCTCGGCACCCACCATTGTACGGCTGAGGTAGTAAATTGCTTGTTCATGGCCGCCTTCGTTCTTCTGAGCTAAAAGGGCGCGAAGGGAATGATCCATGGCACAGACATATAGTAAGAAGGGCTTTCCTATTATTAGGGCTACCAGTACTGGAGGGCTTATAAGATATGCTTTGATGTCGTCGAATGCCCGTTGACATTGTTCAGTCCAGTCGAAAGATACGCCTTTCTTCATGAGCTGAGTGAATGGTTGACACCTTCCAGAGAGGTTCGAAATGAATCGTCTGATGTAAGCTAGCCGTCCGCGTAGCTCTTTAAGGTTCCTTGGAGGATGCATGTCGAGAATAGCCTTCACTTTCTTTGGGTCTAGAAGTATACCCTTTGAAGTGATGACGAAACCAAGGAACTTGCCGTTGGAGACTCCCAGAAAAGACTTGGTTAGATTCATCTTGAGTTGGTGTGCACGCATTAGTTCGAATACCGTTCTCAAGTCTTAGAGGTGGTTGCCCTTGAGACAACTTTTGACTGCAATATTGTCTACGTAGCACTCCACAATTTTGTGCAAATAATCGCAAAAAATTATGTTCATGGCTCGCTGGTATGTTGCCCCCGCCTTCTTCAATCCGAAGGGCATCACCGTATAGCAGTATACCCCCAACGGTATTCGAAAAGATGTGTGCTTTTCATCATCGGGGAACATCTTGATCTGGTTGTAGCCTGAGAACCCATCCATGAAGGACATCCGTTCGAAGCCGCAAGTATTGTCGATCATTACGTCGGTGATCGGTAGAGGGAACTCGTCTTTCGGACATGCAGAGTTCAAATCACGGTAGTCGATACAGACTCGAACTTTACCATTCTTTTTTATGAATGGAAAGATATTGGCAACCCAGTCGGGATGTTGTTCCTTGCGAATGAATCCACAGGCGATGAGCTTTTTGACTTCATTCTCGATGGCTTCTATGACGTCTGGTCAAAATTGCCATTGTTGCTGTTTTACTGGCTTAGCTTTAGACGAAATGTTCACGCAGTGCACGGGGACTTTAGGGTCCAAGCCTGACATGTCTTCATAGCTCCATGCAAAGACGTCGATGTATTCTTTTATAAGCTGTATAAGAGACTGGCGTTCATCGTCATATAAGCTTTTGCTGATGAAGATTGGTTTGAAGGATGCTTCATCTCCTAGATTGACTTGGATGACTTCGTCTTCGATAGGTGGTTCACGTTGTTCAAAGCACAGCTCCCACCTGGTGTCCATCTTTTGAGCCCATTGTTCGAGTTCGATTGATTGGACATCGTCTGTAACTTGCTCGGCGAAAACCATGTGGACGGACAAAGTTGCTTTGAACATGTCGCCAATGCTAGAGTCTGAGTCCCAGAGGGAGGAATCAGAAGAATAAGAACAATGATCTACTTCATCATCTGATCTTTCGGGTGTTGTTGGAGGAGAGGCATAGCCCAAACCAATACCGTTTCGTTGGTAGTAGTTCTCGGGTTTGCCGAGAGGTACAAAATGTCAAATTGGAAACCGTCGTCCTCGGCCGTAATTTAGCCCTTCGTCGCTTTTGATGTCATATCCTATATTCTGGATGATATTCTTGGCCTGCCAACTATACCAAAAAATTTGTATTTTCCCAGAGTCATAGTCAGCTTCTGTGTTGTACTTGGGAGGAGTAGAGTCTGGAACGAACTTTCTCTCGCCAATTAAATGACCGAAGATGATTAGCTCTTCATCTTTCTTTCTGGCTGGAATGATGAAGTAGTGGATATCTTCTGGGTAGACTTTTTCCCGTAGGTGAGGCATCGTGACTGGCATGTAGAGGTGTGGTCCTATGCCGTTCTCTAGGGCGTATATCGTATTTATGTAATGGTTTACAGATTGATAGACATCGGAGTAATTCAAAGATAAACCTTTACTAATGAAATACACAAGTTCTTCTTTAGGGATAATATCATCCGCTGAAGGTACATTATTCTGAGTATTGATATACTCAATGAGAGGGTCATCATCTGGAAGAGGAGTCACAGTCTTGGCCGAGTTCACCACATAGGGTAATTCTTCAGGATTGGGAGGATGGACATCAGTAGGTTCCCCCTTATGTGTTTTGTTGAGAGTGATGGTCAATGGTTTGACTTTGTCGGGTTTCTTCTTTTTCACCCAGATTGTGAGTGGCTTCGGGGTACTTTTTGGAGTAGTACGTCCTTTAACTCGGACAATCAGGGTACCACCGTTGGGGGATGGAGGTGCTTCAGCTTTATTGTCTTCATTGCCATCATCCTTGGGGGGTTGAGATTGGTAAAGTACCGAATCTCCATAGTAAGCTTTGATTCCCTTGAAAGGATCGACGTCAACAAACTCTGTCTTTACGACACCGTCCCTGTTGACATACTTGAAGCACTGGTAAAGTGTGGAAGGGACGATTATGTTCTCATGTATTCATGGACGTCCCAGCAAGACGTTGTAGGATACATTGGCATCGATCACATAGCAGGTGTAACACCCAGTTTTTCAAATGAGGGTAATTTTGAAATATAATTATTATTTATTGATATTTATTTCACATTATAATTTTTGGTAATTTTTAATCATTTTTAAACTATTTAAAAACTGTTTTAAGTCATGACTTGTGATTTTGATGGGCTGCTAGTAAAACCCGAGAGACTGTCTGACCTAGAGCCTAACCATGTCATTAGTATGATTTAGTTATCATTTTAACTTGAGGGTATTTTTGTCATTTAGTGAAGTTTGAATTTATTCTTAATTTATTGAATTGGTGATTCCTAGTTTGGGCTTTGACTTATAGAGACTTGTAGACTAGTCTAAAAGCTAACCCTAGCCATGGTGACCTTAGTCTAACCTAGGTTAACCTACCTTAGTCACTTAGAAACCAATTTTGGATTAGGAGGATTAGTTTAAGTGAAATTATTTCATGGTTTGTGGTTTAATGAAATGACTTGTGATTTTAGGACTTAATGACTTGTGACTTGGCCCATGGCCCATAACTAGAAGCCCTAACCCTAACCAAACCCTAAGTGACCAGCCACATTGGGATCCCCACCCAATATAAACACATATTCATTAGTTCTTGCCTCTTTTATATCATTTCAACACATAAGAAAAGAAAGGTTTGTCCATTCTTCCCCAATCCATAGATTTCTTATTTTAAATCCTTTTTAACTCTAGTTTCTTTCATTAGAACCTAATACTCTCCTATTTTCTGACTATGGGGTTTAATCCCAGCTTTGGGACAATTTGGGAGCATTTGGCTAGCAAGAAGGAATCCCCCATTTGGAGCTTTTTCATGCTTTTTGCATCTATAGGTAAAACTCCACAAATGGTATTAATATTTCGTTTTCCTTGCATTTAGGGCTAGATATAGGAGTCCCCTAGCTGTCCCTGAAGTTTGGGTCGATTTCGTGTCCGTTTGGTGTCCGTATCGGACACGTGTCTATGTGTATTGCTAAGTGTTTGATGAATTGCTTGAATGGATTAAAACATTGTAATTTCGAAAACTAATTTCATGGATTTGTAGCCATATGTGTGTTCATTAAATTCGTGTCCTACTGAGCACATTTCTGGACACGTTTTGTGACCAAATTTAGACATGCATGCACGCACGAGGCCCCGGTGCGCTGTCCTGCTGCTCGGGGTCGACACAGGACACGACACGGCCTCTCATGGCCTGATTTTTGGTGGACACGTACGCCTAATGTCTGACACGACACTCGCAAAATTTGGACGGGTTTCGTCGAGTGGTTAGTGAGAAATCTCACTCGCACTGAAATTCCTGATACGTAAATTTTGATCCACTGATACGGTCTCGTATCGACACGTCGACACCTCGTGGACATGGGACAGGCATTTGGACACGTCCCCCTAGTCTAGGCGTACACGTGTGCATGGCCACGTGTCACCACGTGGCCTGTGTCGTGCACTGGACACACGTGTACGCGTGTACGACGCTGTCGAGTGCATAGTTCTTGTGTCTTTGTTTGTGTTGTGTTTAGACACGAATGTGTCCAGTTTCTTGGACACTGGGACACCCATGACACTATCACATATGGGTTTTCATTTACCAACCAATAATTTGTGGTATTAAATTGTTTTTAGCCTTTAAATTTTCATTTCTCCTCTTCAACTGATACGTATACTGTTATCAAAATTCTGAGTTTAGATTTAATGTAAACTGATATTTTGATGTTTTATTTACCATATTGATCCGTATACATGTATAATAGTTTACATTTAGGTTAGTTTACGATTTGTGTGGGATTTTGGATGATAGGTGTTAGGTATCGGGATTTCAAATGGTTGAATGGTTGAACTGTCATGTGTTAAATCGAATGAACCTGAGAACAGTTTGTGTGCTTGTTTCTCATGTGTCACACACATAGTCACTCAACCTACATGCTACACACATTCCTTACAGTTCATACACATGTGTTAGATGGGTTACATGTGGGTTAGTTGCTGCCTAGATTGGTCACTGATTTGGTGTTTGGAATGGAGATTCGAATTTGGGCTTGGAATTGGATGTTAAGCTGTCATTTTATTCTCGTAAATTCCTGAGATTTTGTCACTGATTTCAGAGTCTACACACACAAAACTGATTTTTGAGCACTGTACAGTTGATGAACCTGAGATTGGTTTGATATGTTATTCCTGAGAATTCCTGAAATGCTAATTCATGACATATGTTTAATTCATATATATCAATCTGAGTTATGATGAACTGGGTTAAACTGAACACTGAGTTCAGTTGGGTTCGATGGGCACTATATAGTGCAGTCCTGTTTTATAAGTTTTCAGCCCTTAAACCTTTGTGTGTGAGTGAGTGAATGGTGAGTTAGTTAGTGTATATTAGATTGGAATGTTGAGAGGGTGACTGTGATTCTCAGGTTCTTGAGAGAACTAAGAGTGGCTTCTCAAGTATGGGCCTATTAGCACAGTTGGTTTTGCTTGGGATACATGTGTTCAGCCCTATTTGAACTTGATGTTCAGTCCATGTTATTTTTATTTGTTCAGTGATTGCCTAGTTTACACAGTAGGTGGGGGTTTCCTGCTCTCATGTTGACAGTGAGAGATAAGGCTAATCATGTGTACGTGTGTTATGGGTTCATTTCTCCTAAGCTAATATAGATATTGTCTATATATATATAATTGATATATATTAGGATGGGATTCCAGTTTTGTAGTTGGGTTTGAAATTATCCCAATTTTTGATATAAGGAGAAGTTAGCAGTTATGGGTATGTGATTATATGTATATATGTTAAGTGATTGTTAACTTAGTATTCATTAACCTAGGGGCTTGTATGGAAGAGACTATATGATTCATAGGTTATGGTATTAAAAGGCATGATATGGCATTGATTGGTAAGTGAGGGTACATGTATAGAGGTAGAAATGGCTTGTTGTAGTTTTACCTAAAGAGTGATTCATGTATAGACTATAGGCTTAGTTAGATATTAGTAGATATTAGTTCAGATTGTGAGATGGATATATTTGTTATAAATGTTTGGATGTCAATGGCCATGTAAATCCCTTCATTATGTTAGCAAACTGTCCCTTTCTTGAGCCCCATATACACACACTATTTTTTCCCTATGGCACACACACTACATTGACCCCTCCCCCTTCATTGTTAACCTATGAATGAAATGCAACCTAAAATTCCTGTACACACGACCCTGTTTCCTGGTTTTGACACACACATGTGACACTCTACAAAATCTGAGATATAGGTTCATGTTTGGGATCAATAGTGAAGCCTTGTGTTTGAGAAATGGGATTTCAGAATTGGTTTGGGAGTCGAACTGTTATTGAGAACATCCACTTTACACTATCACTAATACACACTCCTACACCCCACTGATTCCCTGATTTGTCACCCACATACTATTCACACACACACACACACTAAAACCTATTACTGTTTTTCCCTGTGATGATTCACTCACACTGTTTTCACACCCCTCCACACACAATCACATACACACACATTACACTACACCCTAAAATCTGAGATACCCTTGTATAACCCCTGTAATGCACATCATACATGCCACATTACATCCTAAAGTAAGAACACGCTTGTACACTATAACCCCTTCTTGAATATGTGAATCTAGATAATGCAAACACTTGTATTAGCACTTACACATTGGTCTTGATGCTGATTTAGTTTCACATGATGTATCACATGCACACTTAACACTATCACACTCTATCTTTTAGCATCTTAATACATGACTTGTTGTATGCTATATATTGCCTTGTTATAGCCTAATATCTATAGATGCCTTAACCTATTTTTGGATGTATATATATATGACAAATATATATAGATGGTTGTGAGTGATGGCTTGTTTAGCCTTGTGTTTGTTGTGTGCTTGCTAGGATAGACTAGTTAGACTAGTATAGACTTGTTTGACTTAGGTTTGACCTAGTTGACCTAGTTTGACGTCTAGGGTTGACCAGAGTTGACCAAGAGTTGACTTTGGTCTAGATTGACCTAGATTCATTTAGAATGCATTGAATTGCATCTTATTATCATTTTAGACTCATATTGACTTGTACTATTCTATAGGAAACAGACACCACTCCTCGGACAGTAGATATTCTTCAGATACTCAGGATACAGGCGTGTACATTCTTTGATTATTTCATATCCTGTTAGAATTATTCTTCTGCTTTAAATTACTTTACTTGATACTGTCACGTTGGTCACCCGGATTAGTACTATATGGATCCTTTCTTGAGATGTTATCCCCTCAGGGAGCATCGGATACTACATGTTCTGTGCGTTTCACTTACATTGTGTATCACTATGCTTCATAGTTCATTGAATTACTTGTAACATGTACTCTCATGATCACAGAGTCTTCCTTGAATCCCCCATTTATGGATTTTCCTAGAATCCCCATTTATGGGACTATCATGTACCACCCTTCGGGGGCCGTTACATGAATCATAACATAACATGGCTGGATCCTTGTGTATTGATCGGGGGTACGGGGGAGTAGAAGTAGACATGTGAATAATATCCAAGTAGTGTTGCATCAGAATCATTCCGTAGTGTAGCATCAGAATCATTCCATGCCATTCACATGTCTATATTGTACTCTGACACACTAGCCACTGTTAGTTCTCTACTTATAGTAGATATTTCTATTACAGTTCTCTCTCTGTTTATGTTCTGTACTATCTTTCAGTTTCCTGTATCTTATTTTACTGTATGATTATATTTTCTAACCTGCTATGAACTGTTGAGATGTATTGTGCTCGCTCCGTCCTGATTGGGCACCGTTGAATGTTTACAGAGGACGAAGATGAGGCTGGTGTTGACACCTTCTATGGGACAGCCCTAGACGACACTTGTGAGCTGGACTCTCATGAGGACCCAGCTCTAGCTGATGACATTACCCCTACTGCCTAGACTAGTTTAGTTAGGCTTTATTTCTGTCTTTGAGATCTGGATTGTATATAATCTTTCATACTCTGTAGTTGAGACCTTGTATTCTGGATGTTTGCTGAGATGTTATCTTAGACACTTAGACTCTTCTGATCATCTGTATTTCATTTGAGTTCTATATCATATCGTGCTTCTTCTTCTTTAGTTGTGATTGAGTTTACATTCTGCTATGTCACCCCCATTCGGAGAGTATAAACTGCTTAGCATTATGTTGTTAGATGTTGTGACCTAGGACAGTGTTCTACCGCCGACACTGCGGCGTAGGCTGGACGTACCCACTTCTCGTGCCCTTACTCTAGGGTGCGGGTCGTGACACGTTTTTAGTGGTGGCCCATACAGGTCGAGTTTTTGTAGTGGTATTCGAACTAGAGTATCATTACAGCCTGCAGTAGGATTAGGATATATTTTTGAAGGTACTCAATCACAGTTAGGATCCCTTAAGAGATTCCTGGAATGACCCTTGAGAATCTCATTATAAAATATCTCAAAATTTGATTCTAATAGTTTATATTTATCTTTCTTGGTTAGTTAATGAATTTGATTTTGGGTATCCATTGTTGATTTAATTTAATTTTTGTCAAGATAAAATTATATGGGCTAGGTCATATAAGTTATGGAATCTAGTCTTCTACAGTCACATTAGCCAGCATGGTGAGGACATATAGTCTGACTTTGGATATATTTCTCGGGTGTGGGAATTTAAGGTTTTCGCAGCCAAGCTAGCGGCATCGCAAAAATTTTAAATACCATGATTCTAGAGGTATGTGCCTTAGTAGAGGACTCTGTGATTATCATAGCCTTGCTTGCTAGTATGACGGGGATTTAAAGTACCATGATTTTGGATAGACGCATATGATTATCAGATTGTACCTTGAAAGCTTTTGAACATGTTTTCTCTACTTTTGTTCAGTCTTTCAGAAAAAGTATTATTGGTTGTTTTTGTTTTGCTTCTCATTATTTAACTTAGGAGTAGGAGTAGGAATAGCTTTAGCTGTTATTATAAACCTTTGTGTAACATTGCTATGAATTTCTTCATAATACAATGAATCGATGATTTTTGCTAAGACCTTATTTTGGATTTGATATTACAGTTCTGGTTTCAAAATGGTTCCCTCTTTTAAACAGAAAAGCAGAACAGATTCTATTATCATTCTCTTCCGGCCAATATTTTATTACCATCATTTCTTGTCTTATATAACTGTCCTGATTACATCAATTCTCTGTCTCGTATCTAATTCTGTCAGCTACACCTTGAAACCCTTGAATCTTTATATCATTTTGCCTGAGACATGTTGAGGAAATAACGTAAATTATCTAGTTCGAAAATGACGTAATTGGTTATCATATGATGATTTTGTAGGAATCAGAATGTTGGATGTCAGATATGAAAAATTCGAGATGGAGATGTGGTAAAGGTTTAGAATAGAATCGAGAGATAAATGTTATCAATTTAGAAACAATCGCAAAATTTTTTGGTTATGAGTAATTTATGGATGTATTTCAAAAAAACTAATGAGGATATCAGAGGTCAACCTAGTTTTGAGAACTTAGAAATTCTTGGTTATTGATTCTTGGGAACTTTTACTCTAAGGCTATGTAGAAATTTAGAAACGGAAAGAAGAATTTAATTGTATTCAATGATTATGCGAAATTGAACTAGATATTGTAAGAGGGTGACTAGAGACAGAGAGAACACAAGGATTTTAAGTTATAGAAATTATTTTAGATGATTGGGGAAAAATTATAGAATTCAAAAGGATAATATTTGAAGGTGAACGTTGAAGAAAATATGAGGGTTGATTTATAAATAAGAATAAATTTTGTATGACATAGTGGTATTAGGGTTGAATAAATACGATACTTGAATTAAACAAATTTAAGGATTTCATAAACTGGATTTAAAGGTTTCAGATCTAAATTAGAACGAGGTGAAGGAATTTGAAAATTTGATTAAATGAATAAGTGTTGATACCTAAATAAGAGGGGTATGCTTCGTGGAAAATGTTTTAGAATTTTGGAATTTTGTCTATGGTGATCATGGTAAAGGTTTAGATGACTGAAGGTTATAAATTTTTTGATGATAGTCATATAAAGGTTGATTTTTATATTGGAACTTGTGAGATAAAAATATGATTAGCAAATGATAAACTTGATGGTATTAGAAAGAGATGATTAACTTGACTTCTTATGAAATCTTTCCTTGTTTTCCCTAAAAGGTTTTCAATATCATTGAATCATAGCTCCCTTAATCACGACCAATCAACCTTGATCATCCTTTCTTATCACATTAATGTCTTGGGTTCGTACTCAATTGAATCAAATTTAAATATGACCTGAATCTCCATCCTTGTATGCTCATACTCAAACTTCGATGACCTTGTCCTCCATATTGGCCAAATCTTGATTTCCCAGAATTGATCAACTTAGATCGTATCGAGACTAAATATTCTTAATATATATTGTGATTGGATTTCAATGCTATTGACAACTGTCCCTTGAACTTTTGATTTTGATTTTTTTTAATAGTACCCCTTTATAGATAATTAGTAGTTATCTTATTTTATTTTAGTTTTTTGATAAGTACCAGTTTTCATATAGGATGGTAGAATGCCTTACAGTTTTGATGATTTGTTATTTTTGTATCTTTTTCAGTTTAACACCCCTGATTGCATGTACGTTTTGATACCCTATGACCGTTTTGGTTTAGCATGACTTGTATACCTAGATGAGACTTTCACTACCACCGTATGCCATGACTATGTATGACGTCCTATTAAATCGTATGATTTGTTTAAGTTCTGAGACTTTGATTGTGGGGGTTTGACCTAGAAGGAGTATGAACATTTTAATTTCGAGGACAAAATTTTTCTAAGGGGGTAGGATTGTAACACCCAGTTTTCCAGATGAGGATAATTTTGAAATTTTGTAATTATAATTATTATTTATTGATATTTATTTTATATTATGATTTTTGGTAATTTTTAATCATTTTTAAACTATTTACAAACTGTTTTAAGTCATGACTTGTGATTTTGATGTGCTGCTAGTGAAACCCGAGAGACTGTCTGACCTACAGCCTAACCATGTCATTAGGATAATTTAGTTATCATTTTAACTTGAGAGTATTTTTGTCATTTAGTGAAGTTTAAATTTATTCTTAATTTATTGAATTGGTGATTCCTAGTTTGGGCTTTGACTTATAGAGACTTGTAGACTAGTCTAAAAGCTAACCCTAGCCATGGTGACCCTAGTCTAACCTAGGTTAACCTACCTTAGTCACTTAGAAACTAATTTTGGATTAGGAGGATTAGTTTAAGTGAAATTATTTCATGGTTTGTGGTTTAATGAAATGACTTGTGATTTTAAGACTTAATGACTTGTGACTTGGCCCGTGGCCCATAACTAGAAGCCCTAACCCTAACTAAACCCTAAGTGACCAGCCACATAGGGATCCCTACCCTATATAAACACTTATTCATTAGTTCTTGCCTCTTTTATATCATTTCAACACATAGGAAAAGAAAGGTTTGTCCATTCTTCCCCAATCCATAGATTTCTCATTTTAAATCTTTTTAACTCTAGTTTCTTGCATTAGAACCTAATACTCTCCTATTTTCTGATTGTGGGGTTTAATCCCAGCTTTGGGACAATTTGGGAGCATTTGGCTAGCAAGGAGGAATCCCACATTTGGAGCTTTTTCATGCTTTTTGCATCTATAGGTAAAACTCCACAAATTGCATTAATATTTCGTTTTCCTTACATTTAGGGCTAGATCTAGGAGTCCCCTAGCTGTCCATAAAGTTTGGGTCGATTTCGTGTCCGTTTGGTGTCCATATGGGACACGTGTCTATGTGTATTGCTAAGTGTTTGATGAATTGCTTGAATGGATTAAAACATTGTAATTTCGAAAACTAATTTCATGGATTTGTAGCCATATGTGTGTTCTTTAAATTTGTGTCCTACTGAACACATTTCTGGATACGTTTCGTGTCCAAATTTAGACACACACGCACGCACGAGGCCCCGGTGCGCTGCGCTGCTGCTCGGGGTCGACACAGGACACGACACGGCCTCTCATGGCCTGATTTTTGGTGGACACGTGCACCTAGTGTCTGACATGACACTCACAAAATTTGGTCGGGTTTCGTTGAGTGGTTAGTGAGAAATCTCACTCGCACTGAAATTCCTGACACGCACACACGCGAATTTCGATCCACTGAGACGGTCTCGTATCGACACATCGACACCACATGGACACAGGACAGGCACTTGGACACGACCCCCTAGTCTAGGCGTACACGTGTACATGGCCACGTGTCACCACGTGGCCTGTGTCGTGCACTGGACACAAGTGCACGCGTGCACGACGTTGTCGAGTGCACAGTTCTTGTGTCTGTGTTTGTGCTGTGTTTAGACATGAATGTGTCCAGTTTCTTGGACACTGGACACCCATGACACTATCACATATGGGTTTTCATTTACCAACCAATAATTCATGGTATTAAATTGTTTTTAGCCTTTAAATTTTCATTTCCCCTCTTCAACTGATACGTATACTGTTATCAAAATTCTGAGTTTAGATTTAATGTAAACTGATATTTTGATGTTTTATTTTCCATATTGATTCGTATATATGTATAATAGTTTACATTTAGGTTAGTTTACGATTTGTGTGGGATTTTGGATGATAGGTGTTAGGTATCGGGATTTCAAATGGTTGAATGGTTGAACTGTCATGTGTTAAATCAAATGAACCTGAGAACAGTTTGTGTGCTTGTTTCTCATGTGTCACACACATAGTCACTCAACCTACATGCTACACACACTCCTTACAGTTCATACACATGTGTTAGATGGGTTACATGTGGGCTTGTTGCTGCCTAGATTGGTCACTGATTTGGTGTTTGGAATGGGGATTCGAATTTGGGCTTGGAATTGGGTGTTAAGCTGTCGTTTTATTCTCAGAAATTCCTGAGATTTTGTCACTGATTTCAGTGTCTACACACACACACAAAATTGATTTTTCAGCACTGTACAGTTTATGAAACTGAGATTGGTTTGATATGTTATTCCTGAGAATTCCTGAAATGCTAATTCATGACATATGTTTAATTCATATATATCAATCTGAGTTATGATGAACTGGGTTAAACTGAACACTGAGTTCAGTTGGGTTCGATGGGCACTATACAGTGCAGTCCTATTTTACAAGTTTTCAGCCCTTAAACCTTTGCGTGTGAGTGAGTGAATGGTGAGTTAGTTAGTGTATATTAGATTGGAATGTTGAGAGGGTGACTGTGATTCTCAGGTTCTTGAGAGAACTAAGAGTGGCTTCTCAAGTATGGGCCTATTAGCAATATTGGTTTAGCTTGGGATACATGTGTTCAGCCCTATTTGAACTTGATGTTTAGTCCCTGTTATTTTTATTTGTTCAGTGATTGCTTAGTTTACACGGTAGGTGGGGGTTTCCTGCTCTCATGTTGACAGTGAGAGACAGGGCCAATCATGTGTATGTGTGTTATGGGTTCAGTTCTCCTAAGTTAATATAGATATTGTCTATATATATAATTGATATATATTAGGATGGGATTCTAGTTTTGCAGTTGGGTTTGAAATTATCCCAGTTTCTGATATAAGAAGAAGTTAGCAGTTATGGGTATGCGATTATATGTATATATGTTAAGTGATTGTTAACTTAGTATTCATTAACCTAGGGGCTTGTGTGGAAGAGACTATATGGTTCATAGGTTATGGTATTAAAAGGCATGATATGGCATTGATTGGTAAGTGAGGGTACATGTATAGAGGTAGAAATGGCTTGTTGTGGTTTTACCTAAAGAGGGATTCATGTTTAGACTATAGGCTTAGTTAGATATTATTTCAGATTGTGAGATGGATATATTTGTTATAAATGTTTGGATGTCAATGGCCATTTAAATCCCTTTATTATGCTAGCAAACTGTCCCTTTCTTGAGCCCCATATACACGCACTATTTTTTCCCTATGGCACACACTACATTGACCCCTCCCCCTTCACTGTTAACCTATGAATGAAATGCAACCTGAAATTCCTGCACACACGACCATGTTTCCTGGTTTTGACACACACATGTGACACTCGACAAAATCTGAGATATAGGTTCATGTTTTGGGATCAATGGTGAAGCCTTGTGTTTGAGAAATAGGATTTCAGAATTGGTTTGGGAGTCGAACTGTTATTGAGAACATCCACATTACACTGTCACTAATACACACTCCTACACCCCACTGATTCCCTGATTTGTCACCCACACACTATTCACACACACACACTAAAACCTATCACTGTTTTTCCCTGTGATGATTCACTCACACTGTTTTCACACCCCACCACACACAATCATATACACACACATTACATTACACCCTAAAATCTGAGATACCCTTGTATAACCCTGTAATGCACATCATACATGCCATATTACACCCTAAAGTCTGAACACACTTGTACACTATAACCCCTTCTTGAATATGTGAATCTAGATAATGCAAACACTTGTATTAGCACTTACACATTGGTCTTGATGCTGATTTAGTTTCACATGATGTATCACATGCATACTTAATACTATCACACTCTATCTCTTAGCATCTTAATACATGACTTGTTGTATGCTATATATTGCCTTGTTATAGCCTAATATCTATAGATGCCTTAACCTATTTATGGATGTATATATATATAATAAATATATATAGATGGTTGTGAGTGATGGCTTGTTTAGCCTTGTGTTTGTTGTGTGCTTGCTAGCATAGACTAGTTAGACTAGTATAGACTTGTTTGACTTAGGTTTGACCTAGTTGACCTAGTTTGACTTCTAGGGTTGACCAGAGTTGACCAATAGTTGATTTTGGTCTAGATTGACCTAGATTCATTTAGAATGCATTGAATTGCATCATATTATCATTTTATACTCATTGTGACTTGTACTGTTCTATAGGAGACAGATACCACTCCTCGGACAGTAGATATTCTTCAGATACTCAGGATACAGGCGAGTACATTCTCTGATCATTTCATATCCTGTTAGAATTATTCTCCTGCTTTAAATTACTTTACTTGATACTGTCATGTTGGTCACACGGATTAGTACTATATGGATCCTTTCTTGAGATGTTATCCCCTCAGGGAGCATCGGATACGACATGTTCTGTGCGTTTCACTTATATTGTGTATCACTATGCTTCATGGTTCATTGAATAACTTGTGACATGTACTCTCATGATCACAGAGTCTTCTTTGAATCCCCCATTTATGGGCTTTCCTAGAATCCCGATTTATGGGACTATCATATACCACCCTTCGGGGGCCGTTACATGAATCATAACATTACCTGGCTGGATCCTTGTGTATTGATTGGGGGTACGGGGGAGTAGAAGTAGACATGTGAATAATATCCAAGTAGTGTAGCATCAGAATCATTCCGTAGTGTAGCATCAGAATCATCCCATGTTATTTACATGTCTATATTGTACTCTGACTCACTAGCCACTGTTAGTTCTCTGCTTATAGTAGATATTTCTATTACAGTTCTCTCTCTGTTTATGTTCTGTACTATCTTTCAGTTTTCTGTATCTTACTTTACTATATGATTATATTTTCTAACTTACTATGAACTGTTGAGATGTATTGTGCTCGCTCCGTCCTGATTGGGTACCGTTGAATGTTTACAGAGGACGAAGATGAGGCTGGTGTTGACACCTTCTATGGGACAGTCCTAGACGACACTTGTGAGCTGGACTCTCATGAGGACCTAGCTCTAGCTGATGACATTATCCCTACTGCCTAGACTAGTTTAGTTAGGCTTTATTTCTGTCTTTGAGATCTGGATTCTATATAATCTTTCATACTCTGTAGTTGAGACCTTGTATTCTGGATGTTTGCTGAGATGTTATCTTAGACACTTAGACTCTTCTGATCATCTGTATTTCATTCGAGTTCTATATCATATCGTGCTTCTTCTTCCTTAGTTGTGATTGAGTTTACATTCTGCTATGTCACCCCCATTCGGGAAGTATAAACTGCTTAGCATTATATTGTTAGATGTTGTGACCTAGGACAGCGTTCTACCGCCGACACTACGACGTAGGCTGGACGTACCCACTTCTCGTGCCCTTACTCTAGGGTACGGGTCGTGACAGCAGGAGATCTCCGTTCGGAGATCACCGATCTGGCATTTGAGACGGATCTTACCCAGTGGATGGCTTCGATCAGCATTGAAAGCCATGATAGTTGTGTTGGTTGCGGATATCTTGTGCAGAGTAATTCCCAGGATTTGAAGCAAGCTTCTAGGAATGAAGCTGAGGGAGGATCCTGGATCGATGTGCATGCGGTCTACCTTGATCGCCCCGATATACCCTGTATAGTACAGGGGTCTATCATGACGATTAGTTTTGAGTAGCATGTCCTCCTGTGAGAAGGTGATATTGGGCACCACTTCCATAGTACTGTGACAGTGGGGGCAGGAGACAGGATCTTCAGCGGAAGCTTTCACCTCAGCGAGGTAAGAGTCGGCATGTAGCAATGCCTCACTTAAGGCCTTCTGCGTTTCTTTGGAGAGCCGCAATAGATTCAACAGAGACAACCTGGCGGGTGTATTGGCTAGCTGAGCCAGTATGTCAAAGTTTTAGGGTCGATCCATGCCTTCTGGAGCTGACGCCTTTAGAGACTTGTCAAACCGCGTCTCCTTCTGCTTGGATGTGGTTTGAGGCTTGGACGGGCCGGCTTCTGAGCTTGTAGGGGCAGCAGGAGCTTGAGAAGGCAGTACTTCTTCTTGTGCGGGATCGTACGTCCGAAGATAAGTCTTCCCCGATCGCGTCTCGCCAGATAGAACCTCGTAGATGGGGGAGGATACCATGTGGCATGGCTTAAACTTCTTGCCCCTTCTTGCTTTGGGAGGTGCTACCCTCTGCGTCACTTCTTGGACAAGGTCCGGATGGACCTACATGATCTCACCACGTCCAGTTGTGAGTGGGACCAAGGTTGAGTTGCGAGCTGGTGGCAGGTTGACGACTTCCATCATTGCCTTGGGGATCGGGACCACGCCATCTGGGACTTCTGTAGGAGGAAAGTCACCAAACTGAAGAGAGATCATGTTAGCAGATACGACCTTGTCTTCAGCTTCGAGATTGATCACTTGGCTGTCGATAAGCTGTTGTATCTTCTTCTTCAGGACGATGCAGTCCTTGGTGGAGTGATGCACGTACTGATGGTAAAGACAGTACTTGGGATCATTGAGTTGGCTCGCCTCTCTAGGACGTCATGGTGGGGGCAATGTCAGCTTATTATCCTTTGTCAATGTGTGGAAGATGGTGATGACATCGTCTTCATCGAAGGAGAAGGTCTCCTTAGGTTTGTCGGAGGCACCTTGAGAATTGGAGGCTCCTTTGGATGTGTCGACCTTCAGGAATTCTTTCCCTTACCCCCACGAATAGGGATAGTCTGAGGATGCTTGCCTTTGTCCTCAGATTTGGGTGTCTTCAGCCCCAGTAGTTCCAAGTTAGGAACATCATTTTCAGCAGCATCAGCGGCCCCAATAAAAGCAGGCCATGTATCATACTTATGTATACCTAGACAAAACATCACTGTAGGAAGGAAGTTATGTCGACAAGTATCCATAAGTTCTGAGTCTGGTATGCCGAAGGACATCTTCAGTGCTAGTCGTCTGGAGCGTTCAATGAAGGCAATGACAGATTCAGTCTTCCTTTGCTTGGTCTCGATAAGAGTGGACATACTAACATGCATGCCACTCTCGTAAAACCTGTTGAGGAACAACCTCTCCAAGTCTTTAATGAATTGATACACCCGTCAGGCAGACTACAGAACCATTTGAAGGCTACCCCCTGTAAGGTGCTAATAAACAGCTTTGACAGGAATGGATCGTCTCGGGGCAAGTGCAGAGTTTGCGTGTTGAAGTACGTCATGTGCTGACGAGGAGAAGTCAAGCCGTCGAATGAGTTCAGCGTCAGCAGCTTGTAGTTAGGAAGGCAGGTAGCATTCTCCCACTCAGGGGGATACGGTTGAGATATTCCCATCTTCTGCAGCTCGTCTTTGTGTGAGATGGTGTCGAGGCGAGCAACCAGGGAATCAATTATATCCTGTTGATTGAGCAGGTGTTGGAAAACGACCGTTGAGCGGTTACCAGGGGTTGTCGGCGAAGGACCACCCCAAGTGTTTGTAAGATTTGGAGGAGGTGCAACAAAATGATACTCCTTTTGTAGGGCAGGAGGGTTGTTGCTGTGAGCCGGACTAGCGTGGGCTGAGGCATTTTGCTGAGGTGGAGGAACGGCTCCAGCAGCTTGGACTGCCATGATACTGGTTAGCATATCAGTGATCTTGGTGAATGCTGTTTCGAGACCCTCTAGCTGTAAACCCCCATAATTTATAATTGATTTTTATAATTTAATTAATTTTTGTTATGCATTTCATTAGATATGGATTTATTTGCTACTAGTTTATTAGTATAATTAATGTATGTGTGTGTATATATATTATTATATGTGTGCATGTTCGTATTTCTATTAAATAAGGAATATAATAAATTCTAGGATTTTTAGGAATTTATTTGTAAATTTTTGAGAAGTTATTGCTAGCTTAATATATATATATAAATATATATATATATATCAAACTCTGGTGGAAATTGCGCTCTCAAGATCTCTTGTGGACCCAGTTTATGAAGAGAAAATATTTTCCGTACATTCATCCATCCCAAGCTAGAATTCAATCCAATGCTTCGCATATTTGGCGGCGTATATTAGCTGGACGTGATATTGATGATAGACTTCAACTGATAGAGGAAGACGGGCCTAGTCTTCGGTGGACTCCAGCATCATCGTTCTCTGTCTCTTCGGCTTGGAAAATTATTAGACAACCGTTCCCTGTTGATAATAGATTTCGTAACATATGGAGTACTTGTATTCCGTCTAAATGGTCCATACTCATGTGGAAGATTCTGCTCGAACGCCTACCGACGGATGATCACGTCCAAAGGCTCGGCTACCATATGGCCTCCTCCTGTCATTGTTGTGAACACCCCCAATCAGAAAGTATTAGCCATATTTTCTATGCCGGGGAATTGGCTGTCCAAGCCTGGGCGTTCTCGTCTTCACTCCTTCGTGTTCGTGGTCGGGCTTCAAATCTGGAAGAATGCTTCTCGCTATGGTGGAGGAGTAATAATCTTCATTATAAACAGATAACTGTTGCGGCTATATGCTGGGTCCTGTGGAAGAATAGAAATAAGTGGAGATACGAGCAGTTCAAATATAATGGCAGACAAATCAACTTGGAAATCCAGAGACAAATTAGCAAGGCAACGATCGCATGCTCCCATGGCAGAAAGAAGCCCTAAGTTTTTTTGTTTTGTTCTTGGACTCTTATGACATCCTTTGTAATCTCTGGTTTGCCCCTTGAAATCAATAATAAAGTCCTTTTCTGAAAAAATATATATATATATATATATATATATATATATATATATATATATATATATATATATATATAATTGTAAATGTTTATAGAAAAAAAAGAAAAAAATCAAGTGGGTACTGTTCCTAGGAACAGTACCCATGTTCCCCCGAGTTGCGCGGAATAGCAGTGAGAATCCGAATGAAGTTTGGATTCAAATTTCTTCTTAACTCCATCAATTTAATTCAATTTTTTTTTGCAAATATCCTAACTAGATTTTCCTCTACCTATTCCATCTGAACCCCGACCTAATCCTAGCATTATGAGGATTTTAATCCGATTTAAATTCGGAGATTTAAAAGCCCTATATAGGTTCGAAAAATTAAGTTTATGGCGAAATAATCCGTCGAACTCCACCTCCAGCCCAAACCCTGACTCCAGGACCTCCCCCACACCCCCGCGCTTACCGTCGGCCGCCTGCTCGCCGTCGCCGACGTCAGGATCGCCGGACAACCACGCGAAGCCGACCGAAAAACAGGGGAACACTCTGTTTATTTCAGAACCAGGTACCCTATTTTGAATCCGAATTTCTTTGTTTGTGTTCGACGAAAAGTCGATCTATCGACTTCTGTGCGTAGACAACATACCCATCTCTAAACCCAAGCAATTAGAAAAATTTCTAATGCACAGGAAGTCCCATAAAAGTTTCGGGAAAGTAGAGAAAAATTCCTCGAAAACGAACTGGAGAAAACACTCCAAATCCTGACTTTGGAAGGGCGAATTCGACCCAGATATTAAGAATTTGCATGAAACAATTTAGACAGTCCTAGTTAACATATACGAGAAAAAAACCCATCTGGTAGATTCAATTTTTATGTAATGTACAGGAAGTTATGAATCGATGAACTTGGGAGAAAAACTGTTTTAAAAATATTAAAATTTTAGAATTCTGCACGATATGGCATATGCTCCGACAAACCGGGCGACGTGGTCACACGCTATATGCATCGAAAGACGCGTATGGACGTTGCCAACGTATGGGAACTGACGAAACTCAGTTTCGTCGTGTGTGCGCGACGAAATCAGTCCGTATCCGTCGAGATACCCCCGTATTTTGCAAACTTGGCCCTAACTTCGTGTACAGTCATCGATTCGAAATGAAACTTGCGCCAACAGGTCCGAATCAAAATTTTGGTCCTGTGTGCCAAGTTTGGTTCGATTCTGAGAAGGTTGAATCAGAACCCCTTTTTGGCGGGCCCGCGGCCCACTCAAACGGACGATTTTGTACACGGCTCATCGGAATCCAAAACTGGACATACCGTTGAGTTTCTCTCCTCAAACTGAATCCGTAGACATGTAGTTTGACGACTTTAGAGACCATAGACTTTGGCACGGGTTTCGGTGCAAAGCGGGTCCAACGGCGGATATCGTTTTGATCCAAAACTACGATTTTGCTCCTGTTCCAGAATTAGACTTTTGGACAGGCGTTTCCTAGGTATATCTTTTACACCGAGTGCATTTTTGATGTTTGTTTCAGCGTCTGGAGTTGTTTGGAGATTATGACATTTCTTGGCTGATATTTTTATTACTTGGACTTGCCACTTTGAACCATCAGGCAAGATACCTTGCCACCCTACTCTGTGATTATTATATTCTTATTTTCAGTTGTTATTTTTAGCATTTCTTATTTCTTGATATTTAAACTGTGCGTCCAAGTCACACTTGGGTGCAAGCGACTCTATCGGTCATTTTTTCGCTTTTATTTATTTCTCTTACATTGACTTAGTCTAGTGACCTCCCATTGATGATGAGATATTGGTATATCTCATACGGCCTTGACACTTGCTTTACCACGTGTTGTGAGTCACATGTAGGACACGTACCCGCGTAGTCGGCTGGCCACCGATACATATGGAGCGTGCGACGGATAGGAGTAACTGCAAATAGAATTGCATGTTAGAAGACTTGGCAGTTACTAAAGGTTTATATCAGTCACGGAGATGATGATACTAGGCATTGGGTGGGGAAAACAATACCTGACGTATGGGCTTCTTTGCACTTCCCTGATTACCTGTGCGCTCCTCCGGAGACGCAGGCTCCAGGTGCCCTCTGACGTTTTCCAGAGCGTTATGGACGTAGCCCATTGCACATGATACCCTCTGACGATCTTCGGACGTTACGGACGTAGGCCCCTGGTGCCCTTTACGGGAACTATGCCGATCCCATTTACAGCCAAGGCTTATGCGTCGAAGGATTGTATCTCAACTGCATAATCACATTAGAATTGTCAGGGACCCGATTGCATGCATACCTTTTTCTCTTATTATATTATCACAGTTTATATGGCATGGTATTTTCTTGTATCTTGCTACGTCCATCTGAGGACCTGGTTATCTCTCCAGGTTTAGACGATTTTCCACAGGAGTACGGAGCGGCGTTGGAGCTATCCTACATAGATGACGAGGCAGTTCCTACTGATTTCTAGTCTATTCTTTATTTGAGACATTATTGGACATTATTTTTACATCTCTTTTCTTTCTATTTTTCGGAGATTGGACTCCGATCTTGTGAGACTATTTTTATAGCTGTTTGGAGTGAGCATGTTCACCCGACTATCTTTTGATATTCTTATTTAATTATTTGGACTCTATTATCTTCTGTGTTGAGCTGTGATGAGATTAGATTATATATTTCTGGCCTGTGATTATTTTTATTTACAGCTTATGTGCATATATAAGGATTCTATATATTAGAGTATTCTTCGTACATGTGCAGCTGGCATGTTCACGTGCTTGGACCTATGTATTTTGGGACTGGAGCGTTACATATTTTTATGGTGGCCCATGCAGGTTTACGTTAATATTGTTGGGTTACATGACTGTGCCCAACAAGCCTGCATATAGGAATAGGAATATCTCATCCAAAACTACTACTACGCTCCTTGACTTTCCAACTTTTTGAAACTTCCTTGATTATTTGATTTACCTCATATCTAATCTTTTCTAATATCAACTTATCTTCCTCGTGCCAACAGTATGCATTTAAGAAGCGGACGCACTTCTGTCTTGGCCCTCATATCTGGTGAAGAGGCTACTCCGGAGGAACAGAATCCTCCCATGACTCCAGCGACACCATACCAGCCAGGACAGTCGCAGCCTACTATGACACCGATGATGGAGTACCCAGAGATCATAGCACACCCAGGCAGCCAGGCTGGACAGACCACTACCATGCCACCGAAAGGGAATGTACCACTGCCTCCACCACCACCATTCCCTCAGCAGTTTCCCCCACAGTCGGGACCTCAGATGCCTCCACCACCGACTAATAGGAGCCCTACTTCTCAGTTTATGTACGCCATGATGCAGGCTCAGTGGCAGCAGACTGAGCTGATGAGACAGACGATGATGGCAGCATTAGCTAGACCTCCACCCCCACCACCAGTACCAGCACCAGATCCGGTTCTGCATCCCTATGAAGGCTCTATCAAGAATTTCACAGATATGAACCCCAAGGCCTTTAGAGGAACGGAGAAGCCATTAGAGGTGTCACAGTGGCTTATTAGTACAGAGAAGCTACTGAAGGCATCCAAGTTGCCAGCTCGAGATTGGATGACAGCAGTGGACCTACTGTTAGAAGATAATGCTCACCACTGGTGGAAGACGGAAGAGAGACGATTAGGCACTGGGATCACCTGAAAGCAGTTCTATGATGTATTTTATGAGAGATTCTTCCCTATTCATATTCGAAATGGTCTCTATGACCAGTTCCTTCATCTGAAGCAAGGGAATATGACAGTTGATGAGTATAACTCAGAGTTCAATCGCCTGAGTAGATTTGGTGCGGGATTGATTCCGATAGAGTTAGAGAAGGCGAGGAGATTTCACCAGGGGCTTGCACCAGAGCTCAAGTCTTATACGACTACCCAGTCTCGAGTATCTTATTCGACTGTCCTGGAAGAAGTTCGTGCTCAGGAGATTCTTCATAAGGAGCAGCAGCAGACCTCGAGACGTCATACACCAGCAGTTACACCAGCCCGAGCTACTCAGAGTGGACATATTAGGAGGGCCACAGGACAGTTCCAGCAGAGGCCCTCACCTTATCAGAAGCCCGTTTGCCATTACTGTGGAAAGCAAGGACATCTCCAGAACAACTGCAGGACTCGCCTTGGATTGTGCTTGAGATGTGGATCCAATCAGCATATGCTCATGGACTGTCCGGAGCAACAGGCGATAGTACATGCTCGGCAGAACCCGAGGCCTACAGCCCCAGCTCTTCCAGCACCACGACCTGTAGTAGGAGCACCTCGTTCACCATTGCCTCCCCATAGAGTACAGTACAACAAGGCTTGAGCTCAGGGCCCGGGACAGAATTGTGGGCAGGTATTCTCACTTGCTGTTGAGGATATAGAGACAGAGGCAGAGGTTATAGCAGGTATGGTTTTAGTTGCATCTTTTCCTGCTATTACATTATTTGATACTGGAGCCACTCATTCATTTATAGCCACTAGTTTTGCCACTAGACACAGCATTCCCATCACACCCTTAGCTAAGAATGTTAGAATCCTCACTGGAGGAGGCGTTGTACCTGTTAGTGGTGTTTGTAGACTTTGTCCTGTAGTGATAAGTGGCAAAGAGATAATGGCACGACTTCTTGTATTCCCTATACCGATATTTGATGTGGTTCTTAGAATGGACTGGTTGAGCCAGCATTTCGCCCACATAGACTGCCATAGGAGCAGTATTATCTTTAGACCACCGAATGCGGCAGAGTTTGAGTTCACCAAAGAAGACGGAAAGAGTTGTGATACACCCGCATCTGGGACTCATATGATGATGCATGACACCCCTCAGTACCCTATCATCACCGAGTTCGAGGATGTATTTCCCGAGGAATTGCCAGGACTGTCACCTGACCGAGATATTGAGTTTTCCATTGAGCTTATTCCCGGAGCCGAGCCTATTTCATCTCGAGCATATCGTATGGCACCCAAGGGGTTGGTAGAGATGAAGACGCAGATTGATGACTTATTGGAGAAGGGCTTTATTTATACCAGTACGTCATCGTGGGGTGCACCCGTTTATTTTGTGCCTAAGAAAGATGGGACAATGCGCATGTGCATCAAATACAGAGCATTGAATGCAGAGACATTGAAGAATAAGTATCCCTTGCCGCGTATAGACGATCTATTTGATCAATTGAGTGGAGCAAAAGTATTCTTCAAGATTGACTTACGATCGGGCTATAACCAATTGAAGGTTCGAAAGGAAGACATTGCAAAGACGGCTTTTCGATCAAGGTATGGACACTACGAGTTCTTGGTCATGCCTTTCGGTTTGACCAATGCTCCCGCATTTTTCATAAATTTAATGAACAAGATCTTTCACCAGTACTTGGACAAATTTGTAGTAGTCTTTATAGATGATATCTTGATTTACTTCAAGAGTCAAGAGGAGCATAAGCAGCACCTACAGATAGTTTTGGGAACGTTGAGGAATGAACGACTTTTTGCGAAGCTTAGCAAGTGTGATTTCTTTCTCAAGGAGGTATCATTTCTTGGTCATATTGTTACGGGTGATGGTATATCAGTGGACCTAGAGAAGATAACAGCAGTCAAATCATGGCCCGCTCCCATATTAGCTTCTAAGGTGAGAAGTTTCCTCAGACTTGCGGGTTACTACCGACGGTTCGTAGAAGATTTCTCTCGAATGGCGGGGCCTATGATTCGATTAACTTGCAAGGATCAGGAGTTTGTATGGACAGACGAGTGTCAAGTCGTATTTGACGAGTTGAAGAAGCGATTGACCATAGCACCGATCTTGACACTACCATCGGGCCCGGGAGGATTTGTGATCTACAGCGACGCATCCGAAAAAGGATTAGGATGCGTATTGATGCAGCACGGTCGGGTAGTAGCATATGCATCGCGACAGTTGAGGGTGCATGAGAAGAATTATCCAACCCACGATCTAGAGCTCGCAGCGGTTATCTTTGCTTTAAAGCTATGGAGACACTACTTGTACGGCGAGAAGGTTGATATCTACACTGATCATAAGAGCCTCAAATACGTGTTCACACAAAAAGAGTTGAATATGCGACATCGACGTTGGTTGGAGTTGATGAAGGATTACGAGATCGAGCTTCATTATCATCCGGGCAAGGCTAATGTCGTGGCAGACGTATTAAGCCGCAAGCCCATGGCCCACTTTCTGACTACGCAGAAGGAGTTGATTAGAGACTTGGAGCATCTTGGTATTGAGGTAGTATTACCTGGAGCAGATGGCGTATTAGCCAACTTCCAAGTGTAATCATCATTGGTAGAGCGCATCAAGGCAGCATTGCCCAATGATGCTAGATTTAGCTGGCTCAAAGAGAGGACTGAAGCAGGAGAGTAGACAGGATTGAGGATCCACCCCGATGGGACATTACGATATGGTTATCGCATTTATGTTCCCAATAGAGAGTTATGGCAGGAGCTGATGGCAGAGGCTCACAGTTCGACTTACTATATTCATTCCGGAGGAACCAAGATGTACCACAACTTACGACAGTATTATTGGTGGCACGAAATGAAACAAAAAATAGCTCGTTTCGTTGCCAAGTGCTTGGTATGTCAACAAGTAAAGGCAGAGCACCAGAGGACGGCAGGATTATTGCAGCCGCTACCCATTCCCGAATGGAAGTGGAAGCACATTACTATGGATTTCGTCACGGGTTTTCCTCGGAGTCCTAGGGGACGTGATGCAGTGTGGGTGATTGTGGATAGACTTACCAAGTCAGTCCATTTCTTACCCCTTAGAGTGGGCCAGTCGACAGAGGTATTGGCAGAGATGTATATGGAGCAGATTGTGCGATTATACGGAGTGCCTGTTAGTATTATGTCGGACCGTGACTCGAGATTTACCTCGTATTTTTGGAGGAGTATGCAAGAGAGTTTGGGCACCCCATTGAAGTTTAGTACGGCATACCATCCTCAAACAGACGGCCAGTCAGAGCGTACTATTCAGACACTAGAGGATATGTTGAGAGCGTGTATTAGGGGTGAGCGTCGGTATAATCGGTCGGTATTTGGTCAATTTTTTCGGTACTTTTTTAAATCGGTATTTGAAAAATCAATACCAATATCGTACCATTTAGAATCGGTTTTTTCGGTTTCGGTTAAATCGGTATTCGGTCAGTTTTTGTTCGGTATCGGTATTTTACCAATTAATATTTGATTAATTAACACACTTAATATTGTAGAACCTCTTAACCTATAATAATTTTTTTTACTTTTTTGGAAGCATTAATTTTAAATCTAAGCCTCTACCAACCAAACAATTAATCAAAATTATTAGAACAATATGTAACACGTCGCAAGTTTTCCTACAATAATAGCTATCAAGCGAGTATTCAGATGGCTCCGTTTGAAGCATTGTACAGTAGTAAGTTTCGGTCTCCTGTTTGTTGGAGCGATATAGGAGAGCGATAGCTATTGGGTCCTGACTTGGTCTTGAGCACAGTGGAGACAGTGAAGAAAGTTCAGGGCCACCTGGGAGCAGCACAGGATCGTCAGAAGCAGTAGAAAGATAGTCGTCGCCGACCCTTGGAGTTCAAAGAGGGCGACCATGTGTTCTTGAAGATATCCCCCACTAGAGGCACGATTCGATTCGGAGGACGTGGCAAGTTGAGTCCAAGGTACATCGGGCCTTTCGATGTCCTGGAACGTGTTGGAGAGGTTGCTTATAGATTGGCCTTGCCACCATCGCTAGAAGGAGTGCATAACGTATTCCATGTATCTCAGCTGAGGAGGTACGTGGCGGACAACAATCATGTGGTTGATCCCTCCGAGATCACAGTTGGACCGAGCTTGTCATACGAAGAGCAACCGGTAGGCATTCTTGATCGTCGAGTGAAGGTGTTGCAAAATCAATCTATACCATTGGTTCGCGTGGCATGGAAGCATCACTCGCCAGGGAAGTCTACTTGGGAGCACGAGGACGACATCCAAAATCGTTACCCGTATTTGTTTGACAACCAAGGTATGCCTTGCCCATGTTAATTCCTCAATAGTTCCTTTCTTGCAATGCATTCGACCCCCTTACCCTAGTTTAATTTCGAGGACAAAATTTTCTTTAAGTTGGGTAGGATGTAAACCCCCATAGTTTATAATTGATTTTTATAATTTAATTAATTTTTGTTATGCATTTCATTAGATATGAATTTATTTGCTACTAGTTTATTAGTATAATTAATGTATGTGTGTATATATATATATTATAATATGTGTGCATGTTCGTATTTCTATTAAATAAGGAATATAAAAATTCTAGGATTTTTAGGAATTTATTTGTAAATTTTTGAGAAGTTTTTGCTAGCTTATATATATATATATATATATATATATATATATATATATATATATATATATATATATATATATAATTGTAAATGTTTATAGTAAAAAAAAAAAGCAAGGGGTACTTTTCCTAGGAACAGTACCTATGCTCCCCCGAGTTGCGCGGAATAGCAGTGAGAATCTGAATGAAGTTTGGATTCAAACTTCTTAACTCAATCAATTTAATTCAAAAAAAAAAATTTACAAAATCCTAACTAGATTTCCCTCTATCTATTCCATCTGAACCCCGACCTAATCCTAGCATCATGAGGATTTTAATCCAATTTAAATTCGAAGATTTAAAAGCCCTATATAGGTTCTGGAAATTGAGTTCTTGGCGAAATCATCCGTCGAACTCCATCCCCAGCCCAATCCCCGACTCCAGGACCTCCCCCACACCCCCGCGCTCACCGTCGGCCGCCTGCTCGCCGTCGTCGACGTCGGGATCGCCGAAAAACCACGCGAAGCCGACCGAAAAATAGGAGAACACTCTGTTTATTTCAGAACCAGGTACCCTATTTTGAATCCGAATTTTTTTGTTTGTGTTCGACGAAAAGTCGATCTATCGACTTCTGTGTGTAGACAACATACCCATCTCTAAACCCTAGCAATTAGACAAATTTCTAATGTACAGGAAGTCCCGTAAAAGTTTTGAGAAAGTACAGGAAAATTCCTCGAAAACGAACCGGAGAAAACACTCCAAACCCTGACTTTGGAAGGGCGAATTCGACCCAAATATTAAGAATTTGCATGAAACAATTTAGACAGTCCTAATTAACATATACGAGATGAAAACCCATCTGGTAGATTCAATTTTTATGTAATATACAGGAAGTTACGGATCGATGAACTTGGGAGAAAAACTGTTTTAATAACATTAAAATTTTAGAATTCTTTCCGATACGGCGTACGCCCTGACAAACCAGGTAACGTGGTCGCGCGCTATATACATCGAAAGACACATATGGACGTTGCCGACGTGTGAAAACTGACGGAACTCAGTTTCGTCGTGTGTGCGCGACAAAATCAGTCCGTATCCGTCGAGATACCCCTGTATCGCCAATTTACAAACTTTGCCCTAACTTCGTGTACAGTCGTCGATTCGAAACAAAACTTACGCCAACAGGTCCGAATCGAAATTTTGGACTTGTGTACCAAGTTTGGTTCGATTCTGAGAAGGTCGAATCGGAACCCCTTTTGGCGGGCCCGCGACCCACTCAAACGGGCGATTTTGTACACGGCTCATCGGAATCCAAAACTGGACATACCATTGAGTTTCTCTCCTCAGACTAAATCAGTAGACATGTAGTTTGACGACTTTAGAGATCGTAGACTTTGGCACGCGTTTCGATACAAAGCGGATCCAACGACGGACATCGTTTTGACCCGAAACTACGATTTTTTCCCTGTTCCAAAATTAGACTTTTGGACAGGCGTTTCCTAGGTATATCTTTTACATCGAGTGTATTTTTTATGTTTGTTTCAGCGTCCAAAGTTGTTTGGAGATTGTGACGTTTCTTGGCTGATATTTTGATTACCTGGACTTGCCACTTTGCACCATCAGGCAAGATTCCTTGCCACCCTACTCTGTGATTATTATATTCTTATTTTTAGTTGTTATTTTTAGCATTTCTTATTTCTTGATATTTAAACTGTGCGTCCAGGTCACACTTGGGTGCAAGCGACTCTATCGGTCGTTTTTTCACGCTTTTATTTATTTCTCTTACATTGACTTAGTCTAGTGACCTTCTATTGATGATGAGGAATTGGTATATCTCATACGACCTTGACACTTGCTTTATCACGTATTGTGAGTCACATGTAGGATACGTTCCCGCGTAGTCGGCTGGCCACCTATACGTATGGAGCGTGCGACGGATAGGAGTAACTGCCAATAGAATTAAATGTTAGAAGACTTGGCGGTTACTAGATGTTCATATCAGTCATGGAGATGATAATACTAGGCATTGGGTGGGGAGAAAAATACCTGACATATGGGCTTCTTTGCACTTTCCTGATTACCTGTGCGCTCCTCCGGAGACGCAGGCTCCAGGTGCCCTCTGACATTTTTCAGAGCGTTATGGACGTAACCCCATGCACATGACGCCCTCTGACGATCTTCGGACGTTACGGGCGTAGGCCCCTGGTGCCCTTTACGGAAACTATGTAGATCCAATTTACAGTCAGGGCTCATGCATCGAAGGATTGTATCTCAACTGCATAATCACAGTAGAATGGTTAGGGTCCCGATTGCATGCATACCTTTTTATCTTTTTATATTATCACAGTTTATATGGCATTGTATTTTCTTGTATCTTGATACGTCCATCTGAGGACTTGGTTATCTCTACAGGTTTAGACGATTTTCCACAGGAGTATGGAGCGACGTTGAAGCTATCCTACATAAATGATGAGGC
This sequence comes from Iris pallida, assembly GCA_029216955.1. NCBI lineage: Eukaryota > Viridiplantae > Streptophyta > Magnoliopsida > Asparagales > Iridaceae > Iris > Iris pallida. The sequence continues at coordinate 7,774,716 of JANAVB010021399.1, forward strand.
AGTTCCTACTGATTTCTAGTCTATTCTTTATTTGAGACATTAGTGGACATTATTTTTACACCTCTTTTCTTTTTATTTCCCAGAGGTTGGACTCCGATCTTGTGAGACTATTTTTATAGTTGTTTGGAGTGAACATGTTCACCCGGCTATCTTTTGACACTCTTATTTATTTATTTGGACTCTATTATCTTCTGTGTTGAGTTGTGATGAGATTAGATTATATATTTCTGGCAATGATTATTTTTATTTATAGCTTATGTGCATATATGAGGATTCCATATATTGGAGTATTCTTCGTTCATGTGCAGCTGGCATGTTCACGTGCTTGGTCCTATGTATTTTGGGACTGGAGCGTTACACTAGCCATTTACTAGTCTGATCACTGGCTTCTTCAGGTCTTTCTCCGTCCGTTATGTACGTAGATAGCATACGAGGATGAATAGAGGAAGCAGTGTAACTGGTGTTGATATTGTCTGTCTCCGAGTGGATAAGTCCTTCATCTTCAGGTAGAGGAGGTAGATAGTCGCCATTGGATTCGGAGGGATCATCTCCTCTGGAAGGTTACCCCCAGTGTGCACCATCTGTTGGTAGCCTTCGTCTTCTCCTTCTCGTGGAACTGAGAGAGAAGGTTGGGTTGGTAGTCCACCGTCTTTGATTGGGCTTTCGTAAGGGGGACCCCATGAATCCATGTTAGATGAGACACATAGTGGCTTCTCGTCGTCAGAGAAGTGCAGCCGTCGAAACACGGACTTTCTCTGAGGCACTCTTGTTACTTTGGAGCAACAACAGTTGATAACAATATTAGCGCATGGAAGTGCACTATAAATTGTTATGTTCTCCCTCGCTTTACGCTTATGATTTATCATGTCGCACAAGTCAGCGAAAGGGAGTTTTGTCTTACAACCCATGTTGCGTGCATCGCCGAGCTTTGCATACGAGTTCGTAAGGAGAGTAGGCGCATTCAGACTTAGTTCATGTGTAGGGGCAACCCCCACACCTAAGTTCTGTGGTGTCCTTGAAGACAGCCCCATGCTATACGCGTTGGGACCTATCTCTTTGTTGTGGGCGCATAGGCCTTGGAGACTGGGCTTGGGCGCATGCTTCTTGACAGCATGTTTGAGTCGCCTTGATGTGGGTGCATAGTAGGGATCCAGAGAGCCCGGGCGCATAGCCTTGGGCGCATGACTCTGAGTGCCCAAACTGTTGAAGACAGAAGTGTTCTGGTTGGGGCTATGCGCCCAAACACTCCCTTGGGCGCATGGCTTTGGGCACATGCTTGGTGGAGCAGCACTATTTTCTTCCAGTTCTGCCTCCTTCGTTCGTGAGCCTTGCCGAGTCTGGCCAGAGTAGCGTACACCCCGATCCTTGGCATCGTAATATTTTCCTCTGCCAAGTCTCGAGTGTTGAACACTCTATTGTTGGTTGTGGAGGAAAGAAGTCACTGGACTAGTAGAGCCCGGAATGGTGTGAGCTTTCTCCATTTGGGGGACTTCTGTGGCAGAGTCCTGCGCCCAGGTGACAGAGTCCTCCAGTTGCATATTTGCTATGACATTAGCAGGATATGCGCAGTGAGCCTTCAAAAGCCAAGTCTTACGAGACTTGTTTGGCTTTGCTGATTTTGAGGGAGTAGAGCTGTCCCTCGAGAGCATCTCTTCGAACGCCTGCTGATCGAATTGTACGATCAGCATCTTCTGAGTGCTCCCCATTTTGTCGGTATCGGATTGCATCACCACCTTCTCGTCAGAGAAAAAGGTAGTCCCCAGCAGAGTCGCCATTTTTGTGGATACACACAAAAAAGAAGAAGAAAATGCTGTCTGTTCTTTTTATTGGCACAAGGCACCATAAATCGAGTACGCCTGAGAGATCCTGCACTGAGGATCCCCGAGTACGAAAAGAAGAATTCTAGGGAATGCAACGATGGAGATCGAGCGACAGTTGCTCCTTTACTCTATTGACACTCCGATTACAAAAGTGGAAGAAAACCTAAGAAACTTGCTAACTCTCGGCTCACTGGCAAGAAGTGCAGCAATTTGGCTCTTGAAAATGCTCTTCATTCTGTCTGTTGAAGAGGAAAGAAGCCCCTCTTTATAGTCGTTCTTGGGCTAGAATGATATTATGTGCCCACATGAAGAGACACACTGGTTCTTACGTGGGCGTATGGTCCTGCTTTGGGCGCATAGGTGTAGACGCATACATGCTACGAGATCGTGGGTTGGTCGTGGTGTTGACGTGGCCACATGTTTCGGTGCACGACTGCTCGTAGAGACTGACGTGGCCATGCGCTTCGGTGCACATTTTGATCGTGGCTTTGAGTGAGTCAAGCTTTGGCGCATAGCCATGTCTCAGGCTATACGCCCTCCTTTCGGGGGAGCTAGTCTTGGGCACATGGAGTTATACTTGGACTGGGCGCATGGAGCTTCATTTAGTGGGCGCATAGAGTTGTACTGACTGGGCGCATGGAGCTGCTTTGACTTGGGCGCATGGAGCTTTGTTTGCTGAAAATTTTCATGCTTCTACAGCAATGACGTAGTATGTGTTGTGTGTTGCATTACACCAGGAAGGGGTACATACGTATGACTCCATGAGCCAGCACGGATCCCTTCTTGGGGTACTCGTACATTATACGACATCTAGGGGAGTGAGCATGTGACCACGACATTAAACTTCGAGGATAACCTAGGGATTAACTAGGCAACTAACTTGGTAGATGCATTGGATGGGGAGAATTCTGAGATCGTGTCATATTAGTCACCCCAGGTCCAGTCCTGACGTGTCGGGTTGGCCGCCACGGATATGGTTTCATTCGCCTTTAGCAGATGACTATAACCGACTTCTACGAGCTATGTGTTATATGTATTAGCACGGTAGCCCTCCGGGGGACCGGTGCATACTCAATGTGCTATATGTCTAATGGTTTGGCTAGCCCTGCTGGGTTGACACGATCTGAGGATTCCTTTTAATTAGTATCGCGGGGATAACTCCGCCAATTATAGAAAGCCGCAGGAAGGAATGGTCGCTTGAAAAAAGACTTGATTGTACCTTGTACCTTCCGTTAGTAGCCGAGGGACATGGACTGTCATGGTACGTGGTCCAACCCATGTCTTTGTTTGGTTGTTGGGTTGGTCTATCGTGCTATGACAGGTTGTGGACCGAGGTTACGACCAGAAGCCTTTATTATTACTAGTATTATTATTTTATGATTGGGTTTTATCTCACTCTTTTGTGCTCCCTTGTGGTACTTGCTATTCGGGGCTGACCCCACTGGTTTTGTTTAGCCACATCTCGTAGCAGCGCCTGAGGATCCAAACTTCTTCCCTGACATCAATGGCGCATACTAGGAGCATGGCTGGCGGAGGACTCGAGTGGGTTTCTTCTCCACCACTCTAGTTTTCTTCCCTTATGTTATGGCATTTAGCCACCGGCACCTGTTTAGCCGGTTAAATATGGATATTTTATCTTACATAATTGTAATTAAATCAGACTACAGCTGAATACGATTATGTACCTATGACTCTCTGGGCTAGCTAACTTATAAAGCTAGATCCCCATGATCATTTTGATGAAGCGTCGGGGACGCCTTACTGTTTTATCTCATATGCTCATTAATTGATGTTTCCTTGCTTGAATGATTGAGACAAAGATGCTCTGAAAGACCACAAGAGACTTGATTGTAGCATGCACCCCCTTATTTCTCGACAGCCACGATCGTTGTATGATGTTTGTATACCTCATATGGAGTAGCTGGCCTAGTCCGTCTCCATATTCCGGTACTAGGACGTGACAACCAAAAACGACAAAAGACGCAAAAAAAAACACAAAAATGACAAAAAAGGTCAAAAAAAATACTAAAAAACGATTAAAAAAAACTACTACTAAAACGACAAAAAAGACAAAAGAAGGCAAAAAAACAAAAAAAAAGACAAAAAGCAACAAAAAGATTAAAAAAAGACAAAAAAAATACTAACAAACGACAAAAAAACGACAAAAGACAACAAAAAAGACAAAAAAAGAAAAGAAAACCGCCAAAAACAACAAAAAACGATAAAAAATAAAAAAAGCAACAAAAATGATTAAAAAAACTATTAAAAACGACAAAAAAGAGATTAAACCGACAAAAAACTACTAAAAACGACAAACAACAAAAGACAACAAAAAACGAAAATACCGATAAAAAATGACCAAAAAAGACAAAAAGAGCCGAAAAAAACAACAAAAAATAACAAAAGTGACAAAAAATGACAAAAACGACAAAAAACTACTAAAAACGACAAAACGACAAAAACCGGTAAAAAGTGACAAAAAAAACAAAAAAAAAACGATATAAATGACAAAAAGAGACAAAAACGACAAAAAATGACAAAAAAGACAAAAATGTCAAAAACTTCTAAAAACAACAAAAACAAGAAAAAAAAGACAAAAATCGGTAAAAACAACAAAAAAGTGACAAAAAGAGAAAAAACGACAAAAAGAGGACAAAAATAACAAAAAATGATAAAATTGACAAAAAGCGACAAAATTCGACAAAAATCGATAAAAAACCAAAAAAAGGACCAAAAAGCGACAAAAAACGACAAAACAACAAAAAAAATAAAAAAACGGTAAAAATGATCAAAAAAGTATAAAAACGTTTAAACAATTTTTTTTTTCCCGGGCAAAAAAAAAAAACCCACATATTCTTAAGGGATAGGATTCCCATGTTTTATAGGTAAACTATTTACCCTGGTATCTCAAATTTTCAAGAATAAATTTTTTTATAGCCCAAACAAACATGGTAATAGATTTCCACCCTAAATTTTTTTGGGAATAAAAAAATGAACTAAGGCATTCTACTATATCCGTCTATGTGCTATGCAAGTGCGATACTTTTCTAGAATACCAGACCCCTTCCACTAAGGCTCACTAGCACCTCAGCAGGGTATTGTCCCCAGTACCTGTGTCGTGGCACCCAGGACAATCAATTCTCGACAGTGATAATCCCTGACTCTGCTAGAGAGATAAAGGTCACTAAACAACGAGCCACACGACAATAGGTCTGATATTGTAGTCAAGTTCTCTCAAATCCGCATGTCTAGAATCTAGCAATGTCAAGTCTGTACAGTCATCTCGAAAGTAAAAGTAATACTGATAAAGAAATATAGAATGCTAACACGAGGTCAATACCACGAATAGTCATGTAAACCTTGCATCATGAATGTGTCGGTGTCCTGTGGTCAATTGTGTCTATGGACACATCAGTATGTACGTAATGCCTAATGTCAATACTCGATGTCACTATCATGGTATCGGCACCCGTCTATAAATGGACACTTAAGTATCAACATCCTACGTCATGCAATGCTAATCAAAAAGAACAAAAAAATAGAAAAGAATAATTTGTAACGAAGGCAAGACACGCTTGCCTGTAACTGCTGTCTGCGGGTAGGCCTGTCAACTCCGGTGTCCTTGTCGATACTCCCAAGCTCATCTATAATAATACACTATATTTAATATTCTATATCAACATACCATATATAAATTATATGAGTAATGTAAGACGATATGCCACCTCTCCTACACGCTGTAAGACATGGAATACATCATGCACTCCCTCTCGTGATGGGGGTAATGCAAGACGATATGCCACCTCTCCTACACGCTCAATGATATCGAACGGTCCAATATACCTTGGACTCAACTTCCTTCTACTT
>JANAVB010021399.1:7785402-7932902 GCA_029216955.1 Iris pallida
CGTTGTAGGTATTCTTACTGAGGAGGAGTTGCTCTGTGACCTATATTATGGAGTTACTGCCGAGGACCAGGCGTTGTCTTACGAGGATGTACCTGCGGAGAACCTCGTCTAGTTTGTGTAGTTGCTCGGGATATTTAGTGTAGTCATGTATTAGACTATGTATTTTGTAACTGGACCTGTATCCAGTTTTACATTTCAAACTTGTACTTGGACTTATTAGTATATGAGATGACTTTTGTGTTTGGAGCATTTATAACTCTTCTTTACTTATAGAACTGTTAGCACATTTAGTCTTATCTTGTTATCTCTAGAACAGCTTACTGCGCTTATCTCAAGCGTAGGCTGGACATGACTCGGCCCGGCCCAACAATTTGGGTAGCGGGTCGTGACAATAACATATTCAATGATACTCGTCAGTTCACTCCTAGCAATTTCTCCTAATAGGCTCTAGGCATCCGATATCCGGGCACGATCATATCTTACTAGGATTCATCTCTAAAAAACTTATCCATTTCTAGCTACCCAACATCACACCAATAATCTAGCTAAATTATATTCTATAATATAACTATAAGGTTTGTCTATTTTAGTCATCTAATAAATAGAAGGTAACAGGAACCAATGACTGGATCAAACAAACCTATATACCAACTTCAAACAACGGTAGGGTCAAGCAAAGAAGGAAGGTTTATCGAATTATCTCCAAGAACGGTATGAGGCCAAACAATATGCATAGGACATAGTCTAGGTAAGACTCGAGAACCATATATCTCCGTGATTATGTTACGTGAAGTTACTGCCATGCCAGTGTGCATCTGGCTGCAAATAACTTTCTTGTTCCATAATATGACGGATGGCTGCAGTGCACATCTACCATACCATATAATACAAGTTCTTGAGCTTATCTTGGCCAAATCCATAAAATACTTCCGAATTAACTTTTTACGAAAATATAGGAAAAATGTCAACATGTATAGGATATGGTTTAAGTAAAATTCAAGAAATATATATATCCATGATGTCGTTATCTGAAGTCTTGCCTCGTCAGTATTTATCTGGCTGCAAAAACTTTGATTCCGTAATACAAGGATAAATATAATTTCTCAAACTTTTCCTTAGACCAATCCATAAGACACTTTCCAACAACTTAACACAACAAGAACTGGAAGAATTACTCAAGAAGTCAACATGGAAGGGTTTAGTCAAATGAGTAGGGAAGAACACAAAAGCAATCATGTTGATAAAGAAGATAACATGGAAACATTCATGCTGAAGAGTCGGAGAGAAGTCTATAATCTTGTTTGTGGATGTATCCTCAAGTCCTATTCCTCAATCTATTGCGGGCTCGTAGTATAGATATCACCATGACATCGCATAATTCGTGAAGACTCCACCTGCACTTATGACTTCTAATAATTGTGCTCCTGCTTTCCTAATATGATAGTAAGGGAAGATACATCCATTATGAAGATTCATCTTACTAGCATGAATATATAAGGATTACAGTAGAACATATCAAACTGGATGAAATCAAAAAGTCAAGTGCGAGTTCGAAACGAAGTCAAGGAAGGTATCAAGTATGTGGATGTGATCATATGGGTGATTATTTCGCGGAAGCGTTGCATGGTGATTTCATGCCTACCATGGATAATCGAACTCGAATGAGATTGGGGAATGACATATTTTTAAGTTAGATGACCTCATGATCGAATACGTGAATTATGATAAACGACTTAGGAATATAGAATAAGAATTATGGTTTAGCGACAAATTGTGTCGTAGCGTGCTTGACTTGGAAAGAATGGGTAGGTAGATTATATCAAACATATTTGAAGAGATAGACTATGCAAATTATAAATTTAGGTGTGCGATAACGATATGCAAGAGAATTGGTTGAGTAGAACTTAAAGTAGGATGACTTTGCCGAATGACTCGTACCCTAGACTAAACATTGCGAATGTGAATAGGAACAATCTATGCACGAAGTTTAGAACTCGGAGTGATACGAGCTTGGGTAGAAAACTCCATACTATCAACTTTGGTTTGACCTTAGGATGGGATCAGTATTGATATTATTATTTGGGAACTGTGATTCCAATACTAACAATGGACATTAGCCTGGAGAGATGGCCTAGCGGTTAGGCGAGACGTCCATGTTGCGAGAGTTAGCATCGGTACGAGTCATCTTGAGGATTAATTAGTTTGGATGTTGGTGTTGATGAATGAAATGATTCAAGAGTATGAGAATACCACTCATGAACCTCACCTGAAATGCATATATATTAGGGACGCCCGAATATGTGCAAGATCCGACTTGAGTGGAAACAACAGAATTCTCTATCACGAGCCTTGGTTGAAATGTATGTATTTTGGGGACGCCTGAAATATGTGCACGATCAAACTAAGTGATACGTTGAATTCAAAGTGAGACTAAAGGAATAAAAGGGTATCGAGGGTTTCAAGGAAAAGATTGAGGGTAGTGCGATCGTTTCTCAGATTGAAACACATAGGAGTAGTGTGTGCGAAAGTTATTGAATGTTGGATAAAGTGATGAGTCGATGAGTAAGTACTCAATTAGTTTTGAGAACGAAACTTTTTCTGAGTGGTGTATGATATAGTGTCACATCCCGCTCAGCCAATTGGAGGTATCAAAATGCCGATGGCGTTTGGACTTAGCCATGAAACGGCTTGCTCGAAGGCCTGTTCGGTCGAGGGGACTCCTCGCTCAGGTGGGCGGCTTTGGTGAACTTGCCTCAGCTTGGCCTTCGCACTAATAAAACGAAAGTTTTCAAATGCACAAGTAGATTTGATAATAAAAGAGATGAATCTACATAGCTAAGGGAATAATTTCAAGTCGGTTCGATTGAGTTAGAACATGAAAAAAGGTCCCACGATCGGCTTAGAAGTGTTGCACGATGGCTTTCAAAATTGACACTCGGTCCTTCGTCCCGTGGCTTGGAAGAAGAAAGAAGTTGGTCTTCGCCACAAAGCTAAGAGTTAGCCTAAGTCATAGGTGTCGCCCGCATAACGCTTGATAAAGCATGCACGATCCCATCGTCCAAGGCTTGACATAGCCTTTATTCGCCCCACGGGTTAAGTTGCATTGTACGACTTGTGGCATAAGTCTAGGCACCCAAATAACTTGGTTGTTCAAAGTCGAACGCATGCACGACACGCTCCCACGATACGAGACTTGATACAGCCTTTGCTCGTTAAGTTGTTGTACGATTAAGTTAGGCTAAGTTATGCTAGGCTATCGAAGTCATTCTAAGTACTGTCCCATGTTTTCTGTGGTTGTCAAATTATTTGGTTTCACGACCGAAAGGCCCATCATATAAAGTATGACTTGGGCGGTAGTATCACACAAAACACAAGTTGGCTTAATGCACGATGTCACAGACTTAGTATTTAAGGCACGAATCACAGTAGATTCAAATTGAGTTTGGAAAAAGGGCTATCAAATATGCATTACTTACTTGAGTAAAATGATAGGGCAACAAGGAAGAATGCTTGTCACGCCCCGATCCGGGAAATCGCTCGTCCTCGCTAGATTTTACCCAAATCATCGTCCTCGCTGGGGTGCGATACCGCATGAGCCTGGAGTTGCGCTCGTGCAAGGCAAGATAACAGGTTCACATAAGATTATCTTAAATTGATAACATAAGCAGCGGAAGAAAACAGAGTATACAAGAAGAATCTCTTTTATTCATAATGAACTGAAGGTTACAAAGGCTCTGAATAGCCCAACTTAATATGCCAATTGGCTACAACGCTCATGATCTCTCTAGCTCACAAAGGATTACATTATTCTATACATTATGCCTCATTGTAGCCAACAAGTAGTCTTCGGCCGAACATCTCCATGTCGCAAGTCCGAACGTCTATGCGGTAGCTCCTCTTGAAATGCTAAGGCTCCATACCTTGGCGCGTCCAAGCCAAGCCCCGCCCCAAGCTGATCATATCCTGAACCTGCACACAAACTAGTAGGGGATTAGTGCTTTCGTCCTCGCTTCGCACTGATCAAGACCCGCTCGCACCCAAACCAAACACATGGTATATTTAGTGAAACATGCATCTTAATTTGTGATCTTTCTATTTAGCCTTAGGATCAATTTTATGGCAATACCTAAACATAGCACCTTATCATAAATGTGTCCAATACCGTGTCCCTGTGGCTGATACAGTTAGACATAATATGAATATAGACATAGTGATCGTGCTTATCTTCGCCCCTTTTTGCCTAGCCTGTAACGGTTAGAACTTCACATAAGCAATCATACAACTCACGCAACCAACCATACTTAGCCATATGCATAAGGGTAGCAGGTCCTGCGTCTGCACCCAACTCTAATCTCAGTCCACCGGCCCTATCTATATGAAGGTTACGGTGTTTCGTACCGTAATGGACTTGATATCTCTTATAGGTAAGCCTATGATCGCTTCGATACGGGTTGCTAGCCCAGTATCCGAAGGATTCCAAACTTACTGATATCATAGTTTATCACAACACTGGCCGGTCGCAAACCGTCCGAATGATGTACACCATAAATACCATACATAATTCTCTCCTAGGCCGAACGGTCTCGATGTCCCGGTCGTAACCGTCTGAGGGAAGCCGCACCCGTGCACGGGCCATCCGAGTCCATTAACTATGCAATACGTGCCATAGCATACAAGTCATACATTCCAACCCATCTTGTTCCATAAACATAATCCTTCATCTCTGTCTCAAGTTCCTTCGGCGTTATGCCCCAACACATCTGTATTGATGCACGACGCCCAACGTCTTAGACTTCTCGTGCTTATACTCGACGTATTCCATTTATAAGTTATCCACATAGCCTAGTTCCGTAGTTACTTAGTCTTTTCGTAGCTTAAGTGCACGAGGGCACGCTTAACACCATAATTAATGTTCTAGACCTAGTGTTCAATGTTCTCGGAGCCGTGCACGTGGTGCACATCTCAATATTGCCTGTCAATGTTCTACCATCAACACCCTACCGCTACCCGTATACTTGATACACGTTGCTTCAATTGTTCAATGTTCAATATTCTATCTTAATGTTCAATACATACTAAGAATCCTTAACTGTTCGAACCACGCTCGTTAACTTGACAGCAATTTACGCATACAAGGATATATTTTATTAGACGTAAAGGAATAGGGAGAGAGAGTCAAGAACCCGCCCACCTAAAGCCGATGCGCCTTGTCGTTCTGCCGAGTTAATGCGGCTCGATTCCATAACTTGGTTGCATAGCTAACACTCGGACTTAGCCATTTCTTTGAACTACTCGATGGATTTGGCCTATCGTGCCCATGCCACATTTCGTTGCAAGGCGACGATTTGGTTTCGCGAACAGTTTACTGAATAAGGCAAAATGTCGACCTCTTATCGTCCAGCGTAAAAGCATAGCCTGCACACCAGATCAACTAAAATCAGTACTTGCTCAAACGAGACTTATCCTTTGCATCAATTCGATTCATAGATTCTAATCGACTCAAAGCTTACCTTTGGCCAACGTAACTCTTACATCGATTCGCATCGATACTTCGTCGGGTCAACACAACTCTTCAAGTCAACGACTCATCATAATGCACCGTGCGGAGCGGGGCATTACAATGCTCGCGACTATGGGTCGTTGAGGCGGTCTCAAATGTTAGAAGTCTTGAGCTTGGCCCTGAAAAGATGGTAACATTAGAAGAAGAATGACTGTTTGAGACGTCAGTTCGAGTCGAATCTTGCATGGTCATTGGACAATTTGTCGACAAGGTATAAAGTTTCCTCGAAGCGGCATCCCTGGGCCACGGGACCGCTTTTGGCCTAGGAGGAAATAGGGGTAGCTAAGCCGCTGGCAACAAAGAATTCGGTGGACGGTCATTAGGGCTAGCTACTTGCTTTGACCGGGCCATCATATTCCTAGCTAAGTCCGGGATAGCTTGTGGTGCTAGTAACTAAGTTCATATAGATGTCGACAAAATAGCGGCTATCCGTGTGTATGCCTTTGGAATGTGTCGAGTTGAATGTGTGTACGATTTGGAAGACAATGTTTGGACCTAAGATTTGGCTGCAACGTAGACACCGTACTTCGGCATGAGATGTGGCGTCGAGTCTTAAGTTGTTGGCATAGAGTTGCACAAGTTGGATTTGAGTCGTTGCGAGTTTAAGTTAGGAATCACCGCAAAGTAAAGTTGGATAAGTGACACTAAGTTCACAAGTCTTGAATGAGTCAGTTATCGATAAAACAGAAAATGGCCGCGAGGTGACGATATAGTTAAGTCATACTGAGTTGCGAGGCACAGCCTCAATATGGACACACAAATAGGTCTCATGATACGACCATGTTGACGACACAATGGACTTGTAGCACGATCACAAAGAAATTGGGTACTATCGTGTAGTTGCGTCTCTGAGTATGGGCCGAAAGGCAAACATAACTTGATAAGTTGATGTTGTTGACACGAGAAAGGTCTAGAGGCAAGGTAAAAGTGAGTTATGGTACAAGGCACAGGATGGTCTAGAGACACAAAATAGGCCGAGAGTCTATGTCCTAAAACTGATCCTAAGACAAGAGTAGAAAGACAATTAAAAAGGGTTATGTTGCACAAAGTAAATGAACGTGTCGGTTTTGTATGGGTTGGCGAGGAGCTCACTCCACCAGTACAGTTGAGTACTGACACCCATACAGTTTTCATGTGCAGGTTATGGTAGAAGCTCGTTGGCGCGGAGCTCGCTTGGATGCGTCGAGGCATGGAGTTCCTTGGCATTTTGAGGCGTACGGCCGCATGGACTGGACTTATACGGGACATAATGTATGAACATCGTCTATCTGAAGCATCCGCTGGCTCAAGAACTGCATTGAGAGATGAGAGAGCAGAGTGACTTGTATTGTGAGAAAAGTAAGGTTGAGCGACTTGTAAATCTTTGCCCCGTGCAACAAGTGTAATCTTCGTTTCAATATCAATAAAGAGCATTTTGAATGACTTGTGTTTTGCTTTAAATTTTCGCTGCTGTTATTCAAAATTTCTGCTTGGGACTTCTGTGCGACAGCCCCGTCGCTTAGCTTGTAATTGGTCGTTATTGAACCTGCCGTGCGTGAGCGCAATCTAGGCTCACGCGGCATCACGTCTTAGCGAGGACGATCGGTCCTACAGGACCGGGGCGTGACACCTCGTGCGGAGTGGGGCATTACAAACATAACCACCACCACCTCCACCACCTTCACCAACACCAACACCACCATCACCACCACCACCTTCACCATCACCACCACCACCAACCCCACCCTCAGCGTCCGCCCCCTACCCCTGCCCCCGCTCCCTCACTTGCCCATGGCGACGCCCCCTCCCCCGTGCCCCCACTCCCCTACGGCGCCTCCCCCGCTCCTCCACGACGCTTCCCCGCCCTCCCCCACGCTGGACGCTACTACAAACACAAAGAATGAGGATAATTTTGTCCAAAAAATTGGGTCAGCCTAGTTGACCGACAATGTTGGACGAAATCCATAAAATATGGAGGGTGACTTACATTATGGTAAAGCACAAGGGTGCACCGTAAAATATGACCAGTAAAGTGGGGTGTGACTCAAATTTTTTTTAACAAAAAAAAGAAGAAGACGAAGAAGAAGAAGAAGAAGAAGAAGAAACATGAAATTTTTTAAAGAAAAAACAGAAGAAAAAAAATAAAGAAGAAGAACAAGATATCGAGAAAAAAAAGCAATTTAAAAATAAAAAAAAGGTGAAGAAGAAAAGGCCGACAACAGAAGAAAAACAAAATTAATGCAGAAATAAAAAAAAAAAGTTCAAAACACAAAAAAAGAAGTAAGGAAGAAAAAGAACTAAAGAAGAAGCAATAACAACAACAGAAATAAAACAGGATTGAAGAAGAAAAATATATCTAAGTCTCACCCGAACTTGAATGGGAGATTTAGAAAAAAAAAATTTCAGTTTGCATAGGCAACAACATGTTTCATTTCTTTCTTTTTTTTTTCTTTTTTTAGCAAAGCAACCTCTTCTGGACCGGAATCTAAAGCCCCATAAAAAATAACTCATATGAAAATTTACATTTATATCCATAAGAAATAACCCACATAAATACCGTCTTTTCTTCCTCAGCGACTCTAGGCAGTTACCTAGGCAACCATCATCACACCCAAATAAATATTACCCAAGTCGAGGCGGTAGGTCTTCTACCTGCATGCCAAGACAACCTTAGATAGGTCTAGACATTATCGGTGACGACATAGGCTTCAATAATCACCAAAATCTTGTGATGTACGTACACTTTTAACTCTGGCAAACACTCCAAGGACATGTCCACAATAAAGTCACATTAAGAATGCCCAGGCTAAGAGCATCTCCAACCCATTGTGAGTTTGGAAAAAAAAATGGTTACCACATAGAAATCACCACTTCTTATTTCAAAATTCCTTCTCCAATGTAAATGTGAAATTAATTTTGAAGTTGACATGTCAAAGACAATGTGAAGTTGGTTGTCTAGATCTAGACAATAGACTTCACAATGCTTTACTTCCACATCATCAATTATGAATAAAAATATTTATAAAAAAAAAGGAAGAAGTTGAAAAGTTATCTTGGAAGTTGGAAAAAATAATAATTTTATTATCTTCTCAAACTTTTACATTGGAGAACATTTTTTTTTATCTCATTGTCTTGTGTGAATATCATCATGCCATATAGAAAAGACATTGTCTTGTGCCTCATGCCACATAAGAATCACAACACAAAAGAAGACAATAGGATTGGAGATGCTCTAAGGTACTAGTCTCTCATGTAGCCATCCGTCTTCTCCAAACATTAAAATTGCAACAAAAAAAAATTGAGAAAAAAAAATTAGAAAAACGACAAAGAAATGTCAAAGAAAGTCCATCGTCAACAAAGGACCAGTAATAGAACTACCATCATCAAGAAATCACCACAACAAAGCACAACAATCGGTAGAAACACCATTAATCAAAATTTCTATCAGTAGAAACCTAACATAGAAAATCCCCAAATAGGTCAACCTTCAATAAACCTAGTCATGCTAAATTGATTCCTGATTATTTTATTTGCCTTAGGTTTCTCTTTACATCGTCATTACCTCGTGATAAATTTTTACTTGTGAAGTTTCTATTATTTGGATTCATTTATGTGACTAGCCTTTTGGCAGGATTCAAATCAGTAGGGGTGAGTAGTTCTTGGTTTTTAACCGAAAATTGATTGGAACTGAACGGAATTAACCTGTTTGGAACTCGGTTTTGACTTTCAATTTTTTGATTTATATGGTTCGATTTTCAGATTTGAAATTTTGAATCTGAACCGGACTAAAAACTGAATTAAAAATAATAAATTACATATATAGATTAAAAAATATTAAATAGGCCTGGCCCATATTAAATATATACTAAATTACTTATATATATGATTTTTTTTGTGAAACCGTTAAGGCCCGGCCCAATTTGTTATTTGAAAATTATGTCAAACTTATTTGAGAAATTTTGTTAAAGATTTATTATTTAAATATGTCCAATTTGCTAAAATGTGAAGGTCTGATCCACTGGTCCGTGAAATAGAAAGGACTGAAAATCGAACCGTTTTAATTCGGTTGGTTCTGTTCGGTTTCCATAAAAAAAAATCGGTTTTCAGTTTTCAAAATTAAAATTTTTGATTTTATTCTGTTTTTTTTTTTCAAATCGATCTGGCAAAGCTAAGCTCAAAAAAGAGTGGCAGAAGCTTGCTGCCCACAAGGCATCTGAGAAACCCAAGCCCAAACAGACATATGACCAAGCCCAAGAAGCACATGTTGAAGTTGATGGCAGTGTGCAATGCTCGTGGATTTTTGTATGGAAAACTACCTGAAAAGGAAAAATCCATGGGTAGCGCTTCCGATAACATGAGAGCCTTGTGGAAATAGAACGTGAAGTTTGATAAGAATGGGTCAGCTGCCATAGCAAAGAACTAGGCATGTAACTTTGCTGTGAGACTGCAGAGAAAATGTTGGCAAAAATGGCTACAACCTTATGGGACTTCAAGGAGAATATTGGATGTACAAGGCGCAATGCACCCTTTCATCTTTCCAACAGTTTGTATGGAAAAGTGTGTATGCACACATTATTATGGTAATCTAACAATTGGTATGAAAAGGGTGCGCTGCGTCCGACACACTCACTAATTTCTCTACTTCAAGATGCCATTTTGGGATCTCTTCTACCGTCGCTGATGTGATCCCCCACAAGGCAACAACTCTAGTACCGAGATGGGTGTTCCACCCCCTTGGTGGCCTTTGGGAAACGTGTATTGGTGGATAGGTTTTGGGCTACCAAAGAGTCAAATTCTACGTGAGAAGTGTTATAATTTTTTTTTGATTCATGTAAACAAAATAACAAAGTTTAGTGTTACCATCTCTGGAGGAGTCGTGTATAAAATATTGTCCTAAGAAATTATCGATGTCTATATGCAGACTTCTTCTTGAATCCTTCTAGAGGTAAAATCTTCGTGTTATCAACTTTTCGTCACTTCACACAACTTCAAAAGAGATGACCCCAAACTTAGCCTTGTCCAACAGAGAATTGGAACGAAAGATTTGGAGGGGTGGAGATAAAAGTCTTTTTTGAAGTTTAGGAGGACAAAGAGCATGCTTTGTTGCTTTTCTGTGTAAAAGATTGTCAACCATGAATATTTCATACATAAAGTCTTCTCAGCCCGTGACAAAAACCAAAACCAAACCGAAAGGAACACGTGGCAGCCCTTGATTGGGCCAAAAACAAAAATTAAAAAACAACACCCCCCTGCTGCTAATATATGCCAAAAAATTCGGATAATCAAATGCCGACATGTGGCTACGGTTTCAGCCGCGGTTGAAACCGCGGTCCGTGTAGACCTGTTGTAATTTATATATAACCAACCTACCCCAACCAATTTTTAATGGACTTAAGTGAGAATTATGTAGCGTTAGGCATTAGACAATAGGCCGTCGGGAAAAATAAATAGCAACAGATAGGAAAAAAATATAGGATAGGTGATTAAATGTTGAAAAAATCATAAAAAATTGAAGAACAAAAAGTTTTTTAGGGTCTCACCCCTAACCCAAAAGAAATTAAATCAACATTCAATGTCCAAAAGATGCCACAAAGTCAGACTGGACAATAGTGGCACCTCACACATGTAGCCTACAAGGCTAACCCACAACAACTCACGAATATAAAATGGGAAGTAATATATAGACAAAGAGGGATTTATTTTTGTATTTTTTAGATGCCCCATGCCATGCCATGTAGCCCACAAGGCTAACCCACAACAACTCACAAGTGAGTATAAAATAGGAAGTAATATATAGACAAAGAAGTTTTTTTTTTTGAGATGTCCCATGCCTGTTGGGCCCACTGTCCCCCAACTTTTACCAAATAAATGGAAGGAATAATACGTCCCCGTGGCTCGATCCAATGATCTTCAGTCACCCAGCCAGAATCTTTACCTCTTCTCGGTAACCACAAGAGCCACTCGAGTTCGGTAAGTGATTTGCGTGATTAAGCACACGTCTCCCAAATTTGATAAGATCAGAAACCAAGTCGAAGTGTAAATTACAGGATAAGATGACAGGCAAAGAGGAGCTCCATTTGGTTTGGCGGTGTTAAATAGAGAAGAAATAATGGTGCAACAACCCAGAAACGAAAATGAGGATGTCTGATTAACAGAAGATGCTAATAGTAGCAGCAACAACAACGAATATGACACTTAAGGTGTTGAAGATGCTCAGGTTTATCTCTCATCAATAAATGTACAACCTTGCATAGAAAGTGTTGAATGCATATGTCGCAGGACATGAATAGGAGATGGTCTCAATTTATTGGTCTTGATTGATCAATAAATACCGACAAGGTTTTTCCATAATAATTCTATTTCCAACTGGCTCGTTCTAGCCTCTAGCCACACAACACCACCGCGAAGGATGGGACATTACAGTATTGATGGTGGAACCATTCATCAACGAGCCAGAAATTAGTTTGACGATCATTTTCTCACCTTTGATTTCCTGACTAACAATTTTGATAACTTATTCAAGGAAGAAGGAGAATACTGGGGAGTACATGTTAGCTATGTGTGTTTGTTCTCTCATACAAGATGAGCAAAAGCTCAAATTCCAAACCCTTTAGTCCCACATCGGCTGTACATTCATATGAATAGTGTTTATATTACTTTTCTTCCTCTAGCTTTATTGAAGTCTTGTATGGGTAGACCAATGGGCCATATACGTGCGTCGACGCCGCCACCCGGCCTGGCTCGGTTATGTTCGGCGCATGCTTACATCTTCGGGCGCCGAATGCCAATTCGATTTCTTCATTGGGTTCGGTTTGAGACCCTAAAAATCCTTTTGCAGCTTATTAATTTCTCTTTAATATTTTGAACGTCCAGGTTCAATGAACCACGCTTTTTTCCATTGTTTTTATTTCGAAACATCTGCTTTTAAACCCATTGAATCTTGTCTTTATTTCATAACGTCTGCTTTTAAACCCATTGAATTATGTCTTTGGCAATAGGTTTGAGCCCTCTATATATTGTGGCATTCTCAACCTTCTTAGAACATGAAAAATCTAAAAGAAAATACTTAAATTATGTTCCAACTCAATCTCTCCAAAACTCTCTCATTCTCTTCGTTTCCTTGCCTTGGGCAGAGCTAAGTTCAAGGTCACTCTTTCCAAGTGGTGGGCAATGAGAAGATACGGGTAGAGAGGGGTTTTACCACTAGGAGCATTCGAAAAAAGTCTGCACATAGACCCGGATTAACTCTTAGGGAAGTGTTTCGTGCACGACTTCTCTAGAGGCAAGTAACTTTAATTTTTGTTTTTTTGTTTACATATTTCAACGAGAAAAAATCGAATATATCCAACAATCTACGAGTTATTGATTATTAAAGTTTCTGCCTTTTTCTGTCTTTTCGAATAAATAACTAAACTGTCGCAAAGTTTCTTTCTAACTACTACACTATTGGTAGGATGATAAAATGATTTCTGATTATTAAAGAATTGTTTCTATCTAATTTTTATTTTCGACCACCATAGTTGTTTCAAGTTATTTCACTGTACTTATTCAAGAATTGTTATTTACAATTATCATTTTTTTTATCAAACTACAAACTCTCTTTTGATAACAAAAGTGTACTAAATATTTGTAGTAATATACTGTAACAACAAGTTGCTAATATTTCAATATATTTGCCATCATTAAGTTTAATTTATAATTCTATAAATTCAGTCTACCGATAATACATCTAATTTTTCCTACTAAACATGATTTGTTTCTCTCGATGATTATTATTTATATTTGCTAACTCGTTAGAGTTGGTGAATCATTATAAAATTATGTAACAGATAAGTTCGAGATGTCGGCAACATAACAGCCCAAATAACATCCTTATAGGGTAAAAAGGAGTTGTCCAAATTAAACATTGGGAATATAGTAGGAATTTTTAGATTGTTAGTGCAATCTGACCAAGTAGCAAATTTTTTGATTTGTGACATTCAATTATGGAGCCAATGAGTAAGTGCAGACTTTCTGTAATTTCAACCATCGAATGCATATATTACTACATACATTTTTCAGACAGTGTATCTAATATCTTTTAATTAGCTATTCTTGTAATTATGCCATTTGATTTTATTTGCCATGTGGATACATATTTTCATATACTTTTGGAAACACTGTTTCCTATCTCGTTATGTCCAGATATTTTTTTTGTTGTTGATACAAGTCTGCATAATTAGTAAAAGATTTTCTAGGTTTCTTTCCATTATCAGCAAAATGCATGGTCGTATTCTTGAAATTGCATGTTGATAGTGTTGTTTATTCTCGAGATGGGGAGTATACTGCTAGTTTTTGCATGGCTGAAAGACTACCATATATAATCCTGTTTAATTTCTTTGGTGATGCACAAATTAAAGGTAGATAGTGATATGATTCTTTCTATGCAAAATATTATTCATCAGTGGGAGAATGAAAAAAAGGGACAAATTATTAGGTTTTCAAACGTGCTGGAACCATGGCTGCCGCTCTTGTACTTAAGGCAATTGTTATGAGTATGATGGTCAGGACAGCAAGTTCGTTACTAAACTATGCATGTCTCAAGTTTACTAGTAGGACTTGGGCAAGCTGGCTAAAAGCTTAAACCCTTACTCATTGACAACATAGTTTATTTTCTTATTGTCTTGAACATTCTAATGCATAAGTAATTTAGTTTGAATTCGTATATATTGTGTTTAATATTATGATCCAGAATCAAGTATCAATATACTTTTGGTTTGCTTTTGGCATAAAATATATGTGATTACTATTATTTATTTATTTTTATTTTATTGACTGGAAACTATTATTATTATTTTTGATTGAAAAACTACTTGATATTTAATATTTAAATAATAGTGTCATAAAAAAATTTACTATTAAAATTTTGTACAAAGTCTTTGTACAAACATAAAAAATTGTTGATTTTAGTTACTATCTAAACACATTAATAGGAAATCTCATTTATTTCTAGTATTATTGCATTTATAGCGATAATGTCATTGTAACTGTTTGGTTTAAATGAGCGGCAGATTTGAATGTGATATCCTTTATAGGGTAACAACAATAAATTGCTAATTAGACTTATTTAGTATATTGGGTGTCATGAACTTTAATATATGGAAAGTATATTATGAGTTGAGTTATAACTATTCTGATGCAGCACGATAGCGGAACGGGCTTACCTTCGTGCTTGGCAATGGCCAAGTCGATCGGTGATGACGATAACTGGACCACCGTTGCTTGGTGAGAGTGAAACGGTGCCGTAAAAACTTCGACGGATGGTCTTGTGAGGGGTCCGCACGAAGGTTGCTTGAAAACCTCAAGCGAGGGACTTCTGAATCCATGGAACAGTCGAGTCCACGACCAAGAAAAGAAGAGAACAAATCTCAAACTTAAAGAATAATTTTATTGGTTAAAAGTTATTTTACAAATGCATAAAGAAGGTACCTATTTATAAGACTTTTATGATAACCTAATCCTAATCAAATAAAAATAAAACATATCCTAATAAAAGATAAAGTCAAAATAAGAATCCTAACATAAAGACAATCTATACGACTTCGAACCAATTGGTCGTCATAAAGACAATCTATACGACTTTGAGGCCTAGTAATTAGTATGATTTTAGAGGCCTCGTATCGACAGAGAAGTTAGTCAAAAAGTCGACGAAAAACTGGTCCCTATACAGAATATTCGCATAGTTTAGACCTGTCCTTGGAAGGCAAATTTTGGTCGTTGTCATGACAGTTCTTCAGATATGGTTTGTGACAGTCGTAGATGGCATATAGGAGACTAAAAATCTTCTGTTAGATTCAGTTTTCAGTATTTGTGCAGACAATTATTCTTCGTTAAAAGTTAAGAAAAACTATTGTTAAAACTGGGAAAAACTATAGAAAACCTACCGATACGATGTGCGTTCTGACAAACCGGACGACGTGGTCGCGCACTAAAAGTATCGAAAGGCGCGTATGGATATTACCGACGTGTGGGAACTGACGGAACTCGATTTCGTTGCGTGTGTGCGACAAAATCAGTACGTATCCGTCGAGATACCCACGTATCGACCTTTTGTAAACTTGGACCTAACTTCGTGTATGTTCGTCATATCGAGACAAAACTTGCGCCAGCAGGACCGAATCGAAATTCTAGTCATATGTGCCAAGTTTTGTCCGATTCTGAGAAGGTCGACCGGAACGCCTATTTGGCAGGTCTGCGACCGATCCAACGGGCAAAATTGTACACGGCCCACCAGAATTCAACTTTGGACATACGGTTGGGTTTGTCTCCTCAAATCGGGCCCGTAGACATATAGTTTGACGACTTTAGAGACCATAGATATTGGCGCACATTTCGGTGCAAAACAAGTCCAACGACGGACATCATTTTGATCCGAAATTACGATTTTGCCCCTGTTCCAGAATTGAACTTTTGGACAAACATTTTCTAGATATATCTTTTACACCGAGAATTTTCTTGATATTTGTTTCAACATACGGAGCCGTTCATGGATTTTGAGATTTCAGTGCTGACGTACTTGATTATTGGAGTTGCCATTTTTGCACCGCCAAGCAAGATACCTTGCCACCATACTTTGTGATTACTTTATTTTATTTTTTTAGTTATTTATATTCAGTTTTATTTATATGTTGCATGGATTATATTACTGTCCGTCTAAGTCACAGTTGGGTGCAAGCGACTGTATCGGTCGTTTTACTTGCGTTTATGTCATTTTATTGCATTGACTTAGCTTAGTGACCACCCAATTGATGATGAGGTATTGGCAAATCTCATACGGCCTTGACACATGATCATCACGAGTTGTGAGTCACATGTAGGATACGTACTCGCGTAGTCGGCTGGCCACCGATACGTATGAGACATGCGACGGTTAGGAGTAACTGCTAATAGAATTGTATGCTAGTAGACTTGGCAGTTACTAGAGGTTCCTATGGGACATGGATGTGATCCTACTAGGCATTGGGTGGGGAGAACAGTTCCTTAACGTACGGGCCACGTATGCACTTTCCTATTCCTGATCCTGCTGGCCTCTGACATTCGATGAATGTTATGTTTTGAGGTCCATGGTATCCTAGTGGGACCATACCTGAGTTTCCTGCAGCGAGAGTGCCCATGCATTGAAGGTTTGTTCTTAACTACATTATCACTGTAGAACTGGTGGGCACCCTATTGCATGCATCCTTTCTTTTCTATTATATTATCACAGTTTATACGGCATGGTGTTTTCTTGTATCTTATTACGTCTCTCTGAGGACCTGGTTATCTCTCCAGGATTAGATGATTTTCTGCAGGAGTACGGAATAGCACTGGATCCATCCTACATTGATGACGAGTCATCTTCCACTGATTTCTATCTTATTGATTTCTTGAGACATTTTAGTGGACATTTTTATATCTCTTTTCTTTCTATTTTATGGAGGTTGGACTTCGATCATTATGACTATTTTTCATAGCTGTTTGGAGTGGATATGTCCACCCGGCTATCTCTTTGATGCATTTATTTATTATTTGGACTCTATTATCTTCTGTGTTGAGCTGTGATGAGATTAGATGATTATATTCTGGCCTGTGATTATATCATATATATAGCTTATGTACGTATACGAGGATTCCATATATTGGAGTATTCTTCGTATATGTGTAGCTGGCATGTCTATGTACTCGGTCCTAAGTATTTTGGGACTGTGACGTTACATATTTTTGTGGTGGCCCATGCAGGTCCGAATATATTTTTGGGTTACATGACTGTGCCCAACAAGCCTGCATATAGGAATAGGAATAATATCTCATCCAGAACTACTCCTTCCTTTGACTTCCAATCTTTTTGATATTCCTTTGATTACTTGAATTACCCTATATCTAACCTTCCTAATATCATCATATTTTTTTTGTGCCAACAGTATGAATCTAAGAAGCGGACACCCTTCTGCCTTGGCCCTCACATCTGGTGAAAGAGGCTACCCCGGAGGGATAGAATCCTTCGATGACTCCGGTAACACCGTACCAGCCAGGACAGTCGCAGCCTACTACGACTCCGACGATGGTACACCCATAGATTACAGCACCCCAAGTCAGCTAGGCTGGGCAGACCACTACCGTGCCACCGGAAGGAAATGTACCACTACCTCCACCACCACTATTCCTTCAGCAGTTTTCTTCATTGTCGGGACCTCAGATGCCTCCGCCCCCGACAGATGGGAGCCCTACTTTCCAGTTTATGTATGCCATGATGCAGGCTCAGTGGTAGCAGACTGAGCTGATGAGACAGACTATGATGGCAGCATTGGCTAGACCTCCACCTCCGGCACCAGTACCAGCACCAGCACCGGCTCTGCATCCTTATGAATGCTCTATCAAGAACTTCACAGACATGAACCCCAAGGCCTTCAAAGGAAAAAAAGTCACTAGAGGTGTCATAATAGCTAATTAGTATGGAGAAGCTGCTGAAGGCATCCCAGTTGCCAGCTCGAGATTGGATGACAGTAGTGGACCTACTATTAGAAGATGATGCTCACCACTGGTGGAAGGTAGAAGAGAGATGATTAGGCACTTGAATTACCTGGAAGCAGTTCTATGATCTATTCTATGAGAGATTCTTCCCCATCCATGTCCGAGATGGTCTATACGACCAGTTCCTTCATCTGAAGCAAGGAAATATGACAGTTGATGAGTATGACTCAGAGTTCAATCACTTGAGTAGATTTGGTGCAGGATTGATCCCGACAGAGTTAGAGAAGACAAGGAGATCCCATCAGAGGCTAGTACCGGAGCTCAAGTCATATACGACTACACAATCTCGAGTCTTCCATTCAGCTGTCTTGGAAGAAACTCGGGCTCAGAAGATTCATTCCAAGGAGCAACAGCAGACCACGAGACGTGATATACCAGCAGTTGCACCCGCCCGACATACTCAGGGTGGACCTATCAGGAGGCCCACAGGACAGTTCCAACAGAGGCCAATACCTTATCAGAAGCCCATCTGTAACTATTGCGAGAAGCAGGGACGCCTCATGAAGGATTGTCTAACTCGACTTGTAGCGTACTTGAGATGTGATTCAGGACAACCCAAGGTGAAAGATTGTCCAGAACAGCAGTCCTTAGTGTATGCCCAGCAGAACCCGAGACCGACAGCCCCAGCACTTCCAGAACCCCGGCCAGCAGCAGGAGCACCTCGCCCACCCTTACCACCCAAGTCAGCATAGTTCGAGAGGGCCAGAGCTCAGGGCCCTGGACATAATTATGGACAGGTATTCTCTCTAGCTGTTGAGGATACAGAGACAAAGGCAGAGGTCATAGCAAGTATGGTTTTAGTTGCTTCATTTTCTACCATTATATTGTCTAACATTGGAGCCACTCATTCATTCATAGCCACTAGTTTTGCCACTAGACACAACATTTCCATCACACCCTTATCTAAGAATATTAGAATCCTCACTGGAGGAGGAGTTGTACCGGTTAGTGGTGTTTGTAGACTTTGTCCTGTAGTAATTTGTGGTAGAGAGATAAAAGTACGACTTCTTGTATTCCATATGTCGACATTCGACGTGGTTCTCGAAATGGACTGGTTAAGCCAGCATTTTGCCCTCATAGACTGCCATAGGGACAGTATCATCTTTAGACCACCAAATGCGATGGAGTTCGAGTTCATCAAGGAAGAAGGGGAGAGTATTGATGCACCCACATTAGGGACTCACGTGACGATGCAGGATACCCCTCAGCACCATGTCATCTCTGAGTTCAAAGATGTATTCCTCGAGGATTTACCGGGACTGCCGCCTGACAGAGACATCGAGTTTTCTATTGAGCTTATTCCGGGAGCCGAGCCTATTTTATCTCGAGTATATCGAGTAGCACCGAAGGAGTTGGTAGGGATGAAGACACAGATTGACGACTTATTGGAGAAAGGCTTTATTCGTGCCAGTGCATCACCATGGGGAGCACCCGTTCTTTTTGTACCTAAGAAAGATGGGACAATGCGCATGTGTATCAACTATAGAGCTTTGAATGTAGTTACGGTGAAGAACAAATACCCTTTGCCGCGCATAGATGATCTATTCGATCAACTGAGTGGAGCAAAAGTATTCTCTACACTACAAAAAAGTTTCCTTTTGGGACGACACTATAAGGAACACTAGTCTTAAAAGTCATAAAAGTATAATTCTAGGGACGGCTACATGTTTAGTAAGAAAAAGTTGCATTTTTTTGGGACAAATTGTGAAAATAGAACACTATTTGGGACTAATAAAATTTTTTGTTCCAAATAATACACATTTTCGTCCCAAATAGATCGGTAGGAATGTCACACATTTGGCGGCTAATTACCAAATTTTATGGGAGGAATTTAACCTCCACATGTTTCCATCTCAACCGTTCGATCGGATGGATTAATCCAGACCGTCCATCCTAAAACATACAGAACTTATTCGATGGGAACACACTTCTCAATATCAAGCAACCTAAAAATCTCTCTTCCTCTCTCTTTTCGATCAAAAAATGGGTGATGCTGCTCTCTCTCTCTCTCCGACCTAGGTGCTCCAGTGTTGCTGCTCTTTTTCTTTTCGACCATTGTTCCGACCTGGTGCTCCAGTTTTGCTGCTCTCTCTCCAACCATTACTATCTCTCCGTCCGACCTTTCAATCCTAGGTGCTCCATTGTTGCTGCTTGGTATATTTTTCCCAATCTTTAGAATTTTTTACCAAAATGTTTTAGTTTTTGCCCTAATTTTTGGATGCATGTTATTTTCTCCTAGATTATTTGCTTGGAATTTTAGTGGTTTACACTATTTATACTATTTACTCAATTTTTCCTTGAAATTTGAGTGTTTTATACTGTTTACATGGCTGCATGTAATTTTATCCTAGATTATTTGCTTGAAATTTAAGGGTTTTATACTATTTACTCAAATTTTGCTTAAAATTTCAGTGTTTCACACTGTTTACACGGCTGCATGTAATTTTGTCCAAGATTATTTGCTTATAATTTGAGGGTTTTATACTGTTTACTCAAATTTTGCTTAAAATTTAAGTATTTTATACTGTTTATACGGCTGCGTATAATTTTGTCCTAGATTATTTGCTTAAGATTTGCGTGTTTTACACTTTACTCAAATTTTTGCTTGAAATATGAGTGTTCTACACATTTTACATGGCTGCATGTTATTTTGTCCTAGATTATTTACCAATTTTTTGGTCAACATTTGCTCGAAATTGGTTAGCAAAATCTGTGGACATTTCCCTTAGTAAAATTTGTTGTTTTAAAGTTCTGGACGAGGAATACCCACATAGCAGGTAGTATGGTTTTAATTATTTTCATTTAAGTTACTTGGAGATCATGAGAAAAGGAATATATGTTTCTTTTTTTGCTTCTTATGATAATAGAAATTCCATCTACATCAGTTGGTTGTTCTTACCTCTGGACTCTGGATACTTTTTATTACTAATGAACGTATGAAGAAAGGGATTGGACTCCTCGATTCTATGAGATACAAGTTTACAACAACACCAAATGAGGGTACATTATTTTAACAGCATAATATATGCTTCTCTTCTTGAGATGTTCAAAAGTTGAAGAATTTCCCCTTATGTGGATTGTGATGCATTTTCCCTTTTAAAAGCCTTCCAATGTTATGATCCCTAAATTATAAGGCAAAAGAAGTAACTATGGTTACGAAACCAGTTTCAGACTCTTATGGATCTAAATAATATTGAATCTTCACCGCTAAGAAAATAGTTCTAGTTGGACCTCTTCACCCACAATAAATATAGTTATTTATTTACTTGTATTTTTGACAAAGTACAACCATGATAAATAGTTCTTGTTGGAAAATGTTAAGATGGATGAATGATGTATATTTGGAGATATACAACTTCGACAAATGGTAATGGTCACAGTGTATTTGTAAGGAATCTTAGCGACGCGCTATAGCAATCTTGATCTGTTGTACGATCCATCAAATCATTATGTCAACATTACCTTTAAAAAAAAATTCTTTATTTCTTTTATAACTTTTTCTTTCCTGAAATGACCGGTAAAGATATCCCCAACATCTATCTATCATATCAAACATGCCAAAATTGATACAATATGGCCGATCAGCATCAATAACGGTCGATACTGCAAACCATGCTTTCATGGTTGTTAAAATGAGTTTAACTTCTACATTTCTAAATTATATGCTAGTTTTTTCAATCTTACACACATAGAACTTGGGTGATTGTTCTGGCACTTGTTTTCGTACCTCTTTGTTATTCAAGCTGTTATTATTCGGCATGATCAAACTCTTTGCTCTTTGTGTTGACAGTTCGTGATTGGCACAACTACTAGGCTACCTGTTTATTTTGGTGCGATCTCCATCTTCTTCTGCTTTATCACTGCCATATTGTCCCTCACTCTTGCATTTATGATTGTCCCCCGCCAAGTGATGCCATGGATAGGTTTGATGCTAATGTACGAGTGGACATTCACAACATTTTTCATAGTATTTAGGTGTTCTCTCCAGTTGGTCTATCAGTAGGGAAGGACAAGAAGTTAAGCAGGAGGTCCAGATTCTCGTAATGATTCATCTGACTATGAATCTGGAAAAGGTTTGTTCCGTTATCTTTTTGTTTGATTAATTCAACTTGGGGAGGCCCTTGGCATGTTCTAAATTCAAGGTGATTTGTCGTGCAGGTCATCAACACTGGACATCTGGTTATGACATTGTCACGTTGTCCTATGGTACAGGAATGGCGCTTTTGGCAGTTATTGCCCCTTCATTACCATGCATTTTGGGGGTCACTGCACTTTTTGCTAAGTAATTATTTTGAACGATTTGATATTATCTACATGTTTATAATATTTAGGTTTATTCATGATTTCAATTAATTCATTAGGAACAAAATTTGACTAAATTTCCTTTTTTTTGTTCTCATTTCTTAAGTTTTAGCACATAATTTATTTCATGTCTGAGCCAGTCATAGTTTTAATGCTTCAATTGGGGTTGTCCATGTCTTCTCCTTGTTGTGTTACATTATAATAGAAATAGTATTGCCACTCCTAACTGGAGGTAGCTACCTATAATTCATGTCTATTATCCCAAAATATAGGTTATTTCCTTTTGGTTTCGATTTTGGTCAATTTGGCTAATGCATCTAGAAAGTACTTTAGGCATATGGTAGCACATTTATCAAGCCATGTCACAAAATATAAAACAGAAAGGAAAGAGTAACTTACAAAAGTTCAAGGAAGATTAAAAGAGATTTACAACATTTGCACTGGGAAAGTAACCTAAGAAAGTTTAGGCTATCTGGTGGGAGTAATTACATACTAACTTGCATGATACGAGATATGACACAGTATGGAAATGGCAACATAGGCATGTGTAAGTAAATTTTGTTAACATAGACACGTGTAAGTAAATAAGGTTAATGCAGACATGTGTAATTACATACTATCTTGCACGATAGGAGATACGACATGAATTCGTTTTGTGTTACATTCATGTGTAACATGATATATTATGACAAATACACTATATATAGTTTAGGAAATTTGGTTTAGGTACAACACATTACATATAGACGTTAACACCTTATGAATATATACGACAAGCTAAGCCTTTATGTAACACGTTACTGCTATTACTAACATTTTACGGATATTTGAATTGTGAATAATAGTAACTCATTAAATCTACTTTTATGGAAAAAATAGTGCAAATCAAATGGTTAATGCCCGTCGTTTAGAGAGTGAAGGTGAATAGAGTATATATATATATATATATATATATATATATATATATATATATATATATATATATATATATATATATTTTATTTATATATATATATATATATATATATATATATATATTTTATTTATATATATATATATATATATATATATATATATATATATATATATATATATATATATATATATATATATATATATATATATTGTAGACCATTTGATGTAAATGAATTTATGAGATTTTTAGTAGGAGAGAAGGATACTAAAATAGTCTGTATAGACTCCTTAAGAAGTAAATTCATATTGGTTTGCTTCTACTTTAAAATGGAGATTTGAGATATTGTCTATGAAAAATCTATAATCTTCTCCTCAGATAGGAGTAGTAGCTCCGACACCTCGATCTATGACAACTAAATGTTTCAAACTCCGGCGCCCATAACTCCGACAACTTCGAACTCCGCGGTCCCAACTCTAATGTATTCCCACAATGTCAGATCTGTTGATACTTTCTTTTAATAGCTAGAAGTGCCTTACCCTTCCAACAATTGCGGATACAAGTATTGCTGCTACTTGCTGCTGCAACAACAACAAAATCCTTTATTTGGCCTACCTTACGTCCTTTATTCTAAGCTTCTTCCTGAACTCTATGGCTGCAGTTGCAATTTCAGGACTTTAGGCAGCAGGGGGCCAAAATATTACATGTATAATACATTTAACTTGCCTTACTGATAAGTTCCATTGCAAAGAAGTCATCATTGATGCAAAATAAAACCAACTCATTGCAAAATAAAAATGTTCAACTTGAGCAAAGTTTGATAAATAATATGAGATTTTTATACAAAACAACCATCTGGAACAACTTAGCCAAACTAAGTTTCCGTAACCATGTAAAAATCGCCACTAGTATATACAAACCTGTCGAGATTGAAGGGGACAATCAACCAATTCTACATTTACCAGAATGGATAAAGCTCATAATGGATCTTGAGTTAGGCAAGAAATAAAGGGCTTGGTGGTTGACACAAATATTTGAGATGGTGATGATGACTATGATGAGAGTGGTCATGAGTAGCATGTTTGTAGCTTGTTTTGCAACTATTTGTGATGGATATCAAATTACAAACTTGTATCTCTTAGCTATTTTATATCCTTTCAAGATGTTGGTTGTTTTATCTACTGTGATTGAACGTTGATGAATTTTGCTTATTTCATTAAATGTTGATTAATTTTGCTTATTTTCTTTACTTCATTCATTCTTAATTTCTATTAGAAAAAATGTTTACATGAAAGTGGTCGTAGAAGCTATACTATACTTCATTCATCTTGCCATATACTTGCTTCTATATGTTCTATGATAAACTTATTCTGTGATAAACATATATTATTTAGATGCTCTACTATTTAGTGGCTTTTGGGTGTGCTAGCCATCCTATTGTGGTCATTGTGCTGTTAATAATAAATATCATTAATGTTATAACGTCCGCATGATGATAGTACATAAATGTACGCAAGTCGTTTGCTTATCAGGTATTTTGACATATAAACTCCTCAATATACTGGAAGTCTGGAATAAAAATGTTCTGTGACATTATCTTGTAAAAATGTTCTGTGACTTTGAAATTGCAACAAGCTTCAAAGCTTGTAATGGATTCCAAGATGGTTACTCGAACAAGTTTGAGTAAGATGGGAAAAAGAAGCGCAAGTAAAAGAGATGATGAGTATATCCCCGTCCGTGATGACCTGCTTAGCGAGGAAGATAGCAACCATAATGAAGAATCTTTCGAACCTAAAATGAAGAGGGTAATATATCAAGTCTTGTGTCTTGTGTCTTCATTCATTGGAATATCTCACTGTTTTTCTTACATTGCAGGTTGCAAACAATGATGACTCTTCTGTCCCTAAAATAAAAAAGGTTAAAAAAATTGATCATAAGTGATTTTTTTACTGTTCCAGTGTATAACTTACTACTATGGTTGCAAATGATGAGGAAAGCAACATCTGGGGTCCTCAAGTCTTGATCCTCTATTGGTGCTGGTCTTGACCCTCTACCAATGCTTGCGTTGCCAATGTCTAGTGAGCTCTGATACGCTCTAATACACCAGTGTGCACTTAAATTTCTTCTGATATGCCACTGTGCAATTGATACTTCTTCTGATACTCGGGTATCCTGTTATGGTAGTTTGGTTCTTCATTGGTAAAGCTGGTTGAGCCGCATCATGGATGCGATTGAGATCTTGTCGACCCACGGTGAGATTCGATCTGATGCCTAGCTTCAACTTAATCTTATAGAGGAAGAGTATTTTACTATGGTTTGAGCTTTCTTGGATAGATTTTTATTGTGGTTTGAACTTCCTTCTTTGTCTTATTAGTGTGTTGGACTATCTTGACAATTTTGGATATTTGATCCTCATATTTTGTCGAGGATGAGCATTTTTCCTTTTCTTTATATACATATTGAATCTAATTTTCTTAGATCTAATACAATACATGTAGCAAATGATGAGGAAAGCAACATCCGGGGTCCTCGAGTCTTGATCCTCCATTGATGCTGGTCTTGACACTCTGCCAATGCTTGTGTTGCCAATGTCTAGTGAGCTCTGATACACTCTAATACACCAGTGTGCACTTAAATTTCTTCTGATATGCCACTGTGCAGTTGATACTTCTTCTGATACTCAGGGATCTTGCTATGGAGGTTTGGTTCTTCATTGGTAGAGCTAGTTGAGCCACATCATGGATGTTATTGAGCACTTGCAGACCCACGGTGAGCTTCGATCTGATGTCTAGCTTCAACTGGGATCAAATCGTAGAAGAAGAGTATTTTACTATGATTTGAGCTTCCTTG
The DNA here is from genome assembly GCA_029216955.1 of Iris pallida. Classification (NCBI taxonomy): domain Eukaryota; kingdom Viridiplantae; phylum Streptophyta; class Magnoliopsida; order Asparagales; family Iridaceae; genus Iris; species Iris pallida. Next base: position 7,811,556 of record JANAVB010021399.1, read on the forward strand.
CATAGATTTTTACTATGGTTTGAACTAACTTCTATGTCTTATTGCTGTGTTTTTTGCATGGCTTACTACTATGGTGTGAACTTCCTTACGGCACTGTGTTGGACTATCTTGACAGCACCTACCTATATACTGCTACATTTATTATGCATTTTCAGGTTGCATACAACAGTCCTACGCGTAGGTCATCTCGTATTGCAAAGAAATCTATAAGGAGTGCATCTACCAAAGTATTTTAGTGCCACTGTTGGAGCTATTGCTATTTTTGATTAAGTTGGATGCTGCCAGAAATGGTGTTCCTTCTATTTATTACATATTTGCATATACTTTTGCATAAATAGTTTTTTAACCTTGCAATTTTCCTAGTTAGATAGCAAATTATTGAGAGCTTTGTGTGACAAATGTCATGTCACTTCTTATGTTATCTATCATCAACCACTGCCATATGCTTTAATGTCCAGTCCGAAAATGTGGTTTTCCTAAGATATTCATACAAGTATTGATAACTAGTGGCAGTTAGTTAAAACGTGCAAGTGTCAATAGTATAGGTCACATATGTATATTCTATTAACTTGACCAATTAGTGTATGGATTGGCATTTGGTGAAGGAATAAGTAAAATGAGGTCTTGAGCTTGTCTTTGCTTTGGTTCCTTCCCATGCATGTCCTGGGTGTCATGGGGTTAATGAAAACCATCAAACATTGGGACAACATCTCAAGGGATGTCATGGGGTTAATAGAATGGTGTTAATGACAACCATCAGACATTTGGTTCCTTCCCATGCTTTGGGTCCTTCTTATGCATGTCCTGGGTGTCATCGGGTTAATAGAATTCTCTGTTTTCTCTTTTTTCTGGACCAATTTTTGGACTTAACTTTTTATATTGTCTGTACAGATTTTAAATTTTATATTGGTTTTTTCCAGTTTGTTACTGTAATTCTTGCTAGAATAATTGTAGTTCCCATTTAAAATATTTCCCAATTTTTCCCGTCTTCACTTAAAGCTTCTTTTTCTACTTGAAGCTTCCTTTGTCACTTGAAGCTTTTTCTGTACATTGTTGTTTTCATAATTTTTTTTGTACGTAGGTCTGTACAGTTTGGAAGTACAGTTAGTAGGTAGGTTTGTACAATTTGTTTAAACATTCACAAACTAATGTTGTCTAGTCTGTACAATTTGGAAGAACTTGTCTTTCTTTTCTGGCTGTTCGTGTATAGTTAGCTGGTTGCTAATATATTGGCATATCTTCATTTGCAAGTCCTTCAAAAGCATTCTGGATATGCTAAAATGATGGGCGACGATCTTGTGATGATAAAAAGTTTGGGTTAATTTTTGGGTTCATGTTGGATATACTAAAAACATGGTGTAATAGTGGAGACAATGGGTTCATTTTGTAAATGATGTTATGGGTGATGTATAGTATTTTGGATTTATTTTAGAAAAGGTGGTTAAGGATGCTTAATGGATTCAATATTTTGTATGTAATGGTCGAGACAATGGGTTCATTTTGTAACTGATGCTGTGGGTGATGTATAATGTTTTGGATTTATTTTAGAAATGGTAGTTAAGGATGCTTAATGTTAAGCTTTTTGTTGTTTATCAATTGAACATATAGAGTTATATATGGATTTTGTTGTCTTCTACTTAATTGTAAAGAATGCTTGATTTTGTTAAGCTTTTTTTTGTATTGGAGCTCTGATACTTGGAGATACATCTGAGGTCAAGCTTGACAACGGCCATGATCATATGAATTATGTGTATTTAAATTGTATGTTTTATAGCTAAAAAATACAAAAAATAATTTCATAAGTATTACTTTTAGGACGGTTATGTAATTGTCCTAGATATAAACGACATTCTTTTGTAACGCTGGCAAATTTGCTTAGGACGGATGTTATTCGTCACAAACTCTTTTATTTTGGGACCATTTTGTAAACCGTCGTAAACATATAATAATTCAAACTCTTTTGGTACGGTTAGATTTTTCGACCCTAAAACCAAATTAGGATGGTATTTTTCGTCCTAAAACGTTTTGCCATGCCACCATAATAGTACTGTCATTTACCGTCCTAAAATTCGTCCCAAATTATAACTTAGGACTGATTTGGGTCTTTTTAAGACGAATTTTTGGCGTTCCAGAAAGACACTTTTTTGTAGTGCCAAGATCGACTTACGATCGGGCTATCACCAACTGAAGGTTCGGAAGGAAGATATTCTGAAGACGGCATTTCGATCGAGGTATGGACATTACGAGTTCTTGGTCATGCCTTTCGGTTTGACCAATACTCCCGCAGTTTTCATGAACTTAATGAACAAGATCTTTCACCAGTACTTGGGCGAATTTGTAGTCATCTTCATAGATGATATCTTGATTTATTCGAAAAGCCAAGAGGAGCATGAGAAGCACCTACGTATTGTTTTAGGGACCTTGAGGAATGAGCGACTTTTCGTAAAGCTTAGCAAGTGTGATTTCTTTCTCAAGGAGGTATCATTTCTTGGACATATCATCACTGGAGACGGCATATCGGTAGATTCGGAGAAGATTACAGCAGTCAAGGCATGGCCCGCTCCCACATCAACTTCCGAAGTGAGAAGTTTTCTTGGACTTGCGGGTTATTACTGAAGGTTTGTAGAAGACGAGTATCAAGTCACTTTCGACGAGTTATTACTCGACAAACTTGCAAGGATCAGGAGTTTGTATGGACAGACGAGTATCAAGCCACTTTCGACGAGTTGAAGAAGCGCTTGACCACGACACCGATCTTGACACTACCATCGGGCCCGGGAGGATTTTTGATCTACAACGATGCATCCGAAAAGGGATTAGAATGCGTATTGATGCAGCATGGTCATGTAGTAACATATGCATCGAGACAGTTGAGGGTGCACGAAAAAATTACTCGACCCATGATCTAGAGCTCGCAGCAGTTATCTTTGCTTTAAAACTATGGAGATACTACTTGTACGGCGAGAAGGCCGATATCTATACTGATTATAAGAGCCTCAAGTACGTGTTCACACAAAAAGAGTTGAATATGTGACAACGACTTTGGTTGGAGTTGATGAAAGATTACGAGATCGAGCTACATTATCATCCGGGCAAGGCTAATGTGGTGGCAGACGCATTAAGCCGTAAGCCCACGGCACATTTCTTGGCCACACAGGAGGAGTTGATAGAAGACTTACAGAAGCTTGGTATTGAAGTAATATTACCTGCAACAGATGGCGTATTAGCCAATCTCCGAGTGCAATCATTTTTAGTGGAGGGGATCAAGATAGCATTACATACGGATGATAGATTTTGATGGCTAAGAGAGAGGACTGAAGCACGAGAGCAGACGGGATTGAGGGTTCATTCCGATGGGATATTGCGATGTGGTGATGGTATTTATGCTCCTAATAGAGAGCTACGACATGAGTTGATGGCCGAAGCACATAGTTTGACTTACTCTATACACCCCGGAGGAACCAAGATGTACCGAGACTTGCGGCAGTATTATTGGTGGCACGGAATGAAGCGGAAGATAGCTCATTTCATGGCCAAGTGTTTGGCATGCCAACAAGTGAAGGCCGAGCACCAGAGGATGGCCGAATTACTGTAGCCGCTACCTATTCCCGAGTGGAAGTGGGAGCACATTACGATGGACTTCGTCACGGGATTTCCTCGGAGTCCTAGTGGATGAGATACGGTATGGATGATTGTTGATAGGCTTACCAAGTCAGCCTATTTCCTACCTTTTAGAGTGGGACAGTCCACAGAAGTTTTGGCAGATATGTATATGAAGCAAATAGTGAAGCCACACGGTGTAACAGTTAGCATCGTGTCGGACCGTGACTCGAGGTTCATCTTGTACTTTTGGAGAAGTGTACAGGACAGTTTGGGTATGCGTTTGAAGTTTAGCACGGCGTACCATCCGCAGACAGACGGCCAGTCAGAGCGTTCTATTCAGATGCTAGAGGATATATTGAGAGCTTGCATGCTTGACTTTGGCAGATCATGGGAAGACCATCTTCATCTTGTAGAATTTTTCTACAATAATAGCTATCAAGTGAGCATACAGATGGCTCCGTTTGAAGCGTTGTATGGTAGGAAGTGTCGATCTCCTGTTTGTTGGAGCGACATAGGAGAGCGACAGATATTGGGTCCCGAGTTGGTTGTGAGCACAGTGGAAAAGGTGAAGAAGGTACAAGACCACCTGCGAGTAGCGCAGGATCGACAGAAGCAGTGGGCTGATATTTGTCGTCGACCCTTGGAGTTCGAGGAAGGCGACCATATTTTCTTGAAAATATCCCCCACTAGAGGCACGATTCGATTCGGAGGACGTGACAAGTTGGGTCCAAGGTACATAAGCCCTTTCGAGTTCTTAGAACATGTTGGAGAGCTTGCCTACAGATTGGCATTGTCACCATCGTTAGAGGGAGTACATGATGTTTTCCATGTGTCACAGCTGAGGCAATTTGTGGCTAATATCAGTCATGTGCTTGATCACTCCGAAATCACTATTAGACCGAGCTTGTCATACCAAGAGCAACCAGTAGGCATCCTTGATCGCCGACTGAAGGTGTTGCGAAATCAATCTATACCATTGGTTCGCGTGGCATGGAAGCATCAGTCGCCAGGAGAGTCTACTTGGAGCGTGAGGACGACATCCGAAATCGTTACCCACATTTATTCGAAAACCAAGGTACGACTTTCAGTTATTAGTTCCCTTTAATTCGTATTGCATTGCATTGCATACACCCTCGACGTTAGTTTCAATTTCGAGGACAAAATTTCTTTAAGTTGGGTAGGATGCAAACCCACTAAATTTTATACATGTATTTATTTAAATGATTATGGATTTATAGTACTTTTAGAAATTTTTATATAAAAATGGTATATAGGAGCATACATACTGATATATATATATATGTTATATTGCTTACAAAAGATTGGTGGCAATATACCAATTGAGTATATCGAGTTTTAGAAATTTTTAGGAATTTTTCTATATAATTTATGGTAATTGTTGAAATATATGTGTGTGTGTGTGTGTGTGTGTGTGTGTGTGTGTGTGTGTGTGTGTGTGTGTGTGTGTGTGTGTGTGTGTGTGTGTGTGTGTGTGTGTGTGCATATATATACCTTTGTGTCATGCCCCAGAACCAGAATACTGGAGAGCGGGGGCAGACATAGCCAGCTACGTATATTGAAATAGAATACATCTCAACTATACGGTCACGGCTGTCTAGATATGAGGGTTTACTACAAGCCAGCAGTCTCTTAAGGTCAAGCCTATTGTCTCAATCTCAAGCAATTAACAGAGTTACAAGATATTAGAGCATCAAATATATATATATAAGGCGTCCCAAATATTACATATTGGATGATCATGAAGCTAGTCGTACAAAATGATAGGACTAGCAAGAGTTCAGTCATACATGATCAACCCTAGGATTTGTTAATCATGTTTACAGCCCGTAGGCAGACAGTAAGTAAATGCATCGAGCTAACAGGTGCTCGTCGGCTAAACGTCTCAAAAGAATAAATTTAGATATAAGTGGATGAAACAAAAAGGAAAACCCACTCTTGGCCCGGGTTCCGTCTAGTTGTCACCATTGGGCTGGAAGCTTGGTAGATCCTCGGGAGCTGCTCCGAAATCTGGCCACACAAAACCAGCTGGGTCAAACCCCAGAAAGAGCAAGTGCCACAAAGGAGGCCACAAATAAGAACAAAAGCCAGCATATCAGAACATAAAGACTAAAAGAAGTAAAGTACACAGGGCGATAAACGACTAGGGACGTGGAACCATTCCGGGAGCCAGGTTACAATCCTTAAACCAAACAAGGATCGGGATTGTACCCCTTCGCCTGAATAGCTCACTGTCTCTACCCATTTATCGTTAGAGATAAGTAAAACAATCATGATCAAGAGTTCCAGGTACAGGGGCTAGACAAGACTTAGACAGAGCTGGACACCATTCATTCACAATCGGCCAGGCAAGTACTACGCCTTACTACTTTAACTAACTAGGGTTATCACAAGCCTAATTACTAACAAGATGCAAGTGAGAATTTCCAGTCCCAAACCCTGCAGACTATCCAGTTATCCTTCCGCGGGTTGAGAGTTATAGGTGGGTACATTGCCCGGGAGACAAATGTACCCTTAGGTGACTTAGAGGGTGCAATACATGACAGTGTGCTGGAAATGTGCTCTACTTGTCGGCAAGCTACAAGTCCATTAAAGCACCCAGATAACGAGATTGCCTGTGACTGGGAATTCTCCATGTTCTAGTTTGATCTAATCATTAGCCTAATCCAATTTAGCACGAGTCCCTGGCCGTGGTACCCAGGAAGTCACGTCCTAGACATGATGCAAGACAAGACAAGTGGATTGTACAAGCAAGCAAGCAGGAACACCCACGGTGTCAAGTTGATTATACGAGTCAAGTTACAAGTTACAAGTCAAGTCAGGAGTGCGCCGCCATGGGCCACTAACAAGTCAAGTTGGTCATGTCAGGAGTGCACCACTACGGGTCACTGTCATGTTATGCTAGTTCCTTGTCATACCATGCCATGTACAATGGTCATTCCAAGTATATTAAGTAAAATCAAGTTCATGACAAAAGGCGTAAGGATATAAAATGGACGTAAAATACCTAATAAAATACCAATATATATATAGGACTATAGAAGAGCCAAGCTTAAAGAAATAAAACCAAAACTCCAAGAGCCAATGGTTTGCGCAAGGGATCAGGGGTTGGATTGTGTAGGGTGTCAGTTGTGCAGGGTGCCAAGTGCGCAGGGGCAGATGGTGCATGGATGGATTGTGCAGAAGGTAGACTGCGTAGGAGTGAACTGCGCGGGAGTTGGTTGCGCAGAGATGGATTGCGCAGAAGGTGGATTGTGTATGGCTGGCTTGCGCAGGGTGGATTGCGCATGAGTCAGGTTGCGCAGGGGCTAACTGCGCAGGGGTTGGTGCGCCAAAGGAGATGCGCGGTCCAGCCCAAGAGGCCGGGCGCAATCGGCTATGCGCAATGAAGGCGCTGGCCGAGAAGGAAGGTGCACAGTTCACCAAAGGGTGAGCTGCACAATCGGCTTTGCGCTAAAGAGCGCAGGCCGAGAGGGCTGCTTCTCCAACCCGAGAAGAACTCCAAGAACTTCAAAACTTCAATTCTTCATAACTTGATCAAATCAAAACCAAATCTAGATTTTCAAAGTTCTAACTTGAGTAAAATCGAATTCTCTTCCACATGGAAGCATCAAAATATGCAAAAATTAAAGTTTAATAGATCAAAACCAAGAAATTCCGAAAATAATCAAAACTTAGATCTAGAACAATGGAGACTCCAAATCACAAAATTTCAAGTTCTAATGTTGATCTACATGTCCTAATCTATCAAATGGACAAATAAAATTGGGTGCTTATTTGTTGGCAAGGTGCACTTGCCTATGGGTTAGGGAGTTGTGTGGAGGAAGGAGAAGAAGAAAATTAATGGAGAGTAAAGAGGAGAGAGAAAGTTTGGTGGAGATATAATGAGGGTGGTTATGGTGTGTTGAGGGAGGAGTGTAGGTTAAAGTGTACCAATTCATATTAAACCAAACCTAATCAAACCAAACCAATTCCATAAAATAAAACCAAGCCATGGTCCAAACCCATTTACGGGAAACCAAAATTCGCAAGTCGAGAAAATAAAATACGTGCCAAAAATCAAATTATGAGTACAAATACGAAATACAGGAAATGAGGGTGACAACTCTACCCACCTTCAAAGAATTCCGTCCTCGGAATTTAATCAAGGAGCTAGAGATTGCCACGACAAGCTATACTAAGCACAAACAAGCTACACTAAGCAGTTCAATCATACAATCATACAATACAAGCAAGGAAGGGAAAGCGTAAGGCATAAGAAAGATATTATACCTCACGAGTCAAACAGGTAGGGATATAGCGATCGGATGTCGTTCTCACGCTCCCACGTTGACTCACCTAGAGAGTGATGACCCCAAGCAACACGAACTAAGTTAATAGTCTTGTTCTTGAGCGTCTTTTCTCTCCGGTCCAATATAGACACGGGCCTCTCCTCATACGAAAGGTTGGTACCAACAACCAATTCCGAATGATCTAGGATATGGCTCGGGTCCGGGATGTACCGTCTTAATTGGAACACATGGAATACATCATGCACCTCGCTTAGCGACGGCGGAAGAGCGAGACGATAGGACACATCGCCTACTCGCTCCAGAATATCGAACGGCCCTATATACCTAGGACTAAGCTTTCCCCGTACGCCAAAATGAATGACACCGCGGGTAGGCGAGATCCTAAGGAATACCTGGTCGCCGACGACAAATTCTAAGGGACGCCGATGAGCATCGGCCCAATGGCGCTGGCGATCCTGAGCAACTCGGAGGTGATCTCTGACTCTCCTGACCACTTCAACTGTCTGAAAAATCAGTTCTGGACCGAGCATCTGCCTCTCTCCGACATCGTCCCATGCTAACGGGGATCTGCACTTCCTACCATACAGAGCCTCGAAGGGTGCCATCTGGATACTGGCCTGGAAACTATTGTTGTACGAGAATTCTACCAGGTGCAGGTGATCCTCCCACGAACCACCGAAGTCAAGGGTACATGACCGCAACATATCTTCGAGAGTTTGTATAGTACGCTCTGACTGCCCATCTGTCTGCGAATGATACGCTGAGCTGAACTTGAGACGAGTCCCCAAACTTTGATGAAGACTGCGCCAGAAGTGCGATGTGAATCTCGTATCCCTGTCTGATACTATGCTGACTGGCACTCCGTGAAGTCGGACGATCTGCCTGAGATACATCTCTGCTAGCTGCACCGTCGACTGTCCAACTCTAAATAGAAGAAAGTGTGCCACCTTGGTAAGCCTGTCCACAATGACCCAAATAGCATCTCTGCCTGCCGGAGATCTGGGTAACCCAGTCACGAAATCCATGGTTATGTGTTCCCATTTCCATTCTGGGATCGGTAAAGGTTGAAGAAGTCCAGCTGGCCTCTGATGTTCAGCCTTGACCTGTTGGCAAACCAAACATCGAGAGACATACCGGGCTATCTCTCTCTTCATACCATTCCACCAAAAGTGCTGACGAATATCTCTGTACATCTTCGTGCCGCCTGGGTGAATGGAGTACTGCGAACTGTGAGTCTCTGCCATGACTTCCTGTCTGATATCTCCACTGGGTACACAAAGACGCGTGCCGTGTCGAAGTGTACCATCCTCATGAATACATAACTCTGGCCTTCTCCCTGCCTCGCACTCTGCTCTGAGCCGCTGAATCTTAGAATCTGTTAACTGTGCTGTTCGGATCCTCTCAACTATGGTGGACTGAATCTGTAGGCTGGCCATCAAGGCCACATTGGAAGGAAGAACCACTTCAATTCCTATCTTCTGAAGATCCGCCAATAGCTCTGGTTGCGCCGTCAGGAAATAAACTCCGGCTCTCCGGCTCAACGCATCTGCTACAACGTTGGCCTTCCCTAGATGATACTGCAAATCCACATCGTAGTCCACCAGTAGCTCGAGCCATCTTCTCTGCCGCATATTAAGATCCTTCTGGGTGAAAACATACTTCAGGCTCTTATGATCAGTGAATATCTCAACTCTGTCTCCGTACAAGTAGTGCCTCCACAACTTAAGTGCAAACACTACTGCTGCTAGCTCCAAGTCATGGGTCGGGTAATTCTTCTCATGATCACAGAGTTGACGTGACGCATAAGCAATTACCTTCCCATGCTGCATCAAAACACATCACAATCCTCTGCCTGAAGCGTCGCAAAAATTGTGAATCCTCCGGTCCCATCTGGAAGGGTAAGAATGGGAGCCGTTATCAAACCTCGCTTCAACTTCTCAAATGATTCTTGACATTCTGCTGTCCAAACGAACGACACATCCTTGTGGGTCAACTGGGTCATCGGCGCTGAAATCCTTACAAAATCTGAGACGAACCGCCGGTAGTAGCCGGCCAATCCAAGGAAGCTGCGAACCTCTGCCACTGAGCTAGGTACTGGCCATGCCTCGATAGCCACAATCTTCTGGGGATCTACTTCCACTCCTCCTCTGATAATGATGTGACCCAAGTAAGAAATGCGATCGAGCCAGAACTCGTATTTACTGAACTTGGCGTACAACTGGTGCTCTCTGAGAATCTGGAGGACAACTCTGAGATGCTGCTCGTGCTCTGCTTCACTCTTGCTGTAGACCAGGATGTCATCAAGGAACACTATCACAAACTGATCCAAGTAAGGCATGAAAATACGGTTCATGAGGTCCATGAACACTGCCGGCGCGTTGGTCGCTCCAAAGGGCATAACTAGAAACTCCCAATGCCCGTACCTAGATCTGAATGCCGTCTTCGGGATGTCCTGCTCTCTGACTCTGATCTGGTGGTATCCTGACCGCAAGTCTATCTTCGAGAAAACTGAAGCCCCTTTGAGTTGATCAAACAAGTCATCTATCCTTGGAAGAGGGTATCTGTTCTTGATTGTCACTGAGTTCAAGGTACGATAATCAACACATAGCCTGGACGTACCATCCTTCTTTTTCACAAGAAGCATCGGGGCTCCCCAAGGTGATCCACTAGCACGAATGAATCCCTTGGTTCTAAGTTCTTCAATCATCTTGTACAAAATCTCTAACTCTGAAGGCGCCATTCTGTAGACTCGCTCTGATACTGGTGCTGTCCCGGGAATCAAGTCGATGGTGAACTCGATCTCCCGCTCTGGTGGCATCCTTGGAAGTTCCTCTGGGAAGACATCTGGAAACTCTTCAACTATCCGGGGCAACTGCACTGCTGCTACTGCCATCCGCAATACTGGAGGAGATGACTCTACTGTGCCTCTAGAAAATGAAAACTCTGGCTCTCCGGGAATACTAAAGACAACTCTGCCAACATGGCAGTCTATCCTAGCATAATGGTTCCTCAACCAATCCATGCCCAGGACTACATCATAGTCTGCCATAGGGAACTCTATGAGCCTAGCGGGGAACTATCTACCGCTAACTACGATCCGACACGAGGAAAACACTCGATCTACTCCCACAAGACCATTACCAGTAAGTATATTGAGCCTCACTGATAATGACTCGGGCTCCAATCCTATCCGTGTCGTGAATCGTACAGACATGAATGAATGCGATGCACCAGAATCAAATAATACAGATGCTGGAAAGGTGTTGATGAGAATAGTACCTGCCACTACCTCACCTGGTGCAACTTCTTCTTCCATGGTCATCATCATAGCCTGACCTCTAGCTGCGGGTCCCCTCTGCTGGAAACCCCTCTGTCGGTTCTGTGCTGGAGCCTGGGTGATCTGCTGCTGGTTCTGCTGCTGAAAGGCCTGGGCCTGGGGCGCCAATGGCCTCGGGTACTGCTGTTGCTGCTGCTGCTGGACTGGAACTGGGGCTGGTCCTCTCACCGAAGAACTAGAAAGGTTGGATGATGATGGACCTCCCCTATTCGGGCAGGTCCCTATCTGGTGGTCTGCTCCTCCACAAGCCAGGCACAATCCCTGTGCCCTACGACACTCTGCCACTACATGGCCCGGCTTTCTGCAATGAGAACATCCCACCGCGGAAGACTGCTTCTGCTTCTGCTGCTGCGGGTACGTCGGGGTTGAATGCTGAACCGATGTCACTGAGGCCGCCCGCCTCGGAGTTCCAATAGTTATACCCCTAGCTGCCGGGGCTGGAGCTAAAGATTGGTGCATCTGGTTGTGGGATCGCTTCCTGCCTCCGGTCCTGTCCACAATTCTCCGGGAGGTATACTCATGCCTCCTCGCTGCCTTCAATACTGCATCGAACGTCTGGTGCTCGAACTGCTCCACAGCCAATAATATCTCTAAATGCAGTCCCTGCTGGAACCGCTGGGCCCTATCGAATTCGGTTGCCACCAAGGTGGGGGCGAACCTACTCAGCCTGGAAAACTCGGTCGCATAGCCATTGACCGTCCTGCCTCCTTGCTTCAAGTTGGTGAATCTGGTCTGCAGGTCGTACCGTGCCACCGCATCGAAGTACTTCGTCTGGAACCTCTCTCTGAACGTCGCCCAAGTGACTGGTGCTGCTAATCCTATGGCCTGAGCTGTCCACCAATCGCGAGCCAAGTCTAACAACTGTAGGCGTACCACCGCCACCTTCTCATTTTCAGGTATCCTAGCTGCTTCTAGAACCACCTCGGTATCCTGAAGCCAAGCGTCCGCGGCAATCGCATCTTCACTGCCGTCAAAGAAGGGAGGGTTCAAGCGTTTGAAACTGTTGGCCGCCTGATTCCCTTGGGGACCTCCTCGGTTTAGTACATCATGTACTTCCTGGTGCAAGGCGTCGCCTCGACGATCTTGGGATGCAAGCAGTTCTCTGATAAGCCCTACCAAAGGTCCCTCATCCTGTCTAGCTGGTTGAACGGGCGGAGCTGCCTGAACTGGAGATTCCGAGCCTCCGGAAAGCATAACTCGGGAGGCTACTCCAGAGTGCTGAGCTTGATCTTTCTGGCGCTGGGGTGCTTGTCGAGCTTCCTCTGGCTGGTTGGCAGGTCCGGGAGTAATGCCGCTGAAGAAGACGACATAGGGAACAATAAGGAAAGGACCAGGACAGATCAATGATACAAGCAATGTGATCAGGTCGAGATTCTCAGGGATTTGAAGATACGAGCAGAGATCAAGGACGAATATTGATTGAGACATCTATTCGGTAAACCCTCACATTTCTTGAATGCCAAGACCTGCATGGGCCACCACTTAAACCATGTCACGCCCCAAAATCAGAATACTGGAGAGCGGGGGCAGACATAGCCAGCTACATATATTGAAATAGAATACATCTCAACTATACGGTCACGGCTGTCTAGATATGAGGGTTTACTACAAGCCAGCAGTCTCTTAAGGTCAAGCCTATTGTCTCAATCTCAAGCAATTAACAGAGTTACAAGATATTAGAGTATCAAATATATATATAAGGCGTCCCAAATATTACATATTGGATGATCATGAAGCTAGTCGTACAAAATGATAGGACTAGCAAGAGTTCAGTCATACATGATCAACCCTAGGATTTGTTAATCATGTTTACAGCCCGTAGGCAGACAGTAAGTAAATGCATCAAGCTAACAGGTGCTCGTCGGCTAAACGCCTCAAAAGAATAAATTTACATATAAGTGGGTGAAACAAAAAGGAAAACCCACTCTTGGCCCGGGTTCCGTCTAGTTGTCACCATTGGGCTGGAAGCTTGGTAGATCCTCGGGAGCTGCTCCGAAATCTGGCCACACAAAACCAGCTGGGTCAAACCCCAGAAAGAGCAAGTGCCACAAAGGAGGCCACAAATAAGAACAAAAGCCAGCATATCAGAACATAAAGACTAAAAGAAGTAAAGTACACAGGGCGATAAACGACTAGGGACGTGGAACCATTCTGAGAGCCAGGTTACAATCCTTAAACCAAACAAGGACCGGGATTGTACCCCTTCGCCTGAATAGCTCACTGTCTCTACCCATTTATCGTTAGAGATAAGTAAAACAATCATGATCAAGAGTTCCAGGTACAGGGGCTAGACAAGACTTAGACAGAGCTGGACACCATTCATTCACAATCGGCCAGGCAAGTACTACGGCTTACTACTTTAACTAACTAGGGTTATCACAAGCCTAATTACTAACAAGATGCAAGTGAGAATTTCCAGTCCCAAGCCCTGCAGACTATCTAGTTATCCTTCCGCGGGTTGAGAGTTATAGGTGGGTACATTGCCCGGGAGACAAATGTACCCTTAGGTGACTTAGAGGGTGCAACACATGACAGTGTGCTGGAAATGTGCTCTACTCGTCGGCAAGCTACAAGTCCATTAAAGCGCCCAGATAACGAGAATGCCTGTGACTGGGAATTCTCCATGTTCTAGTTTGATCTAATCATTAGCCTAATCCAATTTAGCACGAGTCCCTGGCCGTGGTACCCAGGAAGTCACGTCCTAGACATGATGCAAGACAAGACAAGTGGATTGTACAAGCAAGCAAGCAGGAACACCCACGGTGTCAAGTTGATTATACGAGTCAAGTTACAAGTTACAAGTCAAGTCAGGAGTGCGCCGCCACGGGCCACTAACAAGTCAAGTTGGTCATGTCAGGAGTGCACCACTACGGGTCACTGTTATGTTATGCTAGTTCCTTGTCATACCATGCCATGTACAATGGTCATTCCAAGTATATTAAGTAAAATCAAGTTCATGACAAAAGACGTAAGGATATAAAATGGACGTAAAATACCTAATAAAATACCAATATATATATATATAGGACTATAGAAGAGCCAAGCTTAAAGAAATAAAACCAAAACTTCAAGAGCCAATGGTTTGCGCAAGGGATCAGGGGTTGGATTGTGTAGGGTGTCAGTTGTGCAGGATGCCAAGTGCGCAGGGGCAGATAGCGCATGGATGGATTGCACAGAAGGTAGACTGCACAGGAGTGAACTGCGCGTGAGTTGGTTGCGCAGAGATGGATTACGCAGAAGGTGGATTGCCCATGGCTGGCTTGCGCAGGATGGATTGTGCATGAGTCAGGTTGCACAGGGGCCAACTGCGCAGGGGTTGGTGCGCCAAGGGAGATGCGCGGTCCAGCCCAAGAGGCCGGGCGCAATCGGCTATGCGCAATGAAGGCGCTGGCCGAGAAGGAAGGTGCGCAGTTCACCAAAGGGTGAGCTGCGCAATCGGCTTTGCGCTAAAGAGCGCAGGCCGAGAGGGCTGCTTCTCCAACCCGAGAAGAACTCCAAGAACTTCAAAACTTCAATTCTTCATAACTTGATCAAATCAAAACCAAATCTAGATTTTCAAAGTTCTAACTTGAGTAAAATTGAATTCTCTTCCACATGGAAGCATCAAAATATGCAAAAATTAAAGTTTAATAGATCAAAACCAAGGAATTCCAAAAATAATCAAAACTTAGATCTAGAACAATGGAGACTCCAAATCATAAAATTTTTTTAATGTTGATCTACATGTCCTAATCTATCAAATGGACAAATAAAATTGGGTGCTTATTTGTTGGCAAGGTGCACTTGCCTATGGGTTGGGGAGTTGTGTGGAGGAAGGAGAAGAAGAAAATTAATGGAGAGTAAAGAGGAGAGAGAAAGTTTGGTGGAGATATAATGAGGGTGGTTGTGGTGTGTTGAGGGAGGAGTGTAGGTTAAAGTGTACCAATTCATATTAAACCAAACCTAATCAAACCAAACCAATTCCATAAAATAAAACCAAGCCATGGTCCAAACCCATTTACAGGAAACCAAAATCCGCAAGTCGAGAAAATAAAATACGTGCCAAAAATCAAATTACGAGTACAAATACGAAATACAGGAAATGAGGGTGACACTTTGTGTACGAATATATTTAGATATTTAATTATATGAGTATATAGATAGTGAATTAGGGAAGTATATGTATATATATGTAATTGTATAAAGTCTCTAAAAAAATAAAAATAATACTATATAGTGTTACTGTTCCCCACAAAGGGGGGAACAGTAAACTCATTAACCCGAGAGACCCCTCCCTGTTTCCTCTAAAACATAAGACTTGGCAGAAAGAAAAGAATTAAAATCTGACCAAATCTTAATTTTAGATATTTTCAAATCTTGTTGAACCAAGCCAATACTATGGATGAGTAGGAATCAGATTCGACTAGAAATCCTAGGGCTAATAGGATTAAAAATTAGAGTCTATAACTGATAGAACTATGGCCGAATATAAGCGCTCGACCTAGTACTCCTTCCCAAAGTTCGAGCATCAATCCTCCCATCCGCAAGGCCCAGAGACTTCGTCGAGGTTCCTCGACTCCAGGCGAGCCCCCTCGACCACCTGCGCATCGTCCAAGACTGTCGCATTGCCGAAAAACCCCTTTCAAACTGCGAAGAACAGAGCTGACCACCTGTTCAGCCGAGCCCAGGTACCCAGTTCATCGTGTTCTTTCTTTTTCATCGCTTAGTGAAATTTCGAACCAATTGGTCATCGTAAAGACAATCTATATGACTTCGAGGCCCAGCAATTACTATGATTTTAGAGGCCTCGTATCGACAGAGAAGTTAGTCAAAAAGTCGATGAAAAACTGGTCCCTATACAGAGTATTCACACAGTCTAGACCTGTCCTTGAAAGGCAAATTTTGGTCATTGTCATGACAGTTCTTCAGATATGGTTTGTGACAGTCGTAGATGGCATATAGGAGACTAAAAAGCTTCTGTTAGATTAAGTTTTCATTATTTCTGCAGACAATTATTCTTCGTTAAAAGTTAAGAAAAACTATTATAAAAAACTGGGAAAAACTATAGAAAATCTACCGATACGACGTACGTCCCGACAAACCGGGCAACATGGTCGCATAATATACGCATCGAAAGGCACGTATGGATGTTGCCGACGTGTGGGAACTGACGGAACTCGATTTTGTTGCGTGTATGCGACGAAATCAGTACGTATCCGTCGAGATACCCCCGTATCGACCTTTTGCAAACTTGGCCCTAACTTCGTGTACATTCTCGTATCGAGATGAAACTTGTGCCAACATGACCGAATCAAAATTCTGGTCCTGTGATCCAAGTTTTGTTCGATTCTGAGAAGGTCGACCGGAATGCCTATTTAGCGGGCCCGCGACCCGATCCAACGAAAAAATTGTACACGGCCCATCGGAATCCAACTTTGGACATACGATTGGATTTGTCTCCTCAAATCGGACCTGTAGACATGTAGTTTGATGACTTTAGAGACACTTTCGAGACCATAGACATTGGCGCACGTTTCGTGCAAAATGAGTCCAACGGCGGACATCGTTCTGACCGATTTTGCCCCTGTTCCAGAATTGGACTTTGGGATAAGCATTTTCTAGATATATTTTTTACACCGGGAACATTTTTGATGTTCGTTTCAGTATATGGAGCCGTTCGCAGATTTTGAGATTTTAGTGCTGCCGTACTTGATTATTGGAGTTGCTATTTCTGCATCGCCAGGCAAGATACCTTGCCACCATACTCTGTGATTATTTTATTTTATTTTATTTTAGTTATTTATATTCAATTTTATTTATATACTTTATGGATTATATTGCTGTGAGTCCAAGTCATACATGGGTGCAAGCGACTGTATCGATCGTTTTACTTACGTTTATGTTATTTTATTGCATTGACTTAGCTTAGTGACCACCCAATTGATGATGAGGTATTGGTATATATCATACGGCCTTGACACATGATCATCACGAGTTGTGAGTCACATGTAGGACATGTACTCGCGTAGTCGGCTAGCCACCGATACGTATGAGACGTACGACGGTTAGGAGTAACTGCCAATAGAATTGCATGCTAGTAGACTTGGCAGTTACTAGAGGTTTCTATGGGACATGGATATGAACCTACTAGGCATTGGGTGGGGAGAACAGTTCCTTAATGTATGGGCCACGTATGCACTTTCCTATTCCTGATCCTGCTGGCCTCTGACATTCGATGAATGTTATGCTTTGAGGTCCCTAGTATCCTGGTGGGACCCTACCTGAGTTTCCTGTAGCAGAATGCCCATACGTTGAAGGTTTGTTCTTAACTGTATTATCACTGTAGAACTGGTAGGCACCCTATTGCATGCATCCTTTCTTTTCTATTATATTATCACAGTTTATAAGATATGGTGTTTTCTTGTATCTTGTTATGTCCCTCTGAGGACCTAGTTACCTCTCCAGGATTAGATGATTTTTCGCAGGAGTACGGAGCGGCACTTGATCCATCCTACATTGATGATGAGGCATCTCCCACTGATTTCTAGCTTATTGATTTCTTGAGACATTTTAGTGGACATTTTTACATCTCTTTTCTTTCTATTTTGCGGAGGTTGGACTCCGATCATTATGACCATTTTTTATAGCTGTTTGGAGTGGGTATGTCCACCCGACTATCTTTTTGATGCACTTATTTATTATTTGGACTCTATTATCTTCTGTGTTGAGCTGTGATGAGATTAGATGATTATATTCTGGCCTGTGATTATATCATATATACAGCTTATATGTACGTATACGAGGATTCCATATATTGGAGTATTAATTCTTCGTATATGTGCAGCTGGCATGTCTATGTACTCGGTCCTAAGTATTTTAGGACTGGGGCGTTACAGCAAGCCAGCCTACGCCGCAGTATCGACGGTAGAACGCTGTTAAGGCCATGATGCTCAAATCACATAATAATAATTTTATTAGCTCATTCATAAACTAAACTTTACTAAATTTACAAGTTTTACATTTGAAGAAAATATAAACTCTTACAAATATTGAAAACTGCCAACACATCTAACTAGTCTTCTATGGTTGACCTCAGCATATTCCCATGTTTCCCCAATGGTCCAAGCGCAATGTAGCAGACGATTATCTAAAAAATATTGGTTTTCAGTCCGAAATGGAACGAGTACAATTTATTGAGTGTAATTCTACTATATGATAATGACTATAAAGCAGAGATTAGCCATGAAATATATTATGAACGAATCTACTATAACATGGCAATACACTGAACTAGAGACAGGAAAATGTATGAAATATATAACAGGGTGAAACGAGGAACATAGCTAACCTACGTGTGTTGAAGTACTCCTTTCGATGTGTGATCGGTCTGGCACACTACACCGCGAGGTCTACTTGCATTAAAATAAATAATGTCTACGAGGTCTACTTGTAGAAAATAAATAATGTCTACGAGGTCTACTTGCAGAAAATAAACAATGTCGACAAGGTCTACTTGCAGGAAAATAAACAATATCTTCGAGGTCTACTTGCAAAAAAATAAACAATGTCTACGAGGTCTACTTGCAGGAAAATAAACAATATCTACGAGGTCTGTAGAACACTAGTGGGGGTGAATAGGGTAATAAAATAATTACCAAGGAAACTAAGCAATTTATGAGATAATAAAAGGAGAGAGAGAATCAAACACTTGATGTATCCTGGTATCCTCCCAAAGGGCACTCCAGTCCCGGAACTCTCTTCGGCTTTAATCCACTATTTGAGTAAATAGTTACACACGAGTTTGGATCCGAAGAACTCGCCAACTTCAATACGAGTTTGGATCCGAAGAGCTTGCCAACTTCTTATACACAAGTTTTCTTCTGAAGGCTCGTCAACTTCTTGCACATGAGTTTTCTTCCGAAGGCTCGTCAACTACAACTTTAAGAAAGAAGGAATAAAGAGCTTTTGATCTTCTTTGACACTTGAAGATCTACAACAATTGAATACTCTAGCACTTTTGATTTGATGATAAATGGAGGCTTGGTAGAGTAATAGTAAAGCTCTCTTGGTAGTTGAAAACTTTAAGACTTGAGTGGATAAGCATTTATGAAGAAAGAAGAAGCCTATTTATACAGATTCAAAACCAATACAAACTTTAAGCCGACGACCGAATAATCCGACGGATTTCAGCAAAAATCCTTCGGATAATCCGATCAACTATAACGCCTTGAAATAAAGCTGTTGGATGTATTTAATACAGCTAATAGTTGCCGTTGGATTCGAATTTGAAAGAGGCCAGCAAGGCAAACGGATTATCCGGTAGATTTCAGCAGAAGTCCGACAGATGATCTAAACTCTGGCTCACAAAACATTCTGTGATCGATCGGATGATCCGTCGAATTTCTGCGGAAGTCCGACGGATGATCCGAACTTTGGCTCACAAAATATTCTGTGATCGATCAGATGATCCGTCGAATTTCTGCGAAAGTTCGACAGATGATCCGAACTTTGGCTCACAAAACATTCTGTGATCGATCGGATGATCCATCGAATTTCTGGGAAAGTCCGACGGATGATCCGAACTTGGGCTCGCAGACTTGCTGTTTGGGGACGGAAGATCCGTCGAATTTTAGCGGAAGTCCGGCAGATTTTTTGTTTCTTTAAAAATATTTATTCCAATAAATACCAAGTTGGTTTGTCATCTTTACTAAAGTGCGTACAAAATCTCCTAGACAGTTACAGACTCTAAGACAGACGGTGGAATGATCTGACTCTTTTTCGCTTTATCATCGTCTTCTTGAGTGCTTGTCTTGTAGGGAGTTTTTGAGAGACCGAAAAGCTTCATAGGATTTGTATGGAAGCGTCTTTCGTCTATCTACGTCTTCATAGAATTTGTGTGGAAGCGTCTTTCGTCTATGTACGTCTTTCTCGTTTGTTCCTGTAGAAGGATTAGAACTAACACAATACAACTGTTAAGTAGTCAATATATCAAAATTGATGTATCAATAATCTCCCCCATTTTGATAAGTGACAAAAAAATTGTGGGTTAAGGAGATAGCTCCCCCATAAAAAGGTATCTCCCCCTCAACACATTTTCTCCCCCTTTGGTATTTAGCCAAAATGGAGTAAGTCAAACAAAAGCATGAGATATAGAACATGCATATTCATAAAGACGATAAAGGGAGATAGCATTAGAAGATAGTCATATAGCAGAAATTACAAGAATCGGGCCGTAGAGGTTGACACAAAAGCAGACAATTAAAAATAACACACAATTTTAAGTCCCCGAAGGATTGCACAAAACATAAGAGAATAAAAAGGTAAACATCGGGAAGCTTCAACTATCAGGAGCACCATATGGAGATGGTCAAACTTGTGATCGATGTAGCGGCGGACATCCGGAGTGAGAATCGAGGCATGAGGAGAGGTAGGGACAGCAACAACGGAAGGAGTAGCACGTCTACGAGCCTTTGATTTGGCAAGAGGAGGATCACCGTCGCTAATGTGCCGTCACAAATTGACTGTATTTTGGTAGTATAGGATGAGGATCACCAATGGGGGAGTGAGTCAGATTAACGTCGTTGGCCTCGAAAATCATGGTGATGTACGTGCCAAAGAGAAGAAAGCAATGTGGAGATTCGCGGATCAGTATCATGGTGAAGATGATAGATTTTGCCAAAGAGAAGGGTTGCTTGGCGACTAGGTCGTACATGGCGATCATTTCTTCATTGTTCATGCAGTCCATGTTCCCGAATTTTGGAGTGAGAGTATGACAGAGGATGCGGTGAAAGTCGTGGAAGAAAGGGCTGAAATCTTTGTCCTCCGGGTGTTGAACAAGAAACACGTCGTAGATGTTGAAGAGGAATTTATCGTAACTGAGGTCGGAAGAGATATTGATGTGGTCGATGGTGCTGGAAAGAGATCGGTAGGCGATCCGCTCATGGAGTCCAAGAATGCTAGCCAGGGAGGTCGCAGTAACAGTGATCTTGACCCCACCAACTTTGGTTTCAAATTTCGGGCCGTTCTTGGCGGGAACAAGATTGTAGTAGAACATCCTGACGGCATTTGGGTAGTAGTCCACTTGTCGTTCGAGAAGTTCGTCAATCTCCGAGAATCGGAAGAATTTTCGATGATCTTTGAAGTTGACCTAAGAGATGGGCTTTCCAGGACACACAAGCGCTTTGTTGTAGAAGGTGAACCACTCCCGGGAGTGATGGGCAAACTTGAAGATAGTGGGATTGAAGACTTGAGTAGGAGGAGGACAAAATAGGGCCGCAAATGGTGGAGGAGCGGAGGAGGAGCCGCCTTCGTTGCGGGGGAGCTTGCTATGAGAAGCCATGGAAGGAAGGAGGAGATGAAGGACATATGAGAGGTAGAAGAGTGTGGTGAAGGAAGGGAGAGTAAAAGAGAGGGAGTTTATAGGAAGGAAGGGGTGGTTGGGGGTAAGTGAGGAGTCATGGCCGTTGATAAAAAAAAGGGAACGGATAGAGGGGAAGAGAGAGGAGTGTGATGCTTCATTTTCTGAAACTATGCATCGGAACCGGAAAATTCGGCAGAAAATGACAGAAAATCGGTAGAAAATCTGGAATGGGAGAAGTTTGAAGTAAATGCGGATAGGTGAGGGGTCACGTCACATTAAAGAGGACCAACTGTCAGCGTGGAAAACTGCAGGAAAATTTAATACGAAAAATCCGACAAATTTTTGCGAAAAATCGACGAAAAATCCAGTGTGGGTTTTCAAAAATCTGCTGGAATTGATCGGATTATCCAGCGGATTTCTGCAAAAATTCTTCAGATAATCCTGTAACACCCCAGTCCCAAAATACGTAGG
Source organism: Iris pallida (assembly GCA_029216955.1). Taxonomy (NCBI): domain Eukaryota; kingdom Viridiplantae; phylum Streptophyta; class Magnoliopsida; order Asparagales; family Iridaceae; genus Iris; species Iris pallida. The sequence goes on from JANAVB010021399.1 coordinate 7,833,616, forward strand.
ACTAGGAACGTAGACATGCCAGCTGTATTCATACAAAGTATACTCCAATATATGGAATCCTCGTATGAATACATAAGCTATAAAATGCAGTAGAACCATAACTAATCTCATCCACACAAAATAAATGAATAAAAGATATCATAATATCAACTACGAACTGTCTTGGTACAATATGTTGGGCGAAGACAAATCCACTACCAACAAAATAAGGAAAAGTACATAGAAAATAAAATGAGTGGCGAGCGAAGCGAAGACGATCCAAATGCAATCATCCTCGAAGAAATAGCGAAGATCACGGCTAGATCTAAAGCATCTGCGAAAGATAATAGCAGACATACACCTGGAGAGATAACCAGGTCCTCAGAGGGACGTAACAAGACACATAATATCATGCCATATAAACTGAATAAATATTGCTCAAATAAATAAGTAAATCGAATTATAACATGTTCCAATACGCACCTACTGAACGAGCGTACCATCCCCCTAACCAAACAAGGACAGGAGATGGTAAACTAATTCACGGTAACGTATCTTCCCATGCTATGAATCCAATATGGTATCCGAACCCCAACAAGGTTCAATACCTTCTCATCGAAGTAGTAAGTCACACCTACAACCAAATAAGGACAAGATGTGACGAACTAATCCGCGACAAGTTATTGTTCTAAGCCACGGTCAGATACAAGTACCCAAACCAAAAGTACTCGTACCTAACGGATAGGGTAGCCTACCATTCTAAGTGAAATGTAGTTAAGAACAATCCTTCCTGCACATGGGCCCTGGCTGAATAGGATCGGCGTAGTCCCCCTTGGGCACCAGAGGCCCCATCAGTAAGAGCATGGCGTTCCGCAGAATCGTCAGTGGCCGTCAGTAATCTTGGGTCATCAACCCCGTATCTCCAGCGGAGAGTCCGGGTCACAAGGGAAGTGCATCGAAGCCCATATGCTAAGGAATTGTCCTTCCCACCCAATGCCTACTGTGTTGCATCCACAACACAAACCACTATAACCGCTAAGTCAAACTAGCATGCAATCTCTATTAGCGGTTATTCCTATCGTACGGCTTGTACGTACTGGTGGCCAGCCAATCACGCACTTCCGTGTTCAACATGCGACACACAACCTCGTGTTACAATGTGTCAAGGCCAATGAATGCAACACACAAGGTGGTCCCTTAAATCTAGGTTTAATGTGAGAACAATAATACATAGCAGGAAAAATAAATGAACAGTAAGTTCTAACAGTTATGCCATGTACCACAGTTTATTTTGCATAAAGAAAATAATGAACATGCATGAAATATGAGCTAAAATAATTAAACAGTAAATGGCAAGGTGTCTTGCCTGGTAGGACGCCTGGTGTGCTGCAAGGATCAATGTGGCACGAACTGCGATTTTGGTGCAACAATTATACAAGGTGACCTCTGATGTCGGTACAAACGGTTCCATCGGGTCCAGGATGGTCAAATTAGTTAGGGTAAACATAGGGTAGTCTAGAATTGGTGAGGGAATCGGAGTAATGGGATTGATCATGGACAGGTGAATAATCAAAGGAAAAATCGATATATTATATATATACGATTTCTAGAAAATACTTATAATACTTAAAACTATATATACTTTTACCCAAAAATATTTTAGGTAAATACATACTTGGAAATTACTAATACTTATTTTATTACTCGAAAGCTACCTTTTTATTAGTAAAACACAATTTTAGATAAATATTTGGAAAATAAAATAAAAATAAAATATATTTTTAGGCTAAAATTTATATTCTGAAAATACGTAGATAGATTTAACCCCATGCTACCCATACAGTTTTTTAAAATCCCAAAACAATAACTATACTAATAATAAGTTTACAATCCCATGTAATAATAATACTGGTAATACAATTAATAAAATAATAATAGTAGTAATAACAATATAATAGTAATAATACTAATAGATATTTAAAAAGGAAAAAAACAAGCAATAAATAAAACTAAACAAAACACACACAAAATCAAAATAAACAAAGGAGAACTAACAAAAGGCTGTAGTGTTCCCTCTTTTCGAGAGAGGGGAGAGTGATTGAAAAATAAAAAGAACAACAATAAGGATTAGAGAGAGAGAGAGAAAATTTTGAGTGATTAAAAGTGTTCCGTTCTCTCTTTTCTCCATTTAGTAGAAAGAGAGAGAGTCAGAAAAAGAGGGAAAGTGACGAGAGGGAGAGAAAGCGAGCGGAAAGATCGGAAGGAGAGTCAGAGTCGCCGGCAGCACGGCTGCGCGCGCAAGCGACGAAAAGAAAAGGACCGGTGGGCGGCGGATCCAGAGAGGTTTGGGGGGGTTCGGCGGAGATCGGGACAGGGGTTTGCGGACGGCGGCAGCTGTGCGAGGAAGCGGGGACGCACGGCGGAGAGCGGGGTTTTAACTGAAGGACGCGATGGCGGGGGATCGGCGCGGCCGGGAGACGCAGTACTGTCCCGGAGATTGAACCGACGGTGCGGGAGGAAGCCAGAGGTGGCGGACCCAGAGTCGAGCGCTCCGGCGCTGTAAGAAAGGGGTCACGGTGGCGCACACTTGGATGATGGACGACAGAGGTACGTGTGGGTGGTGGTGGTGGTGTTCTATTTTAATTTAGGGGTTCCTGGTGGCTTTGAGTGATGATGACGATGGTTTTTCTGTGGAGTCGGCAGGGCTTGGACGAGGAGGGGCGGAGGAGGTGGAGTAAGCGACGATGATTGAAAGTGATCGCCGAATCTAGGGTTCAGATGAGGGTTTTGTTTGCTTTTTATTCTTTGATGGTGGTTTTACTGTGGTGGCGTCTCTGGGTGTTCGGTCGGCCGGCGTTGGCCACAGAGGCTGGGCATCTGGTGGTGGTTAAATTTTGGTGGCGGTTGTTTTGGGGTTTCGGTCGGAGCAGCACACCGGGATGACGGTGGATAGGGACGGGTGTACGGTGGCAGGGTCGGCTTTGTGGCTATGGGTGCTAGTCCTGGTGGCGGCTCGGAGGGGATGTAGTGGTGGCTGCCGGGGGTGACGGAAGGTCACGGTATGGTGGCGGGGAATTGTGATAGCGGGGGTCGGACAACAAGTGGTGGAGGCGATGGCGATGGCGATGATGCCAGGACGATGCTGGCTGGGATTGGGATTGGGTTAGATTTAGATTAGAAAATTCATTGATGTGGGGGTGTGTCCGACACAAGGAAATTAAATGTAAATGTACAAGAATTGGAATAAGAGAGTCACCCGGGGTCGGACCCGAGGCCATCACGGCTGACACGGAAGGGATGGACACCGACACGAGGCACGTACATATTGTGGAAATATTTGTGGAAGAATAATAAAAAGTTGGAGGAGTACCTGCCTATTTATAGGATATGCGAATTCCCAATTGGATAAGCATTAGGAGTAGTTTAAACCCAAAAATAGATAATCCATAATTTAATTTAAATCAATTTAAACCCAAATCCAATCCAAATCCAATTAAATCTATTTAAATTTTCTTAGTTTAAAAATCAAATCAATAAATCAAATTTCAAATATAGTTACTAATTTAATCTATTTAAATAATCAAAAATTTAAATCAAGATTTAAATGGCCACAATAACTTCCAAATATATTTTTCAAAATACCAATAATAATAATTTCGAAAATAATAAATATTTTTAAATATCTTTATAAATAATAAAATATTAATAATAATGAATCTCGAAAATTATACTTTTATTTAAAATAAACCAATAAATAATTACGAAATATATGTATGCAAAAATATTCTTTACATAATTAGACTTTTCTAGTATACAAAAATATTATTTATTATTCATAACTTTTAGAACAAAGGATTTTTATAGCAAGAATATTTATATAATATTTTGAAAGTATATAATAAAATAGAAAAAAAATTATTTTTCTAAAATATGTACGCTCGCACATATTCGCACTCGACGAGCAACTACGAAAAATAAAATTTTGTGGGTGACGTAAAATGCGACTACGCGACATACAATACAAAATTTTAAATCGGTACTAAATTTAATAAATAAAATAATTTTTTTTGAAATTTAGGGGTTTTACATCCTACCCAACTTAAAAGAATTTCATCCTCGAAATTAAGAATTAGTAGGGGGTGAGAGGACACAAGGGGGTATCAATGGGGATCCAACGATGACAATATTTTCACAAAATCATGTCGTAAGAAATCGCGATCTAGATCGTAGAAAAACAATACGGTATGGTCATGTGTAATGAATGAGGGTCACGATTAAGAGAATGAAATAGATTCGCTTTAATTAAGCAATTAGAGGGTCTTGATAGGGTCGAGTAGTTTAGGATGAAGATATAGCAACATTGAGTAAGAATGGTCATAGCCGATAGGAAGGCTAGAGAAAGTTCTAGTATAACACCTTCGTCCTTCGAAAATGGGTGAAGGCGAAAGCAATATAGAGTTCGAAGAAGGCGTTATCGAATACGAATACGTGATTCAAAGATGATCGAATAATTTTAAGGGATTTTTCAAAGCAGTCGTGGATGGAATTCTAAAGGCCAAGTTTAATTATGGTCCATCCACGCAGAATAATAAACAAAAGCGAACCAAAGTGCACTTGGTTGATCAGACCATTATGCACCAGTTCTGATTAGACAACATGTTAGTGGGAGCTCTTCCAATAACATATGTCTTGAACAAGCTCGATAAAAGATAAGCTTGCAAAAACTAGGCTACATTAGCATCATTTAGTCAAATGGTAAATACATAGGCACGAGAGATTAAGATTTAAGAAGGTAGAATGATTCTAGGTCATACGGTCGTCCTATAGTCTTCTTGTCCAAGTCCTTGGTTGGCTAGACGGGTTAGGTCCTCTAGATTCTAGGATCTAAATAAGCTTGCTACTATAGGTCACTAGGTCAGAGGGGTTGCTAGTTCATAAGGTATTCTACCCAACTTAATTTAAACTAATGGCGTTTTGGGACAACTAACTAGTAGGGTCAATCTCTAGCAAGCACGAAGGGAAGATAAGAATAGGGATGGAAGGAAGCAAGCAAGATGCAATTGATGAGTCGAACGGTAGATAAAATCAAGGAAAGAGGTCAAGTATGTGGATGAGATCCTAGACTTCTAATCCTATACGCATGCTTGCTTGGTACGGTAAAGTAACCAAACAATTTATCTTGACCTGCATGGGCCACCACAAAAACATGTAACGCCCCAGTCCCAAAATACGTAGGACTAGGAACGTAGACATGCCAGCTGTATTCATACGAAGTACACTCCAATATATGGAATCCTCGTATGAATACATAAGCTGTAAAATGCAGTAGAACCATAACTAATCTCATCCACACAAAATAAATGAATAAAAGATATCATAATATCAACTATGTACTGTCTTGGTACAGTATGTTAGGCGGAGACAAATCCACTACCAACAAAATAAGGAAAAGTACATAGAAAATAAAATGAGTGGCGAGCGAAGCGAAGACGATCCAAATGCAATCATCCTCAAAGAAATAGCGAAGATCACGGCTAGATCTAAAGCACCTGCAAAAGACAATAGCACACACACACACACACCTGGAGAGATAACCAGGTCCTCAGAGGGACGTAACAAGACACATAATATCATGCCATATAAACTGAATAAATATTGCTCAAATAAATAAGTAAATCGAATTATAACATGTTCCAATACGCACCTACTGAACGAGCGTACCTTTCCCCCAACCAAACAAGGACATGAGATGGTAAACTAATTCACGGTAACGTATCTTCCCATGCTATGAATCCAATATGGTATCCGGACCCCAACAAGGTTCAATACCTTCTCATTGAAGTAGTAAGTCACACCTACAACCAAACAAGGACAAGATGTGACGAACTAATCCGCGACAAGTTATTGTTCCAAACCACGGTCAGATACAAGTACCCAAACCAAAAGTACTCGTACCTAACGGATAGGGTAGCCTACCATTCTAAGTGAAATGTAGTTAAGAACAATCCTTCCTGCACATAGGCCCTGGCTAAATAAGATCGACGTAGTCCCCCTTAGGCACCAGAGGCCCCATCAGTAAGAGCATGACGTTCCGCAGAATCGTCAGTGGCCGTCAGTAATCTTGGATCATCAACCCCGTATCTCCTGCGAAGAGTCCGGATCACAAGGCAAGTGCATCGAAGCCCATACGCTAAGGAATTGTCCTCCCTGCCCAATGCCTACTGTGTTGCATCCACAACACAAACCACTATAACCGCTAAGTCAAACTAGCATGCAATCTCTATTAGCGGTTATTCCTATCGCACGGCTTGTACGTACTAGTGGCCAGCCAATCACGTACTTCCGTGTTCTACATGCGACACACAACCTCGTGTTACAACGTGTCAAGGCCAATGAATGCAACACACAAGGTGGTCCTTTAAATCTAGGTTTAATGTGAGAAAAATAATACATAACAGGAAAAATAAATGAACAGTAAGTTCTAACAGTTATGCCATGTATCACAGTTTATTTTGCATAAAGAAAATAATAAACATGCATGAAATATGAGCTAAAATAATTAAACAGCAAATGGCAAGGTGTCTTGCCTGGTAGGACGCCTGGTGTGCTGCAAGGATCAATGTGGCACGAACTGCGACTTTGGTGCAACAATTATACAAGGTGACCTCTGATGTCGGTACAGACGGTTCCATCGGGTCCAGGACGGTCAAATTAGTTAGGGTAAACATAGGGTAGTCTAGAATTGGTGAGGGAATCGGAGTAATGGGATTGATCATGGACAGGAGAATAATCAAAGAAAAAATTGATATATTATATATATACGATTTCTAGAAAATACTTATAATACTTAAAACTATATATACTTTTACCCGAAAATATTTTAGGTAAATACATACTTGGAAATTACTAATACTTATTTTATTACTCGAAAGCTACCTTTTTATTAGTAAAACACGATTTGAGATAAATATTTGGAAAATAAAATAAAAATAAAATATATTTTTAGGCTAAAATTTATATTCTGAAAATACGTAGATAGATTTAACTCCATGCTACCCATACAGTTTTTTAAAATCCCAAAATAATAACTATACTAATAATAAGTTTACAATCCCATGTAATAATAATACTGGTAATACAATTAATAAAATAATAATAGTAATAATTACAATATAATAGTAATAATACTAATAGATATTTAAAAAGGAAAAAACAAGTAATAAATAAAACTAAACAAAACACACATAAAATCAAAATAAACAAAGGAGAACTAACAAAAGGCTGCAGTGTTCCCTCTTTTCGAGAGAGGGGAGAGTGATTGAAAAATAAAAAGAACAACAATAAGGATTAGAGAGAGAAAAATTTTGAGTGATTAAAAGTGTTCCGTTCTCTCTTTTCTCCATTTAGTAGAAAGAGAGAGAGAGTCAGAAGAAGAGGGAAAGTGACGAGAGGGAGAGAGAGCGAGCGGAAAGATCGGAAGGAGAGTCAGAGTCGCCAGCAGCACGGGCTGCGCACACAAGCGACGGGAAGAAAAGGACCGGTGGGCGGCGGATCCAGAGAGGTTTGGAGGGGTTCGGCGGAAATCGGGACAGGGGTTTGCGGACGGCGGCAGCTGTGCGAGGAAGCGGGGACGCACGGCGGAGAGCGGGGTTTTGACTGAGGGACACGATGGCGGGGGATCGGCACGGCCGGGAGACGCAGTGCTATCCCAGAGATTGAACCGACGGTGCGGAAGGAAGCCAGAGGTAGCGGACCCAGAGTCGAGCGCTCCGGCGCTGTAAGAAAGGGGTCACGATGGCGCACACTTGGATGATGGGCGACAGAAGTACGTGTGGGTGGTGGTGGTGGTGTTCTATTTTAATTTAGGGGTTCCTGGTGGCTTTGAGTGATGATGACGATGGTTTTTCTGTGGAGTCGGCAGGGCTTGGACGAGGAGGGGCGGAGGAGGTGGAGTAAGCGACGATGATCGAAAGTGACCGCCGGATCTAGGGTTCAGGTGAGGGTTTTGTTTGCTTTTTATTCTTTGATGGTGGTTTTACTGTGGTGGCGTCTCTGGGTGTTCGGTCGGCCGGCGTTGGCCACAGAGGCTGGGCATCTGGTGGTGGTTAAATTTTGGTGGCGGTTGTTTTGGGGTTTCGGTCGGAGCGGCACACCGGGGTGACGGTAGATAGGGACGGGTGTACGGTGGCAGGGTCGGCTTTGTGGCTATGGGTGCTAGTCCTGGTGGCGGCTCGGAGGGGATGTAGTGGTGGCTGCCGGGGGTGACGGAAGGTCAGGGCAAGGTGGCGGGGAATTGTGATAGCGGGGGTCGGACAACAAGTGGTGGAGGCGATGGCGATGGCGATGATGCCAGGACGACGCTGGCTGGGATTGGGATTGGGTTAGATTTAGATTAGAAAATTCATTGATGTCGGGGTGTGTCCGACACGAGGAAATTAAATGTAAATGTACAAGAATTGGAATAAGAGAGTCACCCGGGGTCGGACCCGAGGCTGTCACGGCTGACACGGAAGGGATGGACACCGACACGAGGCACGTACATGTTGTGGAAATATTTGTGGAAGAATAATAAAAAGTTGGAGGAGTACCTGCCTATTTATAGGATGTGGGAATTCCCAATTGGATAAGCATTAGGAGTAGTTTAAACCCAAAAATAGATAATCCATAATTTAATTTAAATCAATTTAAACCCAAATCCAATCCAAATCCAATTAAATCTATTTAAATTTCCTTAGTTTAAAAATCAAATCAATAAATCAAATTTCAAATATAGTTACTTATTTAATCTATTTAAATAATCAAAAATTTAAATCAAGATTTAAATGGCCACAATAACTTCCAAATATATTTTTTAAAATACCAATAATAATAATTTCAAAAATAATAAATATTTTTAAATATCTTTATGAATAATAAAATATTAATAATAATGAATCTCGAAAATTATACTTTTATTTAAAATAAACCAATAAATAATTACGAAATATATGTATGCAAAAATATACTTTACATAATTAGACTTTTCTAGTATACAAAAATATTATATATTATTAATAACTTTTAGAACAAAGGCTTTTTATAGCAAGGATATTTATATAATATTTTGAAAGTATATAATAAAATAGAGAAAAAATTATTTTTCTAAAATATGTACGCTCGCACATATTCGCACTCGACGAGCAACTACGAAAAATAAAATTTCGTGCGCGACGTAAAATGCGACTACGCGATGTACAATACAAAATTTTAAATCGGTACTAAATTTAATAAGTAAAATAAATAAAAATTTAGAAATTTAGGGGTTTTATAAATCCGGAAAACTAAAAAACAGATATCAAAAGGATTTGTCCAGGAGGCCAATTTCGCGACAAATGAAGGTGAAACGATCTTCAGCAAGAGGTTTGGTGAAAATGTCAGCAAGTTGATGGTCAGTATCGACAAATTCCAGATGAATGTCTCCCTTGAGTTAATGGTCCCGTAAAAAGTGATGTCTCTCAATATGTTTGGTGCGAAAGTGACAAATCAGGTTTTTAGTGAGATTAATGGAGCTAGTATTATCACATTTGACAGAGATACTATTAGAGAAAATACCATAATCTAATAGTGTTTGTGTCATCCAAAGAATTTGTGCACAACAACACCCGGCCGCTATGTATTCTACTTCAGTAGTAGAAAGAGCGACGGAGTTTTGTTTCTTGCTAAACCATGATACTAATGATTTTCCTAAGAAATGGCATGTGCCGCTAGTACTTTTTCGGTCAATCTTGCATCCGGCAACGTCCGCATCCGAGTAGCCGATGAGCTCAAAGGATGTGGACTTTGGATACCAAAGGCCCATGTTAATGGTACCCTTGAGATACCGAAAAATGCAATGAATGGCACATAAGTGAGATTCCTTGGGATTTGCTTGATATCGTGCACATAAGCAAACACTAAACATAATGTCGGGACGACTGGCGGTTAAGTAAACCAAGCTACCTATCATACCTTGATACTTACGTATGTCGACCGAAACGCCACTTTCATCTTGATCAAGCTTAGTCGTGGTGGTCATAGGAGTCCTCATTATTTTGGATGAATCTAGCTCAAAGCGTTTGAGAAGGTCCTTTGTATATTTCGCTTGATTGATGAATGTTTCTTGAGGTCCTTGCCTGATTTATGGACCAAAAAAGAATAAGAGTTCTTCCATCATACTCATTTCAAATTCCTCCTACATAACTTTGGCAAATTCTACACACTGTGTCTTGTTAGTGGAACCAAAGATAATATCATCAACATAAATTTGGACTAATAGAAGTGTCCCATTAAGAGACTTGATAAAAAGTGTTGTGTCAACTTTGTCCTTGAAAAATTATGAGAAATAAGAAAAGAGCTAAAACGCTCATACCAAGCACGAGGAGCTTGTTTGAGGCCATATAGGGCTTTGTGAAGTTTGAAAACATGATCAGGAAATTTGAAATCCTCAAAACCGGAAGGCTGCTTGACATAAACTTCCTCTTTAATAACACCGTTTAAAAAGGCACTTTTGACATCCATTTGAAAAAGCTTAAAATCATTGAAACAAGCAAAAGCGCAAAGCATCCTAATGGATTCAAGACGAGCAACCGGAGCATAAGTTTCTTCGTAATCAATGTCTTCCTCTTGGTTATAGCCTTGAGCAACCAATCAGACTTTGTTACGAGTGACGAAACCATCTTCATTAAGTTTATTTCGAAACACCTACTTTGTCCCAATAATGGGATAATTGTGGGGTTTGGGAACAAGTTCCCAAACATTATTTCGTTCAAATTGATTTAGCTATTCTTACATGGAAATCATCCAAAATTTATCATTGAAAGCATCATTAACATTTTTAGGCACTATTTGTGAAATGAAAGCCACATTTGTACAAAGATCATGTGTAGCGGCTCTAGTGCTAACCCTTGACGAAGGGTCACCAATAATGAGCTTCTTCGGATGATGAGGGATAAATCTCCATTCCTTTGGAAGATCCTCTGGAGGAGGCTCGATTGGTGGACAACCTTCGGATGGAGTAGGCTCAACTTCATTGTTAGATGTGGAAGTGCTAGTATCTCCAAGAGAGGAGTTTTCCAAACCAAAGGAGATGTCATAAACATCATTGGAGGAGGAGGATATAGAAGTGTTAAGTTCATCAAAAGAGATATTTATTGACTCTTTGACAACAAAATTTCTTTTGTTAAAGACACAAAAACCTTTGCTATGCATAGAATAACCAAGAAAGATACCTTCATGGGCTTTTTTCAAATTTGCCTAGGTTATCCTTGGTGTTCAAAATAAAGCATTTGCATCCAAAAACTTTAGAATATTCAATAGAGAAAATTTTGTCAAATCAAAGCTCATAAGGAGTTTTCTTAGAAATAGGTCGAATCAAAACATAACATGTTGTATTAACGGCCTCCGCCGAAAATTATTGGGGAAGCTTATATTGGTTTAACATGACCCTTGCCATATCGCCAAGGGTTCTGTTCTTTCTTTCCACAACTCTATTTTGTTGTGGAGTTCTAGGACAAGCAAAATCATGACCAAAACCATTCTTTTCACAAAAACTTTTAAAATCGGCATTATCAAATTCTTCACCATGATCACTTCTAATCTTGTTAATCATAATACCTTTCTCATTTTTAACACGTTTACAAAAACCAACAAATTTACCAAAAGTATCACTTTTGTTTGCAAGAAAAATGACCCAAGTAAATCTCAAAAAATCGTCAACCAAAACAAATGCATAAAGTTTACCACCAAGACTAGCTACTCTACTAGGACCGAATAAATTCATATGAATGAGTTGAAGTGGTCTAGTAGTACTTACTGAGTTGATGGATTTGAAGGAAGATTTGGTCAACTTACTTTTCTCGCATTCTTCACATATCATATCCTTTTTGAACGAGATGCTTAGAAGTCCTCTTACGAGCTTCTTGGTGGCGAGTCGGGAGATGGTATCCATGTTAGCATGCCCAAGTCTCATATGCCAAAGCCAACTTTTGTCATTCTTTGCTACTAAGCATCTGTCATTGTTAGTGCTCTCAACAAGATAAAGAACATAGATATTACTTTCTCTAATGCCTTCATACACAGTAGATCTACTAGTGCTATCAGTGATGAAGCATTTGTGTTTAACAAACTTAATATCATAACCATTATCCGTAAGATGACTAATGCTAAGAAGTTTGTGCTTAAGATTTGTAACAAGGCAAACATTTTTAATACATGGATAAGGAGGGGAGCCAATGTCACTATTTCCTATGATATATCCCTTTAGATTGTTGCCGAAGGAAATATGTCCTTCTTCATCGATAACGTTGCGAAGAGAGAAGTATCATCGGTCATGTGACGTGAGCAACCGTTATCGAGGATCCATTTAATTTTAGCATGCGAAGGAGGGTTCACCTACTACACAAGTTGAAGATGAAGACTTTGGTACCCAAGAACGTTTGGGTCCTTGATTGTTAATCTTAGGAACCCATTTAAACATTCTCATATTAACATGCTTTCTCATTTGACAATAATAAGAAGCGTGTCCAAGGAGGCCACAATTGTGACATATCATAGGTGTAGTAGATATAGAGAATAGTGAGTGACTAGGTGTATGAGGTGTTTTCACATGAGTGCTATGATGATAGTAGAAGGCATGATATGAAGTGTTCTTTTTCTTAAGAGGACATTTTTGTGTATGCACTTGATTAGAAAATATTTGTGTTGCATTCTTGTGAGTGTGAGGCATATGACTAGTATTAGTAGGCCTTTGTGGCTTAGTGTGAGCCGGATTTCTCTTAACATGTTCCTTGCCATTTGCAAGAAGGACATTATACTTAATAAAGGTAGCATATTCTCTTTGGTTAGCAGCAATAGTCTTTGTCACGACCCGATCCCAAATTGTTGGGTCGAATCGGATCATGCCCAGCCTGCACCGTTGTGAGACGGCGGCTGTAAGCTGTTTCCACTTGCAGGTAATCTCAACAACAACTAAACATTTGTCACAACTTTAATATTTCGAATATTTAAAATAAAACTTTAATTTGTCCAACACAGAAAGATACAACTGATACTGAAATAAAAGTTCAACTCCGAAAGAAACTAGAAATAAACAACTATCTAGATAGCCGATTCATCAGCCTCAGGATCGACGTCTTCCAAGTGGGAATCTGGAAGCACCGCAGGGCAGAGCACCGAATCATAATAGCTATTATACAATAGCTCAGCCTCATTAATGTTACCTATTGGGGGTGGGGGATCCAGTCAGGAAAGGAGCAAAGTACAATTATAAAAATCTAACAATTCAAATAATAATGGAATAATTACAATCTTAACAGTTTGAAATACTTGAACAATATTTTCCATGTAATTTTTCAACAATTGAAAACAATATGATTTGAATAGGTAATGTATATGACCGGCTTGGGTTGTACAATAGTATCCTAGCGATACGATACGGCTTATCCCCGTGTGAAGAGGGGTAAGCTCGCACAATTATGCAATATGAAGGTATTGGTCATAAAACACTACACTACTCTCCCAATATCCCACCATCGATAACAATCAATACTCTAGAAGAGAGTTCCGTGTAGCAATGTGGTTTAAGCATGCAAATTAATAATTACTAATTAAATTGCCAAATAAACATAACCGTACTTGCCTTGGTTTATGACTGGATTGGAAGTCGGTACCGAAAAAGTCAAACTTGTCCTCGAAATCCTACAATTGAGAATCCCTTCTTAGAAACATAATTGAACCATATCTAGGTGCGCTAGTTACAATCTCTAAAAGACGATCCTAATCAAGTTTTAAGTTAAAATTATTCTATTGGAACACGTTTATCGTTGCAATTTAATATTAATTTATTTAGGAAGTAAAAAAGTTAATTTAATATTTATTCGAAAAATAGCATTTTCCAGGTTAATTGTCAAAACTTGGTATTTTCGTAATATATATAAAACTAGTCTTTCTTTTTAATAAGAAATCATGAATTTGTTAAATTACAAACTTGTAATTTTACTATCTATTTATTGTGAGAAAATCTTATAATTTTCTATATCAAAATAATATTCATTTAATATTTTACACGTCTACGACAAAACCAACAAAACCAGAAAAGAAAGTTAAAAAGCTACGCTACACAAATACAGGGCCGCATAAATAAAGATAAAAAACTGGGCTTATGTCCTTACAAATTATTACATAAATTAATTAAATAAAATGTCGGTTAACCCTGAACGCCGGGAAGCAGTCCATTCAGCATGCCGAGGCCCTGCACCAAAATACTTTTGGCCAGTAATAAGCTCTAAATACTAATTTAATTATTATTTAAAAAAATAGGTGTCTCAGACTTGGTCATAAAACATCATGTTGTATTTTTAACTTATACCTCAACGTCCGAAAATGTCGATTTCGTTTGCATTTTGCTAGGGCCCATAGACCGATACGGTCGTCGCCCGAAGGTGATACATAATCCACAAAACCAACAAACCCAATTGTTTTGCAAAGACCGAAGTTTGGGAAAAATAGATTTATTCGAAACTTTATAGAAATCCTTTTAAAAATATTTTCTAAAAATTTGGGCAGCACCTCCTCTGTAATTGGGATAACCCAAACATGGGATGATACTAACCAACACCAAATTATCTATCCCAACCCAGGAAAACACAAATCTCCAACCAAAATATCCAATCCAAATATGGTTATTTATTCCAAAACCAAAATTGATAATTACAGCACAAATATATAACCAATACCACAGAACCCTTCCGAAATAAAATTTGAGAAAACTGAAAAGTACATAACCATTCTAAGAAGAATGGTCATAGAACTAAAACGAGATAGTTTCAAAAAAATCCAAACTTTAACTCAAATATTCCGAGAAACCACAGAATCCAAGAACAAAACCAACCAAAAACTTTTCCGAAATAAATTTCAGAAAGTTTAAAATCACCAGAAAACCGAACCCATAGCGGGATCGGGACCGCGTCATCATCGACACTATGGGAGGACGGGAATATACCTCGGATGCTCGGATAGAGCTCTCAGATGAAAATTTAGAGAAACGAAATCCTGCGAACTCGGAATAATCCAGAACATGCGGACAGCGGGGAGCGGGCACGAAAACAGCAGATCGGAACCCGCAAAACACTGTAGACAGCAGGTTAGGGCACCGTACAGCCGCGGGGATAGGGGCTCAGGCCGGAGGGGCGCGTGCAAGGGGGCGATCAGCCGGTGGCCGGCGGTCGGACTGGGCCGCGTCGGCTCGGGGACAACGGCTAGGCCGCTCGGTCGGGATCGGTGGGCGCTGTCCTAGGCGGCCGGGGGTCGCCGGGAGGGTGCGGGCCTGGGGTCGCCGAGAGGGGCACGGCCGGGATCCGCCGGGAGGGGCGCGGTCGGGATTCGGCTAGGGCTTAGGAAAAATTGGGAAAAATGAGAGGGATGAAGAAGAGGGAGAGGGGAAAGGGTTTATATAGGAGGGATAGATTGGGGTTACGGAAATGAAGAGTTGCCGGAGTTACGGGAGGGGAAGAGGCTTGAGCGTTCGGGTGAGCCAGGGTCGGCCGAGGCTTCAACGGAAAGGAAAGGAAAACGTTCTGGAGAGGAATAAAAACATTTCTTTTAAAATATATAGCATATATAATGATAACTAATATCTTTAAAAGATGCAAACCGATATTGGTTTCGGTTTCAAAATTTGATCGAGACGGGTTCGGGACGGGTTAGGCTAAATAAAAAAATTCCATGAATAATAATTTTTTTAAAATATGATTTTTCCAAATAATAATAATAATAATAATAATAAACTAACCAATCTAATTTGCATCCAAAAATCTAACAAATTTTAAAAAATAAATCCAAATTTACGGGTTTCACAACCTTCCCTCCTTAGGAAATTTCGTCCTCGAAATTAAAGGATAGGGTTAGGAGTTACCTCAAGTCTCAAACAAATACGGATACTGCTCCCGCATCTCATCTTCTCGCTCCCAGGTAGACTCGTTTAGGAAATTGTGTCGCTACATAACTCTGACTACGGGCGTCACAGAGTTACTAGTTTTCTTCTCACCTCTGTCTAAAATTGCCACTGGCTTCTCCGGTACTGTGAGTCTGGGCCCAATTTTCAGCTCTGAATGGTCCAAGATGTGTCTCGGATCCGGAATGTAGCGCCTGAGTTGTGAAACATGGAAGACGTTGTGGACACCCTCAAGATTAGCTGGTAGAGCTAATCGGTATGCTACTTCTTCGACTCGGCTCAAAACTTCGAATGGGCCGATGTACCTGGGGCTCAGCTTTCCTGCTCTGCCGAATCTGATAGTTCCTCTGGTAGGGAAAATCTTGACGAAACACTATCTCCTGCTTTGAACTCCAGTGGTCGACGACTGCTATCAGCCCAATGCTTCTGTCTGTCCTGAGCAATTCTGAGTTTGTCTCTAATCACCTTTACCTTGTCTGCGGCATCGGTCACCATTTCAGGTCCAAGCAATACTCTTTCTCCTACGTCGCCCCAAGCAAGTGGAGTGCGGCAACGACGTCCATAGAGTGCTTCGAGTGGAGTCATACCGATGCTAGCTTGGTAGCTGTTATTGTAGGAGAATTCTACCAAGTACAAGTGATCTTCCGAAGACCCTCCAAATTCTAAGACGCAAGATCTCAGCATGTCTTCTAGCGTCTGGATGGTTCTCTCCGATTGTCCATCAGTCTGGGGATGGTAGGCGGTGCTGAACTTCAATTGTGTTCCCAAACTGTCGTCCAAGCTCTTCCAGAAGAGAGAGGTGAATATGGTATCCCTGTCAGATATGATACTTACCGAAACTCTATGAATCCGGTAGATATGCTGCATGTACATTGCTGCCAACTTCTCGGTGGATAGACCAACCTTGAAGGGAATAAAGTGAGCTGACTTCGTCAGTCGGTCCACAATAACCCAAATGGCGTCATTCCTTCCTTGGGATCGAGGCAGTCCTGACACAAAATCCATCGCTATGTGTTCCTATTTCCACTCCGGGATGTCTAGCGACTGCAACAGTCCTGCTAGTCTCTATCTGCTAGCTTTCACTTGTTGACAAATTAAGCATCTAGGCACATATCTGGATACGTCCTTCTTCATTCCGTACCACCACACTACAGTACGCATATCTCGATACATTTTATTAGCTCCTGGATGTATGGAATACTGCGACTGGTGCGCTTCTTGCATCAGCTCATTCCTCAGTTCGCCAGTTGGTATACAAAGCCTCGTACCATGCCTCAGTGCTCCGTCACTGGCGATTGAGAATCGTTCAAGTGTTTCTGCCAGCACTTTATCTCTGAGTTTGTACAGCGTCTCGTCTTGGAATTGTGTCTCCTTGACTTTGTCCATCAGACTTGAACGTACTTGCAACTGCATCATTGATGAATCATTTCCAGGTACAATGGCTTCTCATCCCAGTTTCTTTATTTCTTCTTCAGGCAGTACAATCTCTAGTCCAAGCTTCTCTATGTCTTCCAACAAATGCCGCTCCTTGGTCAAAAATATCATCATCGGGTATCGACTAAGTGCATCTGCAACAACATTTGTCTTATCCGGATGATACTTCAGGTCGATGTCGAAATATTTCATCAGCTCCAGCTATCGTCTCTATCGCATGTTCAACACCTTCTGAGTGAAAATATATTTAAGACTTTTGTGGTCTGTAAATATTTCTACTCTCTCTCCATAGAGGTAATGCTTCCATAGCTTCAGTGTAAATATAACTACTGCAAGCTCCAAGTCATGCGTGGGATAGTTCTTCTCATGAGTCCGCAATTGCCTAGATGCGTAAGCAATTACTTTTCCGTGTTGTTGAAGAACACAATCCAATCCTTTACCAGAAGCATCACTGTAAATTGAGAAACCGCCGGTACCGGCGGATAGCGCAAGTATTGGTGCCGTTGTAAGTCTCTTCTTCAGTTCCTCAAATGCTGACTGGCAAGCTTCAGTCCATACAAATTCTTCATTCTTCCTTATGAGCTTCGTCATCGGCTCAGCAATCCTGGCGAAGTCCTTCACAAATTTTCGGCAGTAGCCAGCTAAGCCCAAGAAACTTCTAATTTCAGCAACTGAACTTGGTGTACTCCACTTCTCAATAGCAGCTATCTTCTTTGGATCCACCAAAATTCCTTCTTCTGTGACAACATGGCCTAGAAAATCTACCTTGTCTAAAAAGAATTCACATTTAGATAGCTTACCATAGAGCTTCTCCTTCCTTAAGATTCCCAGAACTTTTCTTAGGTGCTCTTCATGCTCTTCTTCGGTCTTCGAGTAGATCAGAATGTCAACGATGAAGACAACAACAAATTGATCCAGGTATTCATGGAAGACCTTGTTCATGAGGTCCATGAATACTGCAGGAGCATTCGTCAGTCCAAACGACATAACCAAAAATTCATACTATCCATATTTGGTGTTGAACGTCGTCTTTGAAATATCCTCCTTCTTGACCTTGATTTAGTGGTAGTGAGATCGGAGCTCTATCTTCGAGAATACCTTAGATCTACTTAGTTGATCAAATAGGTCATCGATCCGGGGCAAAGGGTACTTGTTCTTGATGGTGATGTTGTTCAGCGCCCGGTAGTCAATGCACATCCGTACGGTCCTATCCTTCTTGGGTACGAACAAAACTGGTGCTTCCCAGGGTGAAGCTCCATCTCTGATAAATCCCTGGGCCTTCAGTTCGTTGATCTGGTCCTTTATTTCCTTGGCCTCCTTAGGGTTGACTCTGTAGCATCCCCAAGAAATAGGGAAAGAGCCGAGAACTAGATCGATGGTGAATTCCACATCTCGATCCGAGGGCAATCCTGAAAGACTATCAGGGATGTCATCCGTGAATTCTGCTATGATAAGATGAGGAGGATTGGGTATTTTGGTGATAGACGAGTAAGTAACACTCTCCATATCTTTCGGAGCTTGAGATATTTCAAACTCCGGCCCTCCAGGTGGGCTGAAAACTATACATCCTTTGTGACAATCTATCAGCGCATGCTGCTTACTTGGCTAGTCCATTCTTAGGACTACATCATAGTTAGGTAAGGGCATCACAAGTAAGGGTGCTAAGAATTTGTGTCCTGAGATAGTTATAGGGCAGTTACAGGTCTCAGTGATGGGTATGGGTCCACCACCAGTCATAACTCTATATCTTCTTGCTAAATCCCCGTAACTAGGTGGTGTGTAGAGATGAATTTTGTTGCTATAAAACTGTGTGATGCACCCGAATCAAATAATGCTAAAGCAGGATACGAATGCACATAAATGGAACCTGTGATGACATCGGCGGTGGGTTCCTGCTCTGGCTCTTGCTCATCTGCTGTTAGGGTAAAAGCTTGCCCAGTCTTCTGTTGGTGTTGCCCAAACTGTTGTTGCTGAGTGGGTAGGGGAGCCTTCTGCTGTGATGTTTCGGTCCGATTAAATGCCGTGGGGCAGTCCCTCACTTGGTGGGTGGTAGACCCACAAACTAAATAGTATCCTAGCCTTTTCCTGCAGATGTTCGCCTGATGTCTTGGCCTCTTACAGAA
The DNA here is from genome assembly GCA_029216955.1 of Iris pallida. Taxonomy (NCBI): domain Eukaryota; kingdom Viridiplantae; phylum Streptophyta; class Magnoliopsida; order Asparagales; family Iridaceae; genus Iris; species Iris pallida. The sequence goes on from JANAVB010021399.1 coordinate 7,853,119, forward strand.
ATTATAGACAGGAATCTGCTTCTGAGACGCTCTGTCATTGGTCCTCGCCTGATGGTGTTGCTGCTGGTGGTGAAAAGGCATGTTGTTGTTGTGGTTGGGCCTCTTCTGGTTACTCTGGAAGTTGCTAGTTCCAGAATACTCCCTCTTTGAACGAGCAAGCTGACTATTCTCTATATCCTGAGCTCGTATTAGGATCCTCTCGCACGTCTTGGCGTCGCCTGCGATCGCAGGGGTGTGAATCTCTTCCCTCGGTCCATACCTGAATCTTTCAGCACGATCGCCAGGGTCAGCAACCAAGTTCTTGACAAAGCGACAAAGTTGACCAAACTCTGCCGTATATTCACCAACCGTCATGTTCCCTTGCTTTAAATTTTAAAATTGTCTTTCCATCTCCCGCAACTCTGATGTTGGGAAGAACTTCCTGCTGAACAACCACTTGAAGGTGTTCCAGTCAAGCTGCCTGTCCTGGATTCGGGGTTCATTCCGATACCAAGTGCTTGCTATATCTAGCAGTTGGAGTCCCACAGCTTCAACTTGGAGGTCATCAGGAAGTCGAGCGACACTGAGGAGACGCTCCATGCTGTCGAGCCATTCGTCAGCATAGATAATTCCCTCGGTTCCCTTGAAGGGTCGAGGGCCCAACTTCTTGAATTTCTCAATATCTTCGACTTTAGCAGGCCTTGGTTCCGATTATGCTGCTTCTCCTCTCTCGAGAGCAGCCATAGCCACGTTGTGGGCATTCTCCATGCCTTCTCTCATAATCGCAGTCTGTTCGCGATGAGCTTCAGCTTAGACTCTCTGGGCCTCAAGCACTCCTCATAACAGGCCTACGAGGTCGATGGGATCTACGGGTACTGGTGTGACAGCTGGATCGGACACTACCGCAGGGGCTTACTGTTCAGTCCGGGAAGATGTAGGATCTTTCACTTGATTTGTTGTGTAAAATCCACGGGGTGCTGGTACATTATGGGGGCGATCGGTCAGCTGCCGAGGTATAGGATCCGGACTTGATTGAGGAGGAGGGGTGTGATCGGGTGATGACAACCCATCGCCAGCAGTATTGGTCTTGTCTGTGGCCATACTCTGGAGGTTTAGGATGCAAAACATAAGCAAGGTAGCCTACCAGTCTATAACAAACAAAAATATTTATTTATAATATATTTCGGTCCTATGTTGTGACAAATTAATGTTCTAGTATTCTAATTATTTCTAGATATGTTTACCTAAGTTGTTGATCAAACCTGCATGGGCCACCACTAAAAAAATGTCACGACCCGATCCCAAATTGTTGGGTCGAATCGGATCATGCCCAGCCTGTACCGTTGTGAGACGGTGGCAGTAAGCTGTTTCCACTTGCAGGTAATCTCAACAACAACTAAACATTTGTCACAACTTTAATATTTCGAATATTTAAAATAAAACTTTAATTTGTCTAACACGGAAAGATACAACTGATACTGAAATAAAAGTTGAACTCCGTAAGAAACTAGAAATAAACAACTATCAAGATAGCCGACTCATCAGCCTCAGGATCGACGTCTTCCAAGTGGGAATCTAGAAGCACCGCAGGGTAGAGCACCGGATCATAATAGCTATTATACAATAGCTCAGCCTCATCAATGTTACCTATTGGGGGTGGGGGATCCAGGCAGGAAAGAAGAAAAGTACAATTATGAAAATCTAACAATTCAAATAATAATGGAATAATTAGAATTTTAACAGTTTGAAATACTTGAACAATATTTTCCATGTAATTTTCCAACAATTGAAAATAATGTGATTTGAATAGGTAATGTATATGCCCGGCTTGGGTTGTACAATAGTATCCTATCGATACGATACAACTTATCCCCATGTGAAGAGGGGTAAGCTCGTACAATTATGCAATATGAAGGTATTGGTCATAAAACACTACACTACTCCCCCAATATCCCACAATCAATAACAATCAATACTTTAGAAGAGAGTTTCGTGTAACAATGTGGTTTAAGCATGCAAATTAATAACTACTAATTAAATTGCCAAATAAACATAACCGTACTTGCCTTGGTTTATGACTGGACTGGAAGTCGGTACCGGGAAAGTCAAACTTGTCCTCGAAATCCTACAGTTGAGAATCCCTTCTTAGAAACATAATTGAACCATATCTAGGTGTGGTAGTTACAATCTCTAAAAGAAGATCCTAATCAAGTTTGAAGTTAAAATTATTCTATCGGAACACGTTCATCGTTGCAATTTAATATTAATTTATTTACGAAGTAAAAAAGTCAATTTAATATTTATTGGAAAAATAGCGTTTTCCAGGTTAATTGTCAAAACTTGGTATTTTCGTAATATATATAAAACTAGTCTTTCTTTTTAATGAGAAATCATGAATTTGTTAAATTATAAACTTGTAATTTTACTATCTATTTATTGTGAGAAAATCTTATAATTTTCTATATCAAAATAATATTCATTTAATATTTTACACGTCTACGACAAAACCAACAAAACCAGAAAAGAAAGTTAAAAAGCTATGCTACACAAACACAGGACCACATAAATAAAGATAAAAAATTGGGCTTATGCCCTTACAAATTATTACATAAATTAATTAGATAAAATGCTAGTTAACTCTGAACGCCGGGAAGCGGTCCATTCAGCAGGCCGAGACCCTACACCAAAATACTTTTGGCCAGTAACAAGCTTGTAGAAGCATGGAAAATAATAAAGAAAGATCCATACGGCCAGAGAGCCCCATGCGGCTCAGAGAAGTCATGCGGCTCAAGAATCCATGCGGATCGAGGATCTATGCGGCTCGAACAAGTCCTATGCGGCTCAAAGAGGAGTCACGTGGCCTGCAAACAGCTCTCTCGTGTTTGCATTAAATGCCTTAACGGCTGACAGCTTTGACGAGGTGACAATTCTGACACAAAGATATCATTAGGACTCCCTCATAATGACGGATTCCTTGGGAAGCAAAGAAAATCTCTGACACGATCCCCCGAGAGACAACAAACTATCATGAGGCCTTGACACATGGACAAACGTATGCGGCCCAAGCGGAGACTCCCCTATGCGGCTCACGAAGACTAGCCCCATGCGGCTCACGAAGACTAGCCCCATGTGGCTCACAAAGACCATCCCCATGTGGCTCGCAAAGACTAGCCCAATGCGGCTCACAAAGACTAGCTCCATGCGGCTCATGAAGGACAGCTCCATGCGGCCCACGAAGACCATCCCCATGCGGCCCATAAAGGCCATCTCCATGCGGTTCACTCATACTCATACGGCTCAAATCATTACCATGCGGTCTAAATGTTTTAGGGGGGCACTCTTAGGCAGCCTGGACACGTGGCCAGCTTTGTGCGGCCCAACTTTTCTGCAGCTCAGACATGTGGCATGATAGCAGGGCACGTGGCATCAGATTGATCGAAATCTCTCAGCAAATCCTAATGAAATATTGGGATCAATTCATATCATTTGCAAATAAGCCAATTAAAGACACGTGTCAAGGAATTCGAGGTTGGCATGACAAATTAGAAAGATTTATGTCAATAAGCATTAATTATCTACAAAAGATTTGATGCAATCACGTTTATTGCTCAAATTTCGACGAACGGCCCAGATTTAATGATCCTTAGCCGCCGACTTCCAAGAATGGGCAATCATTGTAAACCCTAATGAGGCCCTCCACTCTTATAAATAGTAGGATGCCATTCCCTTGCAAAGAAGAACACACACACAGAGATAGAGAGATATAGAGACAGACGCACATAGAGACAGACGCACATAGAGACACAGAGAGCCAGAAAGCCTGAAGAGAGAGCATTTCTTCATCAACGCCAAGCAATTCTTCTACAGAGCCAAAAAGCTGCACGCGATCGTCCAAGGAGTAAGGCAGAGCGGCCGTCGCTTTCCCGAGCCTCTATCGTCACCCTCCAGAATCTAAAATAAACAGTTGTACTTAGATTGCTGTGCCTAGGTTTTCGTCCCTAGGCTTTCTTTGTACAAGCGAGTTTGTATTGTGAAGTAAAAGTCCAGTCCTCCGATAATTGTTCTGTTCTTTTATATTTCATGGCAAACATGATGGCGACTCTGCTGGAGACAAACTTCTCCACGGCTGAGGAGTTGATGACGCAATCGGATACAGCCAAACTTGGCTCCACACAACAGAAGATGGTCGTCCGCTTCGACAACAGGCGTTTGAAGAAATGCTTCCTGAAGGAAGTGCTGGCCCGATCCAGAAGCGAACCCGCACAAAGAAAGCTCGCTGCGAGTGGAGGCCAAAGTCATTTGCTCCTCCATAAGCTCTGGACGGGGTACTCTCTGCTACCCAAGACGGCGAAGGCGATTCTCATACGGCTCTACTTCGAGCCGTAGAGGACTCTGCTGTCCCCAAGTCCGGCAAAAGAAAGTACTACAATACTGGATTTGTAGGGACAAAGAGTGGTTCTATGCTCCACAAGAAGAAACCGAACACTCCTGCGGTCAAATCTGCCAACCACATGCAGGAAACTCATGCGGATGAATCTGCCAGCCGCATGAAGAAAGTCTATGCGGTCAGATCACCTAGCCGCATAAAAAAAACTCATGCGGCTGAGACTCCCAGCCGTATGAAGAAGGCCTATGCGGCTACATCTGCCAGCCGTATGAAGATTACTGATGACAGCCGTATGACACCCACTCCGCGTGGCTCTGTCTTCGACCGCCTGTCTTATGGTCCTGATCTCTTGTGCTCCCAAGAAGATATGTCTAACTCTCTCCAACATCACATAGACTCTTTCTACTATGTGTCCTTATACACTAGAGGGAAGAAGTCTAGGGCAGCGCGAGCTTGGCGAGCTCGGTCCGCTGATCCAATCTCTGACCATCCGAGCATCCCGCATACTGTTACGCGGGCCTCAGATGGGAAGTTGTACAGAACCACTCGAGTCCAGCCCCCGGCGGCAAACAGACAGAGAGGTTCGCAAAAGTCTCCCAAAATCCAGGGAGCAAACATGGTCGATCCAGACCCATCTGACTTACGTGAGGCCATCCTCCATAAACACAAGAAAAGAAAAGATGCATCGAGGTGCAAAGAGTCCTTCCACGGACGTCACTGCACCCAAGTCATCGTCAATTGCTGCTGCAATAACACGACCGTACGAGAAGACCGGTAGTCCGTCTTTCAAAGACTGCAACAGCCATCTTCAGAAGACGAGGCACTTCCCGTCGTCTCCTGCAACTCTGCTCAGAAAGTCTCCGTCGATGGGAGAGAAAAGAAGACAAATGTTCCCAGCCCGAAGATTTTAACTACTATGACTAAGAGACTGTCGTCTAAGCGGGTGCCCACCACCGGAGTTTTCCAAGGTACCCGTTCTAAGACGAAATCTGCTACAGTGGGAGATTCGTCGTCCACACCACTGGGGGTTGCTGGGACTGGGGGTAGCACTCTTCCAAACCTCGACGACAACCCGATATTCCAAGAAGACGAGTCAGGGGAGGTAACTCTCCCATCAGATGCAGCAAACCCTAACATCCTCGAGGACGTCCATAACTCCCAAGACGAGGCGGGCTCGGAGACTGGGGATACTGTTCCTTCTGAGTCCGAACCAGAGGAGAACATTTCCACATACCCCGACGACTTCTCACTACAGGGGTATGATTCGGAGGGCGCTTCTTCCTCCGCTCCGTCTATCTCTCCTCATATAAAGACGGTATTCATGACAGATAGCAGCCAAGGTGGTTCTAGTGATCGCCAACGCATCGACATGCTCGAAGCTATATTGCTTGGCTTGGTCAAGTCTGTGGACGAGATCAAAGCAGCCCTTCCAACTCTGCAAGGAGGGACGTCTGGCCAAACAAGCGCAGGTCCCGCGGTCAATGCGAACTCGAATTCAGCGGTACCAAACTCGGGCAACAATTCACCCGAAGTAACGGCCCCTACCGCCGTGGATGAGGCCCGCGAAGCAAGAAGAGAGGTCCAGGAGCTCCGAGCCATGTTTTACGCTCGGGAAAACTCTCAAGACCTCAGAATACGACAACCGTATCCTACTGCATGGAGGGATGTCCCCTTCCCGCCAAGATATAAGCCGTTCAATATCAATCCTTATGATCGCAAGACTTCAACAAGTCGGTACATTACTTACTTTGCGGTCACCACCGACCATCTGCCCCATGACGATGCTATTCTCATACGATTATTCATCGAGGCATTGGAAGGGGTCGCCTTCGACTGGAACCGCAACCTGCCGGACAACTGCATCCTCTCCTTCGCCAGCTTCAAGCACATGTTCTTGGAGAGATTCTAAGAAGTAGGGCAGGACATCACAATGTCCACCCTTATGGACGTCGTCCAAGGGGAGAAAGAACTGACAAGGAACTATATCGAGCGGTTTCGCCAAACCGTAATGAAGTTGCCGTCCGAAAATCCGGATTCCTCTTTGATTGAAATTTTCCAAAAGAGATTGCTCCCAACTATCAGTCTCTCGATAGGCGAAAGTCAATTCAAGGACTGAAAGACGTTCATCATCAGTGCCACCAGCGCCAAAGAACGATTGAAGAAGGCTCGCCAATTGGGACTGCACATCTCGGACGGAGAGAACAAGGGCAAGCGTCCTAACACCAACAACGACAATGTGGGTAGTCCCTCCAACAATCGGGACAACAGGGGTAATCAGGCTATGGTGGCCAACACAGCACAGAAACCTGAGCCAAACCGGCAGACAAATAATGGCCGCAAATTACTTACTCCTTCGAAGACGGTCACGTCAAGCCCATCTTGGACATGCTCATACAAGGAGACAGAATTCAGCTTCCTCCACCAAGATGGGAACCGCGGCCGGCAGAGATGAAGAACCCAAAATATTTCCATTATCACCGCTACGTCTACCATGCTACACACGACTGCTACCAGCTAAAACGGTATATCCAAAACCTTATCGGTTCGAACGCTCTGGCTATCGATTTCGAAGAGGTAACCGTGGCAGCCAACATAGTGTCAGTACAATTCGACAGCTTTCCTCCGACGAAAACTCAAGACGGTGTGGTCCCTATCCCTCTGGCGACAATGGAGATTGCTAATCTTCCACCTCTCCGAGATCAGGCTGCTGGTCTAGTGCCTCTCACCACATCACGAGGGGAGGTCATGTGGATCCATCCAGACTTGGTATCTGAAGTGACTCAGCCCATTGGCAAGAAGAAGAGTGGAAAAGTCAGGTCCTGCCGCACAATCTCGACAGATATCGAAGAAGCTACAGCCGTCGTCACTCGGTCTGGGGCACAATCCCAGCCCATGGCTGACAACTCGGATGAAGATCATCAACCCGCTACAACCGACGCTCCGAGACCGGCTCAGCCTCCGACGACGGACAAGCCTAAGCCGAAGGAGACTCGCTTTGACAAATCCCTCCGAAAAGAGACACCACAGGGACTGGAGAGGCTCTACAACTTCGACATCTTGGCGCAATTGGCCAACACACCGGCCAAGTTGTCATTATACGAGCTTCTGAGACTCTCAAAGGATGTGCGAGCGGCTTTGAGCGATGCACTCCAGAATGTCGACGCCTATCTGGCTCAGGTCAACCTCACAGGAGAGAGCCCGCCTGTAGATCTCCAAGACAGTACTTACACGGAGCAATGCCCAATATTGTCTTCACTCCTCAGGACATGCTCATCAAAACCAACATGCACGATCGTCCATTACACTACACTGGATATATCGGCGACGTAAAGGTGGATCGGATGTACATCGATCCTGGCTCTTCCATAAGCATTATCCCGAAGGGTCTGCTACATCATCTCTGAATCCCAATGCATCGCCTGACGCCTACAAGCACCGCCATCAGCGGTTTCAATTCGGGCAGAAGCTACCCAATTGGAAAGATTCGTCTGAAGTGTCAGATTGGCGATCTCCAATCAGAGGTCACCTACTACGTCATAGATGCAGACACTTCGTACAACATCCTCTTGGGGCGCCCGTGGATACACGATTATATGATCGTGCCTTCCACGCTACACCAGTGCTTCAAATATGTCGACAAATACGGCTTCGTGAGGACAGAATTTGCTGATATCGATCCCTTCAAAGGGGTCGAATCCTACTACTCAGACTCCTGCCTATACGAAAAGTCGAAGAGGCACCTCGAGGAAGGAGATGTGCAAGCTCGTACCGAGACAGCCACAGGATCAGAAGAACCTCTAACGATCCACCTCCAAGCTCGCAAACCTGGCAAGTCCGTATCCCTTACAGCCACTCTGCGTAAGGACGCAATCAGCCTCTCGGCACAAGAAGAACAGATGATAATCCGGCTGCCAAGGTCTGGCCAAGTGCCAAGACCCACAACAGAGCCACTGACAATCAGGCTGCCGAGAGTCGGCCAGCCGCAAACGGAGAAGCTCAATCCCTCCGACAAGCCAATGACGATACGCCTTCCCAAGAAGGGTTGTTAACCCGATATAAGACCTGGAATCTCTAGCGAACCAACCACTCCCCGCCCAGCATCGAGCACGAGACTGGGGGTCGCTAGTCTGCCAACAACTCTACGCTCTGCTCCACCAGCTGAACTTCTAACGATCAAGCTGCCCCGGTCGTCCTCTCAGTCTTCATTTACGTATGGGTAGCCGAAGAGGAACCGGAGCTAGCCAAGTATGTGGCTGTCCATACTGATGTTCCCTTCGCAGATGATGTAATCCCCCTAGAAAAGATACCTTACTTCATCAATAAATGGCTATCTTTGAACTACCTCGAGCTTAATAAGCTTTGTACAATGTATGCTATGGAACACGGTATAGGCACTCACCTACACACACAGGTGACAAATGTGTACATCGCGATCCAGCTTACTCCTGTAGAAGATGCTTACCGCATAATCGAGGGAGGGGACCATCCAATCATCTTCGGTCGGAAGGACGATCCGTATCCCTTCACCATAGAAGAAGTCGACCTTGGGCCAGACGCCGGAAGACTGCCTCTGTATCTTTATAGCCCCAATCCAAATACCTCATGCAAAAACAGGGGTATGATCTGGAGACGACGCCAGGCTTGAACTACGGTACTGGACGACGATTACCTTTAAAACCACCGGTCCTGGCTGGCAAACCACGGGACTACTATAGCAAGACTCGATGCGGGTTAGGGTATGTTACACCCACGACGACCCCTGAGAGTTCAGATGAAGAATGTGACTGGCATTCACATTTGACCGGGTTTCCAACTTCTGACTCAGATACCAGCATCGGAGATATATTCAGACAAGTCCTGTCAGTCAACATGGCATTCGTCGAAGCTTATGAAGAAGACGAAAACATCTCTGAAATCCTTGAGCTAGAGCCGTGGGCCCAACAGTTGGATGCACAATAGGAAAAGCGGTTCGAACTGAGAGAACCTCCTACTGAAGATGAGGTTATACAGGTCGACCTCGGCAGCAAATCTTCTCCAAAACCAATCTTCCTCAGTGAAAGCCTAATAGACGAAGAGCGAGAATTGCTGCTGGAATTTGTTAAAGAATACATTGATGTGTTCGCCTGGAGCTATGAAGACATACCGAGGTTAAATCCCGATATTGCTCTTCACAAACTCAACATTCGGCCAGATGCAAAGCCAGTCAAGCAACAACAGCGACGGTTCTGCCCGGGCATCATGGATGCGATCGAAGCCGAAGTCAACAAACTGATAGCCAGCGGCTTCATTCGTGAGGAGCAACATCCTGACTGGGTCGCCAATATAGTACCCGTCCTCAAGAAGAATGGGAAGATTCAAATCTGCATCGACTTTCGCAATCTGAACGAGGCATGCCCCAAAGATGAATTCCCTCTCCCTATCACAGACATTATGATTGACAACACCTGCGACTTCGAACGTATGTCATTCATGGATGGTTTCTCGGGGTACAACCAAATCAAGATGTCTCTTGACGACGAAAAGCATACATCATTCCGAACACCGATTGGCACATACTGTTACACAGTCATGCCTTTCGGTTTGAAGAATGTGGCACCACATATCAAAGAGCCATGAGCATCATCTTCAGAGACCACTTATGCAAGACGGTGGAGTGCTATGTTGATGACATTGACATCAAGAGTCGCTGTAAGGGAGACCATCTGCAGGATCTGAGGACGGTATTCGACCTGATACGAGCACACAATTTGAAAATAAACCCCACAAAATCCTTCCTAGACGTATCCAGCGGAAAGTTCTTGGGCTTCATCATCACCGCCCAGGGTATCCATGTAGACCCAGAGAAGACAAAGGCAATCATGGAGATTGGACCCCCAAGAAATCTCTGCAAACTCAGAGGCCTTCAAGGGAGGCTAGCTTACATCAGGAGGTTCATTTCAAACCTCTCCGGGCGATGTCGACCATTTACCCACCTTATGAAGAAAGGCATCTCGTTCGTATGGGACGAAGAATGCCAGTGTGCCTTCGACAGCATCAAAGAATATTTGTCGAACCCTCCAGTCCTGGTGGCCCCGGTTGCTGGAAGACCATTCCTGCTCTACGTACGAGCAATAGAACATTCCATCGGGGCTCTGCTGGCACAAAACAACGATGCAGGCCATGTGCAAGCCATATATTACCTCAGTCGAATGATGATTGGGCCATAGCACCGGTACACAGCTGTGGAGAAGGAATGCCTTGCCCTGGTGTTCGCCATTCAGAAGACGTGGCACTATGTCACTGGACAAACAATATATGTGATCTTGCGAGTCAACCCTCTCAGGGTCCTCATGACTAAACCAGGGGCACTCAGCTCTCGCCTCGCTACATGGGCAATATTGCTGTCCCCCTATCATATGATCTTCGTCCCACAAAAGGATGTTAAAGGTTAAGCCCTGGCAGACTTTTTGGCAGCCCACCCGGGAGCAGAGTCGTCCAGAATATATAAAAAAATCCCAGATGAGGTCGTCGACTCGCATGCAACCTCTCACGATGATATATGGCGAATGTTCTTCGACGGTGCTGCGAGAACTGGACCCAAGGGCAACATCGTCGTCGGAGTCGGGGTGGTGCTGGTTTCTCCTTCCGGATTAGTGATTAACCGCGCTTACTCTCTTACAGAACCCTGCTCTAACAATATGGCCGAGTACAATGCTTTGGTCATTGGCCTCCAACTTGTAAGGGAGCTGGGGGTGGAATATCTTGAAGCATACGGCGATTCTCAGTTAATCGTCAATCAAATCCGGCGCTCATACGAAGTCCGCCACGAAGACATGATCCCCTATCACCAAATAGCGATCGACATCATCTCGTCGTTCGAGGGGTTCTTCATCGAGCACGTTCACAGACTCCGAAATATCGAAGTCGATGCCTTAGCAGGTCTGGCCGCTTCCCTAGCAGTGCCAAATCATACTCAGCAATCGGTGGATGTGATAGGCCACGAACTGGTCTGTCCAAAGAACAATATTCAACTCGTGGCGAGTTATTCCACCCAGACGATCGATGATGTCCCAGATTGGAGACAACCCTTCATTGATTTCGTCGTCTACGACATCCTGCCCGAGAACCCAAAGGAAGCCACCTCCATCAGACAGCGTTCTCTCAGATTCTTCTACGATACAGAGACAAAAATGCTGTATCGGCGATCCAATGATGGATTATTGCTTCGGTGTCTGTTAAACGCAGAAGCCAAAGAAGCCGTACGAGAAGCTCATGACGGTGTCTGCAGGGCCCATCAGCCTGGCCCTAAATTGCAAGACCGTCTTCGCCGAATGGGCTACTACTGGCCCACGATGGTTGCGGATGCGATAGACTATGCTAGAAAGTGCAAAGCTTGCCAAGTCCACGCGAACTTCATCCACCAACCATCCGAATCTCTACATCCGACAGTGGCGTCTTGGCCATTCGAAGCATGGGGGATGGATATCATTGGTCCAATCACTTCACCTTCCTTCCGAGGACATCGCTTCATACTCGCAATCACAGACTACTTCTCCAAATGGGCGAAAGCTGTCCCGCTTGCAGAAGTCAAGACTTTAAACGTGATCAGCTTCCTTAAGCATTACGTCATCTATCGCTTTGGACTGCCCCGGAGGATCATCCACGATAATAGTCCGTAGTTTGCAAGCCACGCCTTTTATCGATTCTGCAACAAGTACCGCATCCAGAATATTGCTTCGACGCCGTATAATCCAGCAGCAAATGGGTTAGCAGAAGCATTCAACAAAACCATCATCAAGTTACTCAAGAAGTTTGTGTCGTCCAATAAATGAGACTGGAACGAGAAGCTTGGTGAATGCTTTTGGGCATACCGTACCACAGTCCGGACAGCCACAGGGAACACACCATTCTCCCTGGTGTACGGGAGCGAGGCAGTTCTTCCATTAGAGACTCAAATACCCTTACTCCGTGTCGCCCTCACTTATCAATTGATGACGGATGATAACTACCGACGCCGACTACAAGAGTTAGAGGCCTTAGATGAAAAGCGCCTCCTGGCTCAGTAGAGGATCGAGCTATACCAGGCACGCATCTCTGGAGCCTTCAAGAAGAAGGTTAAAATCAGAACATTCCAAGTGGGCGATCTCGTTCTGGCAGTCCGGAGGCCGATGGTCATGACTCACAAAACCACCGGCAAGTTCTAGCCAAAATGGGAAGGTCCCTTTATCATCGAGGTTGTATTCTCCAACGGCACTTACCGCCTCGCCAAGCAAAACGGAGACTTGCTCATGTTGCCCGTCAACGGCAAGTTCCTAAAGAAATATTATGTCTAAACGATATTTTCCAGATTATTGAGTCATGTACCCGCTGGTGCTGCTGAACTTACTTTCACAGTATCCCAGATCATTGAGTCATGTACCCGCTGGTGCCGCTGAACTCACAACCACTCATCCCAGATTATCGAGTCATGTACCCGCTGGTGCCACTGAACTCACATCCACAATATTCCAGATTATCGAGTCATGTACCTGCTGGTGCCGTTGAACTCACATCCACAAGATTCCAGATTATCGAGTCATGTACCCGCTGGTGCCGCTGAACTCATTTTCCTAACATTCCAGACTATCGAGTCATGCACTCGCAGGTGCCTCTGAACTCACTTTCCGGTCACTCTTTCAGATAATAAGTCATCTATGACCATACCTCTGAACTATCTTCCTGGAAGAGATCCTCCCTCATGATCCACTACCCGCACTCCCAGTGCACAAAAAGGGTAATCGATCCATAAATTTCCAAAACGGCCATGTCCTCATTACCTCTGAGTCGTTTCACTTCCGCCAAAAACAAATCACCCCTTACATAGAACTTCTATGTCCTCATTACCTCTGAGTTGTTCCTTGTACCCTCCTTCATTGAGCCCACTCCTGTCATGTCCTCATTACCTCTGAATGGGAAGGTTCCGTCGAAGAAACCTTCATGCTTGCCATGTCCTCATTACCTCTGAGTAAGTATGATGATTCCCTTTCGACTTATTATCTGAACCCACAACCGGAGTACGCCAAGGATAATAGGTCCACAAATATTCTCCGCTGAGTCCGCCCCTGCCATGTCTTCATTACCTCTGAGCAGAAAGATACTACGGTAAAACCTCTGTACTTACCATGTCCTCATTACCTCTGAGTAAGTTTGTTGGTCCTCTCTCGTCCTATTATCCGTACCCTAAACTAGGGTACGCCAAGGGTAATAGGCCCACAAATGTCCTCTGTTGACCACAAATATCCTCCATTGAGTCCACTCCTGCCATGTCCTCATTACCTCTGAGTAGGAAGACTCTACGTTTAAAACCTTCATACTTGCCATGTCCTCATTACCTCTGAGTAAGTATGTTGGTTCCCCCTTATCCTATTATCCATATCCTAAAGTCGGGGTATGCCAAGGATAATAGGCCCACAAATTTCTTTTGCTAAGTCTCTTAATACAGGCCCACCATTCCTCATTATGCCCCGGGAGCCCAGCTGCTCCATGGCATTCTATATCCCGATTCCGGGAACGTCCACGACAATGCTACCGTGGAACTATTCTAGGTATCCCCAGTCAAACTTGTTACCTATACCTAAAACCAAGGTATGCCATGGGTAACAGGTCCACAAACAAGTCTTCCATGCGGGGCAAACATCACCACATTACCATAGGTACAACAAGCAATGCAAACGAAGGGTAGAATAGAAAGTACTCTTTATTTGAAAGACGAAAAAAAAGCGTTACATGTTTTGGGACCACGTCCCTCTCAAAAAGAAAAGAAAAAGAAAACAGGAACAAAACCAAGAAAAGGCCGACTATAGCTCGGCATTACACAACTCCAAGAGGCGGTTTCTCACCAAGACAGTCCTCCGCTCAAGCCTCTGTTTTGCTTGGTGCTCGGCCTCCTGGGACAACTGCTCTGCATCATTCAAATACATATATGCTTGCCAGTCGTTCTCCATCTTCTTTAGGGCAAGTTCTAGATTGGCAAAAGCCCTACTAAACTTGTCAGCCTCCTGAATGGCAATCCCTCTCTCAACACGAGCAGCTTCGAGATTGGACTCCAAGAAAGCCAGCTTTCTCTGGAGCTCGAGGATCTGCTCCCGGGTGTCAGCTACCCCGCGGGAGGCCACCACTTCCCGAACTGCACAATCTTCAGTCCGACGGCTCCATTGATTGTACAATCGAGTCAGATCCTGGCGGTCCTTCAATATAGTGGGCTTGATCGATTCCCGAGCCAGCCTCATCTTCTCCACCGTGGTCACAAGGAAATTGCGCTCTTGGTTTATTACCGCGGGTAAATCAGCTTGTTACAGCACGCAAAATTGAGCCACAAGAGGATCAGCCTCTAACAGCTTAGGCTCCAGAAACGCAGCCAGTCCCGCTCCACCGGGGAGTGTTCTAAGGATATTAATCTGACCACCGGCGCATTGACGGGCTATAGAAAAGGGAGTCCCCCTCTCCACAGCTGCCTCAATCCCCCTCTTCAGGTGGCGGTAGAAACTGTCAACCACATCCTGGGATACTTCGTCCAAAACTTTCATAGAGGACGGTGTCAAAGGGAGTGTAGCAGGCAGTACCGAAGGAGTAGCCTCAGAACTGGCCGTCCCTGTCCCCAAAGAAATGAATTCTGTACGAAAAAAGGTGTGGATGGCAGCTAACTCCTCCTCCACCGCCCGGAGAGCCTGGATACTTGGGAGAGCGAAAAGGTTAAATCCCGAAACCCTATTCGCAGAGGGTGGTACGAAAAGCGTCGTCTCTCGCTCTGGCTGTGATATCACAAAGGCTCCCGAACTTAACCCAGCTGGAGGCCCCTCAGCATGGGTTGGAAAAGAAGGATGCACACGTGCTTCCATCAAATTCTCCCCGGTAGAGTCCGCTCTGGCAATATCTATCGCCGGCAATAAAGGGGTGGAACCTGCGCGTCCAAAGCAATCATTAATCCACGAAGGACAGGGTGATAGAGCAAATAGGCCTCCTCACAAGTTAAAAAGCTGGTTTATCTTATCAGGGTAAGAGCCCGGAGGCTGCAGCTCATTCGAAGCTAGCATGGTCTCCCCATCCGCAGCTTCCAACTCAAATTCAACTGGTTTCTCTGCCCCAGCCACCCTTGAAGGGGAGTCAGCCGGGTCAGTGTCATCCTGTTGGAGTTCAGTTGTCTTAGGGACAGGGGCGGTAGAGCCCCCGTCCCCACGGGTTGAGGTCTCAGCAAGACGAGACTCCCCGGCCGCCTCCGGAAGAGCCCCAGCGGAAGTGATGGCAGTACACATGTCATTGATCAAAGTGGACAAGGCTGGATCGACCTCAGTAGTCGAGTCCCGAGAAGCAGACTCTCCGGACGCCTACAAAGAGCAAAAAAAATTATTAGGCCATAATTTAGAAAAAGAAGGAAAAGGCGGCTGAAATTCCAATCACCTCAGAAATAGCGTCAACATCAATAAACAGCCTGCACCGTCTTACCGCAGCCCGCTTTGTGGAGTAGGTCCTGCCATCGTCAGTAGACAGACGCCTGCCTCGTGGGCGCAAAATACCAGGCACAACAGGTGGAGGATCCTTCACCTCTTCGTCCGGCACAGTAGGAGGCTGGTTCCCCACCTCCTCGTCCGAAGAATGCGACGAGTCATCGGCGGCCTGCTCGTCATCCTCTTCGTCCGCCGCAGTGGACTCCGAGTCTGGCGTAGGAACCCTATTCGCCCCTCTCTTTCTCTTTCTCGAACCCTCTAGCCTTTCTGCCAAGCCGGTCCCGACAATGAAGCTGGTGTTCATGTTAAAGTTCACGGGAGATTTGCTCGCCGCAACGTGATAAAGAGCCGCCATGTACAGAATGTCCCCTTGCACATTAGCATTAGGGACTGAGAAGCTAGCCAGAATATGAACAGTATTATAATAATGCCACGCTCGGATGCCGTCAAGAACACTGTCCTCGAAGCCCAGACAAGCACTGGGGCAGTCAAGGAACAGCTGACTATACCCGAATTGACGAGAGAACCTGCTAGGCAAATAAGGCTCCAAGTACACGTTATTTCGGTAATGATATACTAGGTGCGCTGGACGAATGTTGCGCAGCCATAGAAGCATCTTCTCGGATAAGAGCTGGGGAGGTTCAATGCCATCAACGTGTACCCTCCTCACTTCCCTAGGGGTAAACTGAGGAAGAGACACAAAGAACTCAGGCCCGTCAACTCTTGCCAACGCTCTCCGACAAGCCGGCATGGTGTCATACTTCCAAGATTGATGGCGGTATCGGAAGAGGAAGGCATCATTGGCGGTGACACCATCCTCTGGCCCGGCCCTCATCAATGACCGGTAATGCATCAATAACCACCCCATGAGATAGTAGTATGGTAGTTCTATCCGCTCGAAGTCCAGCGTCGTCTCACGAGCAATGACTTTAGATGTAAAGGCACGGAGGCCGTGGTGTATACTACACACCATAACCGGAAGAAGGGCCAGTCTTACTTTGAAGACCAGCTTCACAGCCGGGAGAATGAAATGGCGGCTGATCCTTTCAGTAGAACCTGCCCCTCCCGAGACTACGCAATTTCGTAGCCATACCATCAAGAACCCGGCCAAGACTGCTTTCTCGGACATTTGTTGGGTACCGTAGTGGAAATAACTGAAAGAGTCAGTACGGCTCCCAAACTTGTCACGGGTGGACCTCGGCCTTTTAACCTTCAACATCATGTCTTTCACCTCCTCCGGGGTTTAAGGACCTCGAGACGAAACCCGACCGGAAGGACGTAATTTGAAAAGATACGTGACCCAGGCCGTGGTATGGGGGGCGTTCCCTTATGAGCTATTTTCTTTCTTGATAGCAGTCTGGTGGCAGATGCTATGGTGGCACAACAGCTCTCGGTACACAGCGACGAAACCAGGAAATCGTCGATCCAGGTCATCGAATTCCACGTTTGTCGGGGTATATACTTCAAAGGCGTCGCCTCCCTACGGCAGCTTAGAACCAGCATGCATCTCATGGAGAGCAAGTCCCAACTCTCCCCCGGGCACGAAGAAAGTCCCCGTACGTCGGCTATACATCTCCAAAAGGGCCATGAACAGCGACTTGTTATTGGACAATCCATAACAGGTGCCCTGGATGGCATAGTAAAGGTCAATCTCCCGAAGGAGTTCCTCGTAATTCCTTAGGATCCATGGGAAAAGATTGGCCCAAGTGGGAATGGGGTTTATCCAATTCAGCAGCGACAACCTGCCCACAGGATAGGACCCCTTGCTAGCAAGCTGATTCAGGAAGGTGTCAGCTCGGGTAAAAGTAAAGTTAGGACCGGACACATTTATAAAAGTACCAGGAATCAGCCCCATCACAGTCCGGCTGAC
The DNA here is from genome assembly GCA_029216955.1 of Iris pallida. Classification (NCBI taxonomy): domain Eukaryota; kingdom Viridiplantae; phylum Streptophyta; class Magnoliopsida; order Asparagales; family Iridaceae; genus Iris; species Iris pallida. Next base: position 7,870,817 of record JANAVB010021399.1, read on the forward strand.
TGACTCCCTACTTGCACATGCTGACCTAATACTCATGTTATAGTCGATGTTGCCCATGAACATCCCCTGTTGGGTTGGAGTCAGAGAACCTGCCATTTTCCTGTCCAACGGCACCATGTTAAACCACGAGAAAGGAAAATGCCGCTCCATCTCAGGAACATGGATATCCACCCCGTCTACAGTGAAGTCCCGGTTCTCAGAAACGTCCAGCACTCAAGAGTTCTTTACGGAGAAAGCATCCCCGAAGAGGAAAGCTGGTTTCAGATATTCTCCGTCCAGTTTCCCCGAATTCATCATAGTGCAAAGAAAATAGAAAGGCTGGTTGTTGATGGCAGCCACCCTCTCCAAAGGCTCATTAGAGGGAAGTTGATCTGTCATATGTCGAATTAGATCGTCAAGCCTCATACCCATGGCAAACTGAACTGAACCCACTAGAAGTTCTCTGGCCGGGTTGGTTGGGAGGTTCACTGGAAAAAGACAAAAGGAACAGGATTAAAAATAGGTTAAAATGAAACCACTTAGAGTTTCTCAAAAAGTAGTCTCTATGAGTCTATGCGGCTCGGATCGACGAAGCCTTATACGGTCCAGTTCAGCTGAGTTTCATGCGGCACGGCTTCAACAGAGTCTATGCGGCTCGGGTCAGCATAGCTTCATGCAACCCAATTCAATTAGGAGTTCCAGTGACACTGATGCGGCACTGATGCGGCTCAGATTAAGACTTATGCGGTTCTATCTCGCAGAAAAGTTTATGCGGCGGGATTGAACAAAATTCTACGCGGACCAGTTTGTCAGGAACATATACTGCTCCGGTCAAAGGAGACTTTATGCGGTTCATATCCAGAAGTAGTCTTGCGACTCAAAATCCTTCTCATGCGGCTCATACAGGGGGAATGTCCTATGCGGCTCAAATGCGAGAGGGTCATGCGGCCCATACAACGCATGCGGCTCCATCATGATCAGGCTTGAGCCATCCAAACGAGGAGGGCTTGTGCATAAATCATGCAACAGAGCCATGGGTTCTTAGGGTTCAAAGTGTTCAAAAGAGATCCTTACACTTGAAAGCAGGACGAACATCAGGATGCACTTCGGGCACAGCGGCCGACGAAGAAGCCGCCTTCTTGCCTTTTGCGGCTGCGGAGACGACCTTGGAAGATTTGGGTGCCATTGTCGACAGTCGGAGAATGGAAATAGGGAAAGAAAGGAAAGACAGCAACAGTTGAAAACGAAAGAGAAAATAAAGAAATCCCTCCGACTGAACCCATCCATATTTATAAACGAAACCAAGGCGCTTCGATTCTCGTGCAGAACGAAAACCAACTCTTCGGTTATCGAGGCGAGCCGCCTAAAATGAAGGCCAGACTCCTAGGATCCCGCCCCGAAAAGTGACCTCAAAACTGACAACAAATGAACCACATTTAATGCAAAAGATCTCTATACGTGGCAAGATGACGTGGCAGAAAGTCCCTGTGGCTGAGACACTTATGCAGCCCGAAAACCCCTGCGGCCTAGACATCCATGCGGCCGAAACACTCATGCGGCCGAAACATCCATGCGGCCGAGACATCATATGCGGCCAGAAGAATACATGGCCATGCTTCTTATTCAAAGTATTTCAATTTTGTAAATTGAAAACTTTGAAGGGGGTCTTATAGAAGCATGGAAAATAATAAAGAAAGATCCAAGCGGCCAGAGAGCCCCATGCGGCTCAGAGAAGTCATGCGGCTCAAGAATCCATACGGATCGAGGATCTATGCGGCTCGAACAAGTCCTATGCGGCTCAAAGAGGAGTCACGTGGCCTACAAACAGCTCTCTCGTATTTACATTAAATGCCTTAACGGCTGACAGCTTTGACGAGGTGACAATTCTGACACAAAGATATCATTAGGACTCCCTCATAATGACGGATTCCTTGGAAAGCAAAAAAAATCTCTGACACGATCCCCCGAGAGACAAGAAACTATCATGCAGCCTTGACACGTGGACAAACGTATACGGCCCAAGCGGAGACTCCCCTATGCGGCTCACGAAGACTAGCCCCATGCGGCTCACAAAGACCATCCCCATGCGGCTCGCAAAGACTAGCCCCATGCGGCTCACAAAGACTAGCTCCATGCGGCTCATGAAGGACAGCTCCATGCGGCCCACGAAGACCATCCCCATACGGCCCATAAAGGCCATCTCCATGCGGTTCACCCATACTCATGTGGCTCAAATCATTACCATACGGCCTAAATGTTTTGGGGGGGCCACTCTTAGGCAGCCTGGACACGTGGCCAGCTTTGTACGGCCCAACTTTCCTGCAGCTCAGACACGTGGCATGATAGCAGGGCACGTGGCATCAGATTGATCGAAATCTCTCAGCAAATCCTAATAAAATATTGGGATCAAATCAGATCATTTGCAAATAAGCCAATTAAAGACACGTATCGAGAAATCTGAGGTTGGCATGACAAATCAGGAGGATTTATGTCAATCAGCATTAATTATCCATAAAAGATTTGATGCAATCATGTTTATTGCTCAAATCTCGATGAACGGCCCAGATTTAATGATCCTTAGCCGCCGACTTCCAAGAATGGGCAATCATTGTAAACCCTAATGAGGCCCTCCCCACTCTTATAAATAGTAGGGTGCCATTCCCTTGCAAAGAAGAACACACACACACAGAGATAGAGAGTTATAGAGACAGAAGCACATAGAGACACAGAGAGCTAGAAAGCCTGAAGAGAGAGCATTTCTTCATCAACGCCAAGCAGTTCTTCTACAGAGCCAAAAAGCTGTACCCGATCGTCCAAGGAGTAAGGCAGAGCGGCCGTCGCTTTCCCGAGCCTCTATCGTCACCCCCAGAATAAAAAATAAACAATTGTACTTAGATTGTTGTACCTAGGTTTTCGTCCCTAGGCTTTCTTTGTACAAGCGAGTTTGTATTGTAAAGTAAAAGTCCAGTCCTCCGATAATTGTTCTGTTCTTTTATATTTCATGGCAAACAAAGCTCTAAATAATAATTTAATTATTATTTAAAAAAATAGGCGTCTCAGACTTGGTCATAAAATATCATGTTGTATTTTTAGCTTATGCCTCAACGTCCGAAAATGTCGATTTCGTTTACATTTCGCTAGGGCCCATTGACCAATACGGTCGTCGCCCTAAGGTGATACATAATCTACAAAACCAACAAACCCAATTGTTTTGTAAAGACCGAAGTTTGGGAAAAATAGATTTATTCGAAACTTTATAGAAATCCTTTTAAAAATATTTTCTGAAAATTTGGGCAGCACCTCCTCTGTAATTGGGATAACCCAATCATGGGATGATACTAACCAACACCAAAATAACTATCCCAACCCAGGAAAACACAAATCTCCAACCAAAATATCCAATCCAAATATGGATATTTATTCCAAAACCAAAATTGATAATCACAGCACAAATATATAACCAATACCACAGAACCCTTCCGAAATAAAAGTTGGAAAAACCAAAAAATACAGAACCATTCTAAGAAGAATGGTCACCGAACTAAAACGAGATAGTTTCGAAAAAATTCGAACTTTAACTCGAATATTTCGAGAAACCACGGAAACCAAGAACAAATCAACCAAAAACTTTTCCGAAATGAATTTCAGAAAGTTTGAAATCACCAGAAAACTGAATCCTATAGCAGGATCGGGATCGCGTCATCATCGACACTATGGGAGGGACACAGGGACACGGGAATATACCTCGGATGCTCGACTAGAGCTCTCAGATGAAAATTTGGCGAAACAAAATCCCGCGAACTCGGAATAATCCAGAACATGCGGACAACGGGGCGCGGCCACGGAAACAGAAGGTTGGAACCCGCAAAACACTGTGGACAGTGGGTCGAGGAACCGAACAGCCACGGGGACAGGGGCTCGGGCCGTAGGGGCGCGCGCAAGGGGGCGGTCGGCCGTTGCCCGACGGTCGGACTGGGCCGCGTCGGCTCGGGGACAGCGGATAGGCCGCTTGGTCGGGATCGGCGGGCGCTGGCCTGGGTGGCCGGGGGTCGCCGGAAGGGCGCGGGCCTGGGGTCGCCGAGAGGGGCACGGTCGGGATCCGCCGGGAGGGGTGCGGTCGGGATTCGGCTAGGGCTTGAGAAAAATTGGGAAAAGTGAGAGGGATGATGAAGAGGGAGAGGGGCAAGGGTTTATATAGGGGGGATAGATTAGGGTTACAGAAATGAAGAGTTACCGGAGTTACGGGCGGGGAAGAGGCTCGAGCGTTTGGGAGAACCAGGATCGGCTAAGGCTTCAACGGAAAGGAAAGGAAAATGTTCTGGAGAGGAATAAAAACATTTCTTTTAAAATATATAGTATATATAATGATAACTAATATCTTTAAAAGTTGCAAACCGATATTGGTTTCGGTTTCAAAATTGGATCGAGACGGGTTCGGACGGGTCAGGCTAAATAAAAAAATTCCATGAATAATAATTTTTTTTTAAATATGCTTTTTCCTAATAATAATAATAATAATAATAATAATAATAATAATAATAAACTAATCAATCTAATTTGCAACCAAAAATCCAACAAATTTAAAAAATAAATCCAAATTTACGGGTTTCACAGTCTTGTTCATGGCAAATTCGTATGCTTCTTTGAGAGATTAGATTTCGATGTCCTTTTTCTTGATGACATCTTGAGACTCGTGTAGAGTTTGTCATAAAGACTCTATCTCAACAGTATCAGAAATAGGATATTTTCTTTTTATATCAAGAATAGAGTTAGAGAGTCTTTCTATTTCTTGTTTGTGAGCTTCAATCTCTTTTAGAGATTTCTTATACTTGCCTCTTATGACCTTGTGTTCATCGTGTAATTCAAGAATAGCCTTTTCAAAGTCACTGTAAGAAAGAGCATTCATAGAGAGGTCATTTGTTACCTTATTTGCCATGAGGCAAACTTTTGCATTATGCTTGCACTCTTTGTCATCTTCGGAGTCGCTAGCATCGCTTTCACACCATATGCTTGTGTTGGCATATTTTCTGGGAGATGAGCTTCCTTTGTTGGACTTCTCGTATCTGCCAGATTCTTTTCTTGCCATAGAAAAATTCCTCTTGATGTGTCCAGTTCTCTTGCAGTTGTAACAAGCGGGTTCTTCATCATTGTCCCATCTTGCACGATTTGCTTTGTTGAACTTGAAAAACTTTCGAAAATGCTTGACGGTGAGAGCAATTTCTTCATCATCAGATTCATCATCGAAACTGTCTTTTGAGATGATCTTTGTAGCCTTGAGAGCGAGAGATTTCTCCTTCTTCTTTTCCTCTTCCTTCTCTTTTTCTTGGATGGAGGATTCCTTTTGGTCCTTCATGTCAAGTTCGAGCGTCATGAGCTTTCCCATGAGAGTTTCTAGGGACATAGTTGTTAGATCATTCCCTTCAATAATGGCGGTGGCCTTGGGATTCCATTCTTTCCTTAAACCTCTGAGAATTTTTCTAATCTTTTCATGAGTGGGATATTCCTTGCCAAGAGAAGAGCGAGGGTTAATTATATTACTGAATCGAGTAAACATGAAAGTAATAGACTCATCTTGTTTCATCTTGAAGGATTCATATTCTTATATAAGTCTACTAATCTTGGATTCCTTTGTCACGCCCCGAGTCGACAAACCGTTCGTCCCCGGTGTTATTTTGCCGATTCGATCGTCCTCGCTAAGGCGTGATATCGTACGAGTCTGGAATTGCACTCGTACAAGGCAAGAACGTTACGTTGATTTTTATATTAATACGCCAAGTTAAAACTTTACAAATCACATCAGAATATAAGATGCAGTATAGGAAGATAGAAATTTGCTTTTCATTCATAGCTTGTAACGAAGTGCAAGTCGTAATTACATTGGATGCCGTTACGGCTACATTGATTGAAAACAGACAGAAATACACTCGACAAGCTGCCTGAACTAACACTTGTTGTTCCATACATTTGCCCCTTTATACATAAGCCGTCGATTGAATTGGATTCAAAATACTTCAGCATAGGAAAAGCTTCAAAATGCCTCTCCATACTTCAGTTTTAGTTTAGAGCGCCCGCCGCACCTGGAGAAATTGGGGGAGGGGATTAGCACAGTTGCTAAGTGGACGAGACGAAACTACTTGTCTAAACTGACTCTGATTGTTAAGGTCGGCATGCTTTAGAGTTGTCTTTCTATTTAGAACTAAATAAATTCAGTTCATATCGATAGCCATCTTTGAAATAATAAAGCATACAATAAAATATAGTAATTTATCCTATTTCTTACCACGGTCGTGCTCGTCCCGGCATAAAATAGAGAGTAATTATACTTGCATAAGACAATAGATGAGCATGCTACTATCTTACATGTGGTCATTGGTGTTACGTACCACTAGAAACTTAATCGAAATTGGCATGCGACGCTACCCTTTCAGCCTAGGTTGCAAGCCTTACTGAAGGTCCCGCATGCCTCGCGCCCAAGCACGATAAATTATTCCTCCTAGGACGAATCGGTTCTGATGCCCCGGATACCGTTTTGAGGAAAACAAACTTGTGCACAAGCTATCCATGACCATGCCTATGCATGAACAGTTTAATATATATGAATCAGATTTGTATAGCACGGACAGTATCGAACGACATTATCATTTCTCCCAATTCATACAACGATTCATTTTCTCCAAAGTCGTACTCCCGGTTTAGCGTCCCATTGGCACCAAATTGTCCGAGGCATCATAACCCACGATCGATGTTTCATATTATTTTGCAGCACTTGAAATAGTCTATCTTTTTACTAGAACCTTAAACTTTCTCGTTTATATAAGAAACTTGTATTTTCAGAGTAGATTACTCTAAATCGATACTTTTTTCCCGAGTTCTTGACCTTAGTGGATTGGCATGCATTTAACATGGCATCGTCGATTTGAATGAATTTGAAGCAAAGGAAATTTGTTTGCGGGACAGAGTAGAAAAGAAGGACCGAATCACCCACCAAGTCCTATGATCGTACCGACCGTCGAAGCGCTTCGCAACGTTCAAGCTTTAGTTATCCGAGCTCCTGCAATGGTACTAATACTTTGTTAGGATTCCTTCTTTTTCTCTTGCTTCGAAATTTGAAGATTGCATCCAAAAAAATGACGCGAAAGCACTTCATCAAAACCCAGCGGCAAAAGCTCCAAGAAAACCATACAGCGGTCCGGTCCCGTCGAAGGGACTCTTATATAGAGCTCACTCACCGAGACGCAGCTCGCTGCATCTAGGACTTATTCTAACAGAATTCATTCTATTAGTTGGATCGATTCTCGTAACATCCGTCCAAATCGATTTGATCGATGCCGCAAGGTGTTATCGTTTACCAAGCTCAACGATCGAGTCAGATGGCCATCTAAGTTCCCTACCGATCTGTTTCAACGCTAGCATATTATGAATTCTGTCACCTATCAAAGTGGGGCACTACATAATATACCACTAAGAAAAAGTTTTGTTCCAAAACTTAAGAAAAAGTGTCTGACCTTAAATTAGGCAAACAACGAAGGGTACTTCTCCATCATCTCTGCCTCCATTTCCCACGTCGATTCTTCAACTGAATGGTTCCGCCAAAGCACGCGGACCAAAGACATCGACCAATTTCGTAACACCTTCTCCTTACGGTCCAAAATTTGAATAGGCTTCTCCGAGTAAGACAAGTCAGTACGTAGCTCCAACTGATCGAAGATAACCACGAGACTTGGATCAGGCACGTATTTTTAAAGTTATGAGATGTGGAAGACATCGTGCACATCGGCCAAGGCAGGAGGTAGTGCTATCCGATAAGCAATCATTGTAACTCGCTCGATGATCTCGAAGGGGCCTACAAATCTCGGGCTCAACTTGCCTTTAACGTCGAACCGCATCACACCACGCATGGTCGTTACTTTCAGAAACATGTGGTCTCCGACCAAAAATTCTAGCGATCGTTGGCGAAGATCTGTATAGCTCTTTTGTCAACTTTGCACGATACGGAGTCTATCTCGAATCAAGCGGACCTTTTCGATGGCCTGCTCCACCTGTTCCGGTCCAAGCACTTGTCGCTTTCCGACTTCGTCCCAGCATATTGGTGAACGACACTTCCTCCCATAGAACGCTTCATATGGAGCCATCTGAATGCTCGACTGATAACTGTTGTTATACGTAAACTCCACAAGCGGCAAATGCGTATCCCAACTAGTCTTTAAATCAATCGCACACAGATGCAACATATCCTCTAAGATTTGATTTACCCTCTCCTTCTGACCGTCTGTTTGGGGATGGTATGCAGAACAAAAGATTAGTTTGGTCCCCATAGCGCTTGTAGGCTCGTCCAAAAATGCGATAGAAATCGCCCGTCTCTGTCCGAAATTATTGAGGCCGATACCCCATACAGTCGAACAATCTCGTTGATGTAGATTTGTGCTAACTGATCGATGCTCCATCCTACTTTAATTGCGATGAAGTGAGTCGACTTGGTCAATCTATCAACAATGACCCAAATCGCATCATTTCCCCGCGGCGTCTTCGGAAATCCTATAATAAAATCCATCGAGATGTTGTCCCACTTTCACTCGGGAATGGCGAGGTTCTGCAGCTCTCCGCCTGGCCTTTGGTGTTGCGCCTTCACTTGCTGACATGTCATGCACTGTGACACGAAAGTAGCCACGTGTTTCTTTATGTCGTTCCACCAAAAGTTTATGCGTAAGTCCTTGTACATCTTGGTGCTTTCGGGTGTTTCACTTAACAAAATGCCTGGAAATTGGCTTTTGAAAATAAAATAAGAAAAGTACAAGAAGTACAAATTGTTCTGGGATGTATTGCTATGAAGTCTGATCTGAAGGCGATCACTTTGTTCCTTGGACCATATGATGATGATGAAGATCACTGTTAGAAGATGAACAACTGGAAGAACTAAGTCACCAGAAAGGTATCGACGCACTTGGACACTGATGGCGAGGTCGAATGCTTTCCTTCTTTGCTTCACTCTGTTCTGGAAGAAAGGTTGAAGAAGAATGCTCTAAAAAATCAAAGTTTCTGGGCTCTGATCTCTATATTCTCTCCTCTGTCTCCCTGTGTGTGTCATATATAAAATAAATAAGTTTGTTTATAGACTTAGCTTTTTGTGCGTAAAAACTCAGCAAAGTCCTATCTTTACGCTTGTAACTGCCACCCATAACTGAAGTCATCCTCTACATACGTTGACATATGTCCCATTATCTCAATAAGAATAGGATGCACGTACACATGTTCTTCGAGATATGTGGCATGAAAGCCACGTAGGTAAACCACGTTCCAAAGTAGTCAGGAAGGATCGGGCGTAAAACCAGCCCAAATATACTCTGAGCGTAAAGTAGTAGACTAGGCGTAAAATAGCCCTAAAATGGACTTCTCACGTAAAGTGGTTGATAAAACAACCTTGAGCGTAAAAGTAGCCCAAATAAACTTTATGCACACGTCAACATTGAGCGTAAAAAGCTCATATAGTATTCATGCGTAAAAGAAGCCATCTTGTGAGCGTAAAATAGCTCAGTCCACATACTAAACGATAATATTGGTTTCTGTGTAAAACAAATCCCTTCAAATTCTGTGTTATACGCTGTCAGTAGATCTTTTTGTCAGATCTATCATCACTTTCATTAAATGCATGGTTTGACAACCTGTCCTTGGCGTAAAATGGTTGGCGTGTCCCTGGCGTAAAGTAGCTGATCTGTCCCTGGCGTAAAGTAGCTGACTTGTCCTTGGCGTAAAACAGCTCATTTTGAGTGTAAATCTCTATATCTTTGACTCAGTCTATGAAGCATTTTTTATGCTCTTATAAGACCCCCTTCAAAGTTTTCAAATATTTTTAAAATTTGAAATACTTTGAACAGAAGCGTAAAATTTGGGATATCCAGCGGTCATTTGCGTAAAAGATAGGGATATCCAACAGTCGGCGTAAAAATAGAGATTTCCAACAATCGGCATAAAAAATTGGGAATTTGAACCGATTCAAAATCTCTATAAATAGAGCTTTTCGAGTTCGATAAGGACTTTACTTGTCTCTTTGCAATCCCGAATCTCTTTGCCCCCTGTCACGTCCCGCTCCCGTAGGAGCGATCATCCTTGCTAAGGCGTGATGCCGCACGAGCCTAGATTGTTCTCGTGTAAGGCAGGTTCCATAACGGCCGATTACAGCGGCGGCGACGGGATCGTCGCACAGAAGTCCCAAGCAGATAGATTGAATATGCAGCAGAAATTTAAAACAAGAACACATGAACACATGTCATTCAAAAGAAGCTCTTTTATTGATATTGAATACAAGATTATATTTGTGGGCGCAAGGCCAAATTACGAGTCTCTCGTGCTCACTTTTCTCTCATTTATAATTCACTCTGTTCTCTCTCATTTCTCGATACAATTGCTTGAGCCAGCGGAAGCTTCGAAAGGCGATGTCCATACATTATGTCCTGTGTAAGCCTTCAATCAACACGGCCGCACGCTTCGAATCGCCAAGGAACTCCGTGCCTCGACGCATCCAAGCGAGCTCCGCACCACGAGCTTCTACCTGTGCCTGTACATGAACACTGTATGGCTGTTAGTACTCAACTGAACTGGTTGAGTGAGCTTCTCGCCCACCCATACATAACCGACACGTTCATTTACTTTGTACAGCTTAAGTCTCTTTCGATTGTCTTTCTAGTCTGGCCTTAGGATCAGTTTTAAGACTTGACATCTAACCAACTCGACGTGCAACGACATGGTCGTGCTACAATACCAACGTGTTTTTCGATCGAGACAATGCCTCATCGTGGATGAACTTGATCCAACTTAAACTCGGGACGGCAGGGTCGTGCCAAACTCTATTCAGGACCTTAACGTATTCAAGACTGTGCTTTGCCGAGGAGCAATTTATGTGGGCTCGGCCGTGCCAAGACTTTCACTTAAACTCAAGTTCACTAGGCTAATTCTCGTGCCAACGATTCAAATGTCAAAGACGACAACGGGATGACTCGTGCAGGTCGTGCCTCTAGACCTTGCCTAGACTTGTTCGTGCTTCAAGATTGAGGCCGCGCCTCGCAACATATCAAGACTTATCATGCTACCTCCTTGCGGCCTTCCTGATCGACTCATTTGCTAACTTAGATAAGACTTGTAAAACATAGTGTTGATTCTATGAATATCCTAATGCCATCTATCGTGCTAAGCACGGTGTCTATGCTGTAGCCCATTCTTAGGCCCAGACCTTGTGTTACCGACTAGACCTGTATTCAAGCTCTAAACCCAAATCCAAAGGCATACACGCGGTGTGCCGCTATCTGCCGACACATCTACATGAGTGGTCACTTGCAATGTCAAGCTATCTTGGATCTTTGGCTCACGGTGACCCTTTCGCATGGAGGTGCGAGCCCCATCGAATGTTCCCGTGGAGTATACCGTAACGGTTCACTTCTAACGAGTCGCACCGTCGTTGAAAGCCGTACGGTATCTGCCTTTCCCTCCTAGGCCGACCCGATCCCGGTGCCCCGATGATCGGTCGAGGGATTCCTCTTGCGCGCAAGTTGTCCAATGACCATGCAAGACTCAACTCGATCAATCCAGTCCTTCCTTATTCATGACCATGTTTTTTCTTTTTTCTATCGAGACTTAACGAGACTCCCAAGCCGCGGGACCGATCTCGTGTGCGGGACATATCAAGACTTAGCGAGACTCCCAAGCCAGGGGACCGATCTCGTGTGTGGGACATATCAAGACTTGGCGAGACTCCCAAGCCAGGGGACCGATCTCGTGTCCGAAACATATCATGACTTAGCGAGACTCCCAAGTAGCGGGACCAATCTCGGCGACAACCAGTCACGTGGACTTCCTTTGTTCGTGGCAAGCTCTTCACTAAACCGACCATAACTTGTGCCTTAGACAGGCCTGTTTCTATAGGCGACGCTAATGCTCAAGTTATATACTTATACGACGAGGCTTGTTCTCAAGGGACTACACGACTTGACAACCGCAGATAGAGCGGAACAGTGCTAGAAATGGCTTCGATAGCCCAGCACAACTCTTATCTAACTTATTCGGGCAACGACTCGACGAGCAAGGACTACGTCGAGCTCCGCGTCGAGGGAACGTGCTATACACGGGGTCGACTTGAACAACCAAGTTCGTGCCTAGACTTAGCCAACGAGCCATGCAAGACGACTTAACTTGCGGGACGTACGAAGGCTATGCCAAGCCTTGAGGGATAGGACTGTACATACTTTGTTAAGCATTTATGCGGGCGACGCCTATGACTTAGGCTGATTTGAGTGTCGGGGCAACATGACGGGACCGTGCATGTTTTAGCAAGCATTCACGCAGGCGACGCCTATGACTTAGGCTATTTTAAGTGTCGGGATGACTTAGCAACTTAAGCCAACTTCCTTCTTCCAAGCCACGGGATCGAAGGATCGAGTGTCATTTGAAAGCACGTTGAGCCGACTTCTATGCAGACCGTGGGACCATTTTCCATGTTCTAGGACATTTCGACGGGTCGAGATTATTCCCTTAGCTATGTACGTTCATAGCTTTTAGATTAGCCTACCAGTGCAAGTTGAAAACATTGCAAGTTATTAAGTGAAGGCTAAGATGAGGCAAGTTCACCGAAACTACCCCACTTGTGCGAGGAGTCGCCTCGGACGAGCGAGCCTTCGAGCTGTCGTTGCAAGGCTAAGTTCCAACGCCGTCAGCGTTTCGATTTCTCCGATTGACTTTGCGGGACAGGGCACTACAACATACACCACTCAGAACAAGTCTCGTCCTCGAGACTTTCCTGGTGGCAAGCCATCCTACCATTTCTATGGCCAAGACTTAATCGTGCACACTCCGCCTATGCATTTCCTCAATTCCAAGCCACGCTCTCATGACTATCATTCCTTCCGTTAACGTGATTTCAAGATCTCGATACACTCCCATTTTTCAAGTCTTGCTTGAACTTATTGTATCACTTGGCTGGATCGTGCACGCATTCTAGGCGTCCCCAGAATACATGCATTCACCAAGCCGCATGATAGAGAATTCGTCATTCTCACTCGAGTCGCATCGTGCACATACCCAGGCGTCCCTGAAATATATGTATGTCAGCCGAGTCTCGTGAGCAGGGTTTCCTACATTCGTGATTCACACTATCCATTCATACCAATCCTCAAGGTCAATTCTTCGATTGATAACTCTTACAACAGGGGCATTTTGCCTAACCGCTAGGCCAATCTTTGCGAGGCTAAGTCAATGTCAGGATTGGAATCATAGTTTCCCAACAATAATGCCAACACTGACCCCAATCCTAGGGTCAAACCATAGTCGGTAGTACGGGGTTTCTACCCAAGCTCGCGTCACTCTGATTTCTAACATCGAGCACAATCACCTATTCGTATCAATGCATTCGTTGTACGAATTCGAATCCATTCAAATTACCAACTCTAACCAATTTATGTATTCAATCGCGAGGTCATCTAGCTCGACAATACGTTGTGCCCCAATCTCACGCGAGTCCGATTATCCACGGTGGTTCATGAATCACCATGCAACGCACCCACGGAATAATCATTCTCATCGGGGCGTAACTCTTGTTTGAGTTTAGACTAACTCATTCTCGATACGCGGATTGGACCTACTCAATCCTCAAGTTCGATCATCAAGCACGCTAAGTCATTCCCGAGTCCACCTTCGCGTCAAACCACAAGTCGGAACATACAAATTGCCACGCCATGCTAGTTCAATCACTCCCGCTGTATGAATCACCATACTAGCACTCATACGGAATGATCGCCCTAATCGGCGCGACGTATGTGCGAGGCTGGAGTTGTGCTCGTATAAGACAAGAATGTCGACATTGGGGTTATCGTCGAAGTAAATCCAAACGTTTCATTTTTTTCCAATCCAAGATCTCAGTTCGATAGTCCGTTTGTCATCCGTTCAACTAGAAAAATCCTCGAGCCAAGTTTATCTCTTTTTTCGATACATTTCAATTTCCCGAGTATAGCATCCATCGGAACAATGACATTTGCACGATCGTCATTCTCTGAGTCAGAGTACCCCCGAGTTATCGCATATCAATCTTTGATACGCCTCAATACCATCGACGATATGCGTAACCTGACAATCTTCCTTTGCAACCAATTTCGAGTCGTGCGTTGATGCTGTTGTCCGAGTTGGATATTCCACCATTCCTCGATATTCAAGATCAAGTTCAGTCACTCTTCCTCAAGCTCATTTCAAGATCGTTGTTCAATACTCAAGTCACATTTCATTTCAATCAATCCGAATCGTACGTGCGATCCTCTAAGTTTCCTCAATCAAGACCATTCATTTTCATTCGTCGTTTCGAATCATTTCGATATCGTTTCCTAACTCGCGTTGCCTATTCGCAAGTCGTCCGAACGAGATGCTCATTCGGGACATTCGAAGTCACGGTCAACTAAACGTGACGTGCTCTAAGGCTTTGTGCGATCGCATCGCCTCCAGACGTACTCGTAATCCTCAATATTTGCTCGAATGATTTCCAAGACAAACCATATACCACTCGAATTCGAGCCATCCGATCTAGTCCTCGATCATGTTCACATCATTCGCTAAGACATCTTTCATATTCATTCAACAAATCTCTAGCGTAATCGCTCACGTCGTATCGACGCACTAAGTCGTTCGCACTATTTCCTTAAAGTCCAAGTCGATCTTCCGTGTATGCCTAAGTGTTAACTCAATAGCATTCCTATCGATAGACACTCTAAGTATAGCTTTGTTCCCGATCGAGCGATACTTGATATTACTCGCAATTCGTTTGCACCAATAAGTTGAGGTGCGCGATACGCGGACTAAGTTGTGCCGCATAACCATCCCTTACGGACGATATTTCGAGTTTGCACGCTCGCTAGGGTCAACGCATGACTAGTTAGGCACGCACGCGACATGTAAACTTAGCATTTGTTCTCTATCGAGTTAAGTCGACATCGTTCGGCACAAAGGCCTACCGATGTATCCGACGATAGCCTACCGATGCATTCGAGTGAACGCTTGAAGGAGATTTTGAAAATATTTAGACTTATTGTATGGACATGCCGAGGGACAATCGAGAGAGAGCGCATACTTATTTTTCCAACGACGAGCTTTCAAAACTGAGAAATTCGACGTGAAGTCCAAGGACGTAATGCCGTGCTCTGATACCATTATGTCAGGCCCCGCTCCCGTAGGAGCGATCGTCCTCGCTATGGCGTGATGTCGTACGAGCCTAGATTGCGCTCGTGCAAGGCAAGTTCCATAACGGCCGATTACAGCGGCGACGACGGGGTCGGCGCACAGAAGTCCCAAGCAGATAGATTGAATATGCAGCAGAAATTTGTAACAAGAACACATGAACACAATTCATTCAAAGGAAGCTCTTTTATTGATATTGAATACAAGATTACATTTGTGGGCGCAAGGCCAAATTACAAGTCTCTCGTGCTCACTTTTCTCTCATTTATAATTCACTCTGCTCTCTCTCATTTTTCGATACAATTGCTTGAGCCAGCGGAAGCTTTGGAAGGTGATGTCCATACATTATGTCCTGTATAAGTCTTCAATCAACATGGCCGCACGCTTTGAATTGCCAAGGAACTCCGTGCCTCGACGCATCCTAACGAGCTCCGCACCATGAGCTTCTACCTGTGCCTGCACATGAACACTGTGTGGGTGTCAGTACTCAACTGTACTGGTGGAGTGAGCTTCTCGCCCACCCATACATAACTGATACATTCATTTACTTTGTGCAGCTTAAGTCCCTTTCGATTGTCTTTCTAGTCTGGCCTTAGGATCAGTTTTAAGACTTGACATCTAACCAACTCGACGTGCAACGACATGGTCGTGCTACAATACCAACGTGTTTTCGATCGACGCAATGGCTCATCGTGGATGAACTTGACCCAATTTGAACTCGGGAAGGCAGGGTCGTGCCATACTCTATTCGGGACCTTAACGTATTCATGACTGTGCTTTGCCGAGGAGCAATTTATGTGGACTCGGCCGTGCCAAGACTTTCACTTAAACTCAAGTTCACTAGGCCAATTCTCGTGCCAACGATTCAAATGTCAAAGACGACAACGGGACGACTCATGCAGGTCGTGCCTCTAGACCTTGCCTAGTCTTGTTCGTGCTTCAAGATTGAGGCCGCGCCTCGTAACATATCAAGACTTATCATGCTACCGCCTTGCGGCCTTCCTGATCGAATCATTTGCTAACATAGACAAGACTTGTGAAACATAGTGTTGATTCTATGAATATCCCGATGCCATCTATCGTGCTAAGCATGGTGCCTATGCTGTAGCCCATTCTTAGGCCCAGACCTTGTGTTACCGACTAGACCTGCATTCAAGCTCTAGACCCAAATCCAAAGGCATGCACGTGGTGTGCCGCTATCTGCCGATACATCTACATGAGTGGTCACTAGCAATGTTAAGCTATCTTGGATCTTTGGCTTATGGTGACCCCTTCGCATGGAGGTGCGAGCCCCATCGAATGGTCCCGTGGCGTATACCGTAACGGTTCACTTCTAACGAGTCGTACAGTCGTTGAAAGTCGTACGGTATCTGCCTTTCCTTCCTAGGCCGACTCGATCCCGGCGCCCCGGTGATCGGTCGAGGGATTCCCCTTGTGCGCAAGTTGTCCAATGACCATGCAAGACTCAACTCGATCAATCCAGTCCTTCCTTATTCACGACCATGTTTTTCCCTCTTTCTATCGAGACTTAACGAGACTCTCAAGCCGCGGGACCGATCTTGTGTACGGGACATATCAAGACTTAGCGAGACTCCCAAGCCAGGGGACCGATCTCGTGTGCGGGACATATCAAGACTTAGCGAGACTCCCAAGCCAGGGGACCGATCTCGTGTGCGGGACGTATCATGACTTAGCGAGACTCCCAAGTAGCGGGACCGATCTCGGTGACAACCAGTCACGTGGACTTCCTTTGTTCATGGCAAGCTCTTCACTAAACCGACCATAACTGGTGCCTTAGACAGGCCTTTTTCTATAGGCGAAGCTAACGCTCAAGTCATATACTTATACGACGAGGCTTGTTCTAAAGCGACTACGCGACTTGACAACCGCAGATAGAGCGGGACAGTGCTAGAAATGGCTTCGATAGCCCAGCACAATTCTTGTCTAACTTATTCGGACAATGACTCGACGAGCAAGGACTACGCCGAGCTCCGCGTCGAGGGAATGTGCTATGCACGGGGTCGACTTGAACAACCAAGTTCGTGCCTAGACTTAGCCAACGAGTCGTTCAAGACGACTTAACTTGCGGGACGTACGAAGGCTATGCCAAGCCTTGCGGGATAGGACCGTGCATGCTTTGTTAAGCATTCATGCGGGCGACGCCTATGACTTAGGCTGATTTGAGTGTCAGGGCAACATGACGGGACCGTGCATGCTTTAGCAAGCATTCACGCAGACGACGTCTATGACTTAGGCTATTTCAAGTGTCGGAACGACTTAGCAACTTAAGCCAACTTCCTTCTCCCAAGCCACGGGATCGAAGGTTCGAGTGTCATTTGAAAGCACGCTGAGCCAACTTCTATGTAGACCGTGGGACCATTTTCCATGTTCTAGGATATTTCGACGGGTCGGGATTATTCCCTTAGCTATGTGCGTTCGTAGCTTTTAGATTAGCCTACCAGTGCAAGTTAAAAACATTGCGAGTTATTATGTGAAGGCTAAGATGAGGCAAGTTCACCGAAACTACCCCACATGTGCGAGGAGTCGCCTCGGACGAGCGAGCCTTCGAGCTGCCGTTGCAAGGCTAAGTTCCAACGCCGTCGGAGTTTCGATTTCTCCGATTGACTTTGCGGGACGGGGCACTACACCCCCTTTCTTCGAAATCTCCCTCACTTTAAATCGATGGCTCCCAAGAAAACCACCGCCGGCAACAAGGAGAAGAAACCTGCCGTTGACTCTTCATCAGCCGACCGTGAACAAACTCCCATTCGGTCATCGATACCACTCCGACAACCCAATCCCGCCGTAGCTCCACCTATGAAGGGTAAAACCCTATCTTTTGGCCGAAATATTCATCAGAGAAGTAGAAGACAACCCGAACTTTCAGATTTCACGCCCATGTCATTCGTGTTAGCGTAGAAACTGAAATAACTAAATACGCCCACGTTGTACGTGTCAGCATAAAAAGAAATAAGCCCACGTTATACGTGTCAGCATAAAATTCGAATTATGCTCATGCTTATTCATGCCAGCGTAAAATTTTCAAATACGCTCACTTTAGTATGTGCTAGCGTAGAAATGAAAAACTTTGTAAAACAAAGACTTTTTTACATTTAAAAATTTTTAATCAATTTTCGTAAGCGTAAAAGTCAATGTATTTGCTCATAAAACTTCAAATTAGACTTCTCACTAATTTGATCTTTTTTCCTTTTGTCAGTGGATTTACAAGCTCATCCTCTTGAAGAAGTTTTTGGCTCATCAGCGGGCATGGTGGGCTCGAACTATCTGGAGGATTTATCTCATGTCAAATTTCCTCAATCCAACCCCGAATACCCTGCAGAGAGAGCACAGCTGATATCTGCCCAAGGATATAGGATGCTATTATCCATGATTGACGGGGAAGTGCAGGTGTCACTGGACAATCAACAATTCTTAAAGCCAGCTTTCTTATTCGGGGATGCTATAGATTTCAAATTACAAACTCATCCCAAAAAAGAGGCTTGGATATTTAGATCTGGAGAAAGGGTAATGTATCTCCCTGACATGGACAGGGATTACCCCTTATTTGCTTTCTTCCATGCTAGCCATCACCGTCAAATGCTATGGAATTTGACTCCCAATAGCAATGGTAGACCGGGTAGGATCATTTTCAGAAGAGAGAGAGCAAATGACATGGGTTATCACATTAGCAGTCCCTGTGGTGGTATCATTCCATTTTCTAGTCTATTGCCCGGGTTTACACCGAGTGAGGATCACTTCTCATCCAGCCGGTACAAATTCCTATGTTCATAAATAAATTTGTAAGGGAAGGTGTCTTATATCCTCAAACCAACCCAAGGCTGACAGGGTGGCTAACCCCTTACAGTAGTAACTGGATTCAGATCAGTAATTGGGTCATGAAGCAGTTTAAAACAGAATTAGACAATATTGGCCTGTATGAAGCGGTGGCCTCTACCAGTTATGGCATTCCACCGAACAGCAACTTATTCCTAGATTTACTGGAATTGTATATGAGTTCGACAGGAACTTTTGCAACTCCACACGGCGAAATAGGCCTTGCTTTGCATGAGATGCAATTCATTTTAAAACTGCCGATGGGCGAGTTCTCTTATGAAGAATACATTCCTTCCAATCAGGAATTAGCAGAAGTTCGAGAGAAGAGCCCAGAAATGGTGCAAGTTTATGAAGAACTTATATGCCATTATCTGATTTGTACCAGTTTGTACGAAACTGGGTCACATTTGGCATACATAACCAAATGGACAACCTATCTATTTTACCATAAAAATAGAGTGTCCAAGACTGAGAAGAGCAGGTTTCGAGAAGACAAAACTCAAACCATTAAACCTTGCTCAATAATTTCTGCAGATGTAATCCAAGAGTTGATGGCTTCTCAGAAAGCTCGCGACCAATATTTGTCTACCAAAATCGGAGACATCCCTGCAGGGACTGAGGCTTTAAGCTACCTGAGGCAGGGTAGTCAGAAAATGTCAAAGAAGGCCTTGCTGGCAGGCTTTCTATCCTTATGGCTACGAAGATGGGTCGTACCAGGGATCAGTACCGCGGACAGGATTCACCGCAATATTTTGTGGCCAGCGTTACGTTTAGTATTCAAACACGGAATCAACCTGCTGTCGGCAATGGTATGCCGAATAAATGCAGGTCTACGGTCTTTCGGTGAAGAGTTAATTAATAATGCTCCTCATCAAGACAATTTTCCAAGGATGGAGCTACCCTACACCTATCTGATGGGTTGGTTACTACACCACAATTGCAATTTACTACCACCGGGCCCTGAGGATGAAGCGAGGATTTTCCTCCAAAAATTTAGCAAATCCACATGGGGAGCTACAACGGTGGCAGACACCAGAGCAGCATTAAATTATTCTCACGGTTGGAACTTCTTCTGCACAAGGCCACCAGTTCCAGCCGACTGCCTTGGCGTGCAATTTGAAGATAGAGTAGATAAATCAGCTTTATTGCCAAGATCTGTCTTCCGATGGCTGGCGTACATCAGACCCTCCCATCTGATGTACATGAATGAAGATTACTGCACGTTTGAACCTTACCTACCAAGTAGGTTCGCTCGCCAGTTTGGATATGATCAACTTCACATTGGCAATCCTTCCACCAGCTTCTATCATTATGGAAAGCTGATTGATGGTGCACGAGCATGGAGATATTTTAGCACTGCATGTACTGGTGCTAGATTCACCATATCTACAGCCACTAGTACAACTGAGCTACATATACTTCACACGTATGGCTTGTTTTTATACATCCATTCGCTCCTTCGAAGACGGTTATAGCATGCAAGGAAGTCTGCGATGGGCCCAGAAGGAAAATGTTGAAGAACCCATCAGAATAACTCCTGACGTACCAGACAATACTTCTGCTATAGATGAATTTCTGACAGTAATTCCTAAAGGTGCTGGGGAGATAGCCGCGGGACCAATAGTTATTGGAAAACCCCGCAAACGAAAGCAGACTACA
Source organism: Iris pallida (assembly GCA_029216955.1). Lineage (NCBI taxonomy): Eukaryota > Viridiplantae > Streptophyta > Magnoliopsida > Asparagales > Iridaceae > Iris > Iris pallida. The sequence continues at coordinate 7,891,493 of JANAVB010021399.1, forward strand.
ACTACCACTCTTCCAGTGAAGTCTCCTGAGAAAAAGAAGAAGACTACTACTAAAGGGCCTTCCAAACCCAAAGCCTTTATTCCAGAAGATGACAACTCGGTCAAAGAGGACCAACTTGTTGCTTCCCCTTCAGTCCATCCAGGAGAAGGGTCTTCAACACCTCAACCAGCAGCAGCATCAGAAGTTGTAAAACTTTTATCTCCTGGACGCCTTAGCTCCTCACTCCATTTATCTTTGTCGCGAAAGGCACAAGTTACGGAGGATACTACTACTGCACACATTGCTACTCGAGACCAGATCCCATCAGATGAGCCGGCTCTCACTTTTGACGATGATGTCTGGAATGGTGATTATGATTCATACCTAGAACAAAATGCACATATTCCAGGCACTAAGCAAAAACCTATACGGAATTATGTATCATGATTTTGTATATTAACTTATTTTGTTCATTTTGTAGATATCATCATTACACCAAAACCTGTGGCTCCTCCTCCTCCTCAAGAAGATATCTATGAGAAAAATGAGGAATCTGATGAAGAGGCTTCTTCTTCAGACGAAGTAGAAGTAATCCAACCAGAAAATGAGCAACCAGAAGTACAAAAAGAGCTTGAAGCAGAGGTTGAAATAGAGGTTGAAGCAGAGGCTCAGCCCGAATTATCTTCTCGTATTGACGACCGAAAAAAAGAATAAGCTACAGAAAAACCAACTACAGACCATGAAGCAGCTGTTGAGGGAGGAACTAGCCTTGATGAAGAACTTGAAGTATCTCCACAGCCTGAACAGTCAGAAGTCAAAGGAGATGATGGAGGCATAGTCAAATTACCAACCGAAACTGAGAATGTTGTAATAACACCCTCTGCTATTACTACTGATCATGTAGAAATTTTGGAGGAGAGTATGCCTGAACCTGAGTCAGCCGCCACCACCATCATTCCACCTGTACCTATCACCGCCACTGAAACTCTAGTAGTTTCAGCTCCAGAAACGGGCGGAGTAACTAACATTGGAGACATTGGTTCCGAAGCTGCTGGGAACCAGTTGACTATGATAGCAGTAACTACAATGGCTTTATCTCAGCCTACCATCAGAGCAACTACATCTACAAATGTTGAAGACACAATCCCGGAAGCTCTTAGGGATCAAATGGCTGTGACAACAGTAACAATAATTACTTCATCTCAATCTGCTGTCACACCAACAGCATCTGTTCCTAGTCTCCAAAGAAGAGATCTAGTAGATATTGCTGTGATGCCAAGTTCAAGCATAGAAATGAATCTCCTGGTTGAGATTCATACCGAAACTTTTTATAAAACTTTGACGACCCTAATCAAGATGGTCCTGAATAAAGGTCTCAGTTACGAGAGCTTGAAAGCGTCTATGGCTCTTACCATCAGGAACGTTGCTATGTTCAATGATATGGGGAGAGCAGCAACATTAGAGAAAATTGTGGAGGATCTTAAACAACCCATCCGAGAGTACTTAAGTTGTCAAGTGAGACTGTTGAAAGTCTCATACAAGAAGAGTATGACGCTTTGATAGCTGAATATCTTGATCGGGAGACAAGATATAATGAAGCTCTCCATGATTATAGTATAAAGGTTGCCAAAGAGAAAGCCTTTTTAGCTGGAATACAGCCCGAGCTGGATGGTCATAGAGCAGCCTATGACACCTTAAACCAGGAGATTCAGCAGCAGAATGATAAAATCCAAGAAGTTGAGGCTGAATTGGCTCGGTTAAAGGCAGAGAGGGAACAGATGATCGCTGCTAGGAATCAGCACCTTGCTCAGGGCTCTATTTTAGAAGAACAGGCCTACGGAGCCGAATCAACTATCAAGACCCTTGATAAAGCCAAGGATAATCTGATAATTAGCTTCGCTGGACTTTCTAATCTTTGCACTACCGAAGCTCGACATGCTGAAGCGACTAAAAAAGTATTGAGCTCTCGTGATAGGCGCCTGGCAGAACTGCAAAAATTACTTCAAGATGTTTCTGCTCCACCTTAGAAAAATAAGGAGCTTTTGTAACCTTTGATCTTATCCAAGAAATGAATAAAATATATTTTTTGTGATCCTATCATTTATTTTGCAATTAAATAATAGGCATGAGGTAGAAAATACTTATCAGAGGTAATATGGACATGATAAATTTTCAAAATTCAATAAATTATATCTATCCACAGGTAATATGGACATGATAGATAATGATATCTTGTTTTCTTGTTTAGAGTATACAATACTATCAGAGGTAATATGGACATGACAGATCGTAATAACTCAAAGAAAATAGATTAATATCTATTCAGAGGTCAAATGAACATGATAGATAGGAAATACAAGCATATATAATATTTATTCAGAGGTCAAATGAACATGATAAATTATGAGTCCAACTTTTTAATCAACTAATTAGATAGAAGATTAAAATTTCTCTCCAAAGAGACAAATAATTAGCTTAACCAAACATTGATAGCTGGGGAATAAGAAAACAGATGTCATTAAGGATATGTACCAATATCAATGAAGGAATGAATGAACCAGCGTTTCTTTTGGGAAACGAATGGTGAATTCAATTCTACAATTAAATGAATGAATCTGCCATAATGAATGAACAGGTCTTTTTCGGGAATAACAAGTTGTTTTGATTTCTAAGAGCAATCCATTAATAGCTTTCTCCTATAAATAGATGAGAACTCTTTGTAAAGATTCATTCTTGTTTTCATTCCTTTATCGAAAATGTCTTCTAAGGACGTGCAGCAAAAGAATGAAGTCTCCATGAAGGTTGAGGACGTCATCGAGACGCGCTTCGTTGAGCCAATTGTGTCAGGCCCGACCGAAGCAGGCGAAAGCTCTTCTACACCCAAGCCAGCACAAGACATCCTCACTTTCTTAGTAGAGCCAGGGAAAATTTCTGAAGAAGAGGCGCTGAGGATGGCTGTCTGCAAGTTTTTTGTGAACTCAGGCAACGATGCCTTCAATGCATTGGCCGACTATGTATTTAATAAGGGAGGCAGTGGTCCTCGTCCTTAATCCTTTGTTCAGAACAAAAATGATAATAAAAAAAATTTTATTTTTATTCTGTTCTTTTTTATACATAGTACTTTTTAAGAAATTTGCCATTGATCGGCATCATGAGTAGATCTCCATTGGGCTTGGATAACCGATAAGCGCCATTGGAAAACACGGTCTCGATTACATAAGGGCCTTCCCATTTTGCTTAAAATTTCCTTTTGCTTTTGTGAGTCATCACCATCGATCTTCGAACAGCTAATACCAGCTCGCCAACCTTGAATATCCTCTCTTTAACTTTACGATTGAAAGTTCGAGATATACGGGCTTGATATAGCTCAATATGCTATTGTGCTTGAAGACGCTTCTCGTTCAATCCTTCAAGTTCTTGGAGTCGTAAACGATTATTATTCTCTATAGTTAGCTCATTAACAATGGCTATTCGAAGAGATAGAATCTGGATTTCTAATAGAAGGACAGCCTCACATCCATAAACCAGTAAGAATGGTGTAAAACCAGTAGGAGTTCGGACTGTTGTTCGATAAGCCCATAAACATTCTCTAAGTTTCTCATTCCAATCACGTTTATTAGAAGAGCCAAACTTTTTGAGAAGTTTGATGATTGTTTTGTTGAAAGCTTCGGCTAAACCATTAGCGGCTGGATTATAAGCTGTAGAAGCCAGATTTTGAATTCGATTCTTATCACAGAACCGGTAAAATGCCTGACTGGCAAATTGTGGTCCAGTGTCATGAATTATCCGTCGAGGAATCCCGAAACGATAAATGATATGGTGTTTGATGAAGCTGATCACATTAGATGTTTTCACTTCAGTAAGGGGAACTGCTTCTGCCCACTTAGAAAAGTAATCTATTATAGCCAATATAAACCGATGTCCTTTAACAGAAGGAGGGTTAATCGGACCAATGATATCCATACCCCAAGCTTCGATGGGCCAAGAAGCTGCTGTAGGATGTAAAAATTTAGAAGGTTGGTGGATAAAGTCAGCATGAATCTGACATGCTTTACACCTTCTGGCGTAATCCACAGCATCTGCTATCATGGAAGGCTAATAATATCCCAATCTTCGAATACGATCTTGTAACTTCGGACCTGGTTGATGAGCACCACAGACACCATCATGAGCCTCACGGAGTATCTGTTTAGCTTCACTTTCTGAGAGACAGCGCAGCAAGAGTCCATCGTATGAACGACGATATAACATATGTAAAGAAGAATCATAGTAAAATCAAAATGATCGTCTCTTGATTGATGCAGCTTCTTTTGGATCTTCAGGTAAAATCCCATGAACCGCATAATCAATGAATGGACTTCTCCAATTCTTCTGCTGGGAACTTGACTCTGTAGTATAACTCTGCTCAATATACAGATTATTCTTGACACATAATAAGTCTCGGTCCAACAAAGTAATTATATTTTATCTTCGAATTGGAACAGTCAAGTCTGCAGCTAAGCTAGCAAGAGCATCAGCTTCCATATTATGAGAATGTGGCACGAATTCGATGAAGAATCCTTTAAATGAAAGGATAAACTCGATTACCACTTGATGATAAGGGATGAGATCAGGATTTCTGACTTCATAAGTTCCTCTAACTTTATTAACAATTAGTTGAGAATCTCCATAAGCTTCTAGGAACTCAATATCCAATTGTTTTGCTACTTGGAGACCAATCAGCAAAGCATTATATTCTGCTATATTGTTAGAGCATGGCTCATTGAGAGAGTAGGTACGGTATATGACCATTTTATCAGGAGAAACCAAGACGATTCCTACTCCAGAGACAATATTACCTTTAGGTCCAACCCGTGATGCTCCATCAAAATATAATTGCCAGATGTCATCCTTCAAAGTCATGTTGCAATCCAGGACTTCATCTGAAATGTCCTCATATAGCTTCGATGTTTCAGGTATAGGGTGAGCAGCTAAGAAATCAGCTAATGCTTGACCCTTTACTAATTTTTGAGGTACATAAACCATATCATAAGGAGTGAGTAACATCGCCCAGGTAGCTAACCTAGAGTTAAGAATGCTCGGTTTTCTCATTAATACCCGAATGGGATTTATTCTGGAGATAACATGAATAGTCTGTCCTGTCACATAATATCTTGTCTTTTGGACAGCAAAAACCAAAGCCAGACATTCCTTTTCTACATGAGTATACCCGTCTTCAGCTTCGACCATCATTCGGCTAAGATAATAAATTACTTGTTCATGCCCCATATCACTTTTTTATGCAAGAAGAGCACAAAGTGAATGATCCAAAGCTCGAACATATAGCAAAAATGGTCTTTCTACTACTGGAGGTACCAGAACAGGTAGATTTATAAGGTATGCTTGATGTCATTGAAGGCTTTCTGACACGCTTCATCCCAAACAAATGATACACCCTTCTTTAATAGACGGGAGAAAGGTTGACATCTCCCAGAGAGATTAGATATAAATCTCTTGATATAAGCAATACGACCCTGAAAGCCACGGAGTTCTTTCAGATTACGAGGAGGACGCATTTCAAGAATTGTTTTAACTTTATCAGGATCAACATGGATACCCTGAGAAGTAATGACAAATCCTAAAAACTTGCCACTGGAAACTCCTAAGAAAGACTTAGTAGGGTTCATTTTCAATTGATGTTGACGCATCAATTCAAATACTGTCTTCAAATCTTGAATATGATTATCTTTTGATCGACTCTTAACAGCAATGTCATCTACGTAACATTCAACTGTCTTCCGTAGATGTTCTTGAAAGATGTTGCTCATAGCCCGTTGATACGTGGCACCGGCATTTTTAAAACCAAACGGCATAACCGTATAGCAGTAAACCCCAAGGGGTGTACAAAAAGAAGTATGCTTTTCATCTTCTGGATGCATCTTAATTTGATTATATCCTGAGAATCCATCCATGAAAGACATGCGTTCAAAACTGCATGTATTGTCTATCATAACATCGGTAATCGGAAGTAGAAATTCATCCTTTGGACAAGCTGCATTAAGATCTCGAAAATCTATACAAACTCGGACTTTTCTGCTCTTCTTCATAACAGGAACAATGTTGGCAACCCAATCAGGGTGTTGTTCTTCACGAACAAAGCCACATGTGATCAGCTTTTTGACTTCCGCCTCAATTGCATCCATCATATCTGGTCGAAAATGCCGTTGCTGTTGTTTTACAGGCTTAGCATTAGGAAGAATATTGAGTTTATGAGTAGCAACTTTAGGATCTAAACCTGGCATATCCTCATAATTCTATGCAAAAATATTAATATATTCTTTGATCAATTTTATCAACACTTCCTTTTCATCTTCAGAAAGGTTTTTACTGATGAATATTGGTTTGGACGTAGTTCCATCTCCAATATCAATCTAGACAATCTCATCCTCTGTAGGTGGTTGTCGCTGTTCAAAACGAAGTTTCCATTGAGTGTCCATCTGTTGAGCCCAAGGATCATTCTCAAATGGTTCAAATTCACTATCAGTTTGAACCATGTTTACTGAGAATATTTGTTCAGATTCATCATAATAACCTCCTCTAACATATGAGGAGTGAGACGTATCGAATTCGATGAATTGGATTTCTTCCGAATCTGATGATTGTGAAGAGCTAGAAGAGAATTCTTCTTGTATATCGTCATTAAACATGTAGGACGGATCATATCCCAATCCATGACGAGTTTTCTGATAAAATGGATCACCACTTAATGGTAATCGTCTACCCTTGCCTTGATTAAGATCTTGCATAGTCTTCAAATCATATCCCATATTCTGGATAATCTTGAGAGATTGTTGACTATATTTGTCAATTCAAATTCTTCCTTTATCATTATCTCTCAGATCATCTGTCTGAACAACAGGGATATTTCTAGCCAGGCCAAACACAATTTGGTGTTTGTTTTTCTTATCAGACGGAATCACAAAATAAGATTCTTCGTGACGTCTATAACTTACGCAAGCTTGCGATGAAGCGACTACAGGAAGAAGATAGGAAGAAGATGTTAGGAACCTTTGAGCATAAGGTCCAACATCGACATGAGGAGGAAAGGAATTTTCCTTATGGTCAATGTATAAGGTTTCCTCTGTCTCTATGTCATCTTTATACTGACAACTTTGATTATCAGAAGATAAAGTCATTCTTTCAACAAATTTGATAGCCATATACTCAAAAATGAAATATTCATTGATATTAGAAAGTACAGAATGATCAATATTTACATCATTTTCAATTTGACTGCTATGCTTCGGATTAATCACTAATGGACCATCATCTGTCTTCTGCGTAGACTTGCCAAGATTGACGATCAATGGTAGTTTTGGATCATTCGTACGAGAAGTAAGCCCTTTAACTTTGATCATAAGAGGTTAAACTTGGCTTTTAGCAGGAACATTTACTATTTTCTCAGACGAAGCTTGAGTTCTTCCTTTGACCTCGATCATCAGAGGTTGATTGTTGACAGGTTGGGGTTGGATTCGCCCTTTGACTTCGATATTCAAAGGTTGCTCTTCTGGCGGATCTTCATTAACAGACTGATCTTCGACAGATGATCGATCTTCAGTTATGTCTGACATCTCTTTCACATGCTCTTGTTTGTAGAGCATTGAATCAGAAAAATAGGCTTCAACACCCTTGAAAGGATTGATATCAGAAAACTCAATCTTCACAACCCCTTGGGAATCCACGTACTTGAAGCATTGGTGGAGAGTTGAAGGCACGATATTATGCTCATGTAACCACGGTCTTCCAAGAAGGATGTTGTTGGATACGTCTGAATTAATAACATAGAATGTTGCCATCGTTCGAAGATCACCAATCTGGATTTTCAAACGGATCTTCCCCAGTGGTTTACTCTTTCCAGAGTTGAAACCAACGATTGTGGTACTAGTGTAAGTCAAGTCACTAGTAGGAATCCTCAACGGTCTTAGCATAGTTTGAAGAATTATGCTAATGGAAGACCCAGGATCGATATAAATCCTGTCAACTTCAATGGATTCAATATACCCAGTGTAGCACAAAGGCCTGTTATGCTTCAACAGCATATCTTCTTGTGTAAAGGTAATATTAGGAATTACCTCCATCACACTATGATATTGTAGGCATGACACTGGTATATTATCAGGAGTCTTGAGTTGAGCTAAGCAGGAGTCAGCTTGTAGCAAAGCTTCACTCAAGGTTTCGCGACTTTCTTTAGAAAGGCGAAGTAACTCGAAGATAGATAATCTAGCCCGAGTATTAGCTAACTGGGCTAGAATATCAAATTTATAGGGTTTTATCACCACCCCCTGACCGGAAGCAGACTTCAATGGGATGTCAAAGAGTACTGCTTTTTGTTTCTCCTTTTCAACAACAGATGGTTTCGTAGGAACGGAAGATGGTTGAGTTGGTGGTATTTCAACATTCTCTGCTTCTTTAGAGGATCCCTCATAATCTTTGTGGTAATCTTTTCCAGATCTTGTACCAGCAAAGGTTTCTTCTTTAGACTCAGAAGAAGGAAGTACCATATTATAGGATTTAGTCTTCCGTCCCTTAGCCTTCTTCTTGTGAGGATTATTATGAGGAACCACAGAACCCAATCCAACAGTAGATTTTTGACTTTAAATTTGTAAAGGAAGTCGTATTCCTTTATCATAATTCAAACCTTCTGCCTTTTGAAAGTCATAACCCATCTTCTTCATGAGAAGGACAGATTGCTGACTGTACAAGTGAGTGGGCAGCGAACTTTTAACAGGTGGTTCAACAAAAGAAGAAGAAGAGATCTCTGTAACTACAGGAGAATGAGGAATAGAAGTCTCTGTAGCTACGGAAGGAGAAGGATTTGGGATACGAGGACAAATCCCTACAGGAGCTTTTTCATAAGCAGCAAAGACTTGTTGTGTCCTGTATAAAGGAATACTATTCATAGCTAGCCACTGCTGATGAGTAAGCTTGAGCTTGGTAGGAGGAGCCAGACTTGGAGGACATATGTTCAATCCTCTCAGTCTATCTTCCAAAGGAATACCATCCCATATATGATCCAAATCATCAGGATCTGGAATAACATGAGAAATCATATTGCAGGTTTTGACTTTCTTACCTTTCTTGGATTTTGAAGTTTTACCTTCATCTTCCATTTTAGGTACTAAGTCAGGATGTACCCACATAATTTCACTATACTTTATTGTAAGAGGAAACAATCCATTATTTTCTTCACTGGCAGGCGGGATATTCATAATCTTTATCGTCACCTTCAGAATTGGGACAATTCTATCTGGTATTTATTGAGAAGTAAAATCTCCGAATTGAAGAGAAACCATATTGGTTGTGACAGTATGCTCATCGTTAGTTAAAGAGATGGCATTGGCATTAATCAGCTCTTGGATTTTCTTCTTTAGGACAAAACAAGCCCTGGTAGGATGATTGATGTATTTGTGATAGATATAATATTTGGGGTTGTCAGTCAGATTCACCTCATTAGGCCACTTTGGCTCCGGGATCTGGAGTTTGCCACTCTTCACCAGACATTGGAATATCCCTAGGATATCACTCTCGTTAAAAGAATATTCTTCTTTTGGCTTAGAAGACTCCTGATTATTCGGCGTCATTTTGTTTTTGGAAAGATTAACCATAAGGGTGTCCTTTTCTTTTGTATTATGATTGCCAGAATTATTACCAGGATTACCTTTCTTTTCTTTATCCTCTGAGGCAAAAATCATTCCATGTTCACGAGCCAACCTACCATTGGCCTCGACAGAAACTGCTGCTATAATAAACGAGGCCCAATCTGTGAATTGGGAACCCGTGAAGACAGCAATGGATGGTCGCAGATTCATCTTGCATGTATCAATTAACGCTGAATCCGGCATACCAGGAGGCATATTTAGAGTCGCCTGTCAAAAATGTTCAATGAACGTTCGAGTATCTTCTTTCTCCTTTTGTTTGATTTCTATTAAGAAGGACATGTTCATGTCCATACCTCCTTCATAGAAGCGGAAGAGAAACATTGCCTTAAATTCGTCAAAAGACGAAATGCAATTGTCGGGTAAACTACGATACCAGTCGTAAGCTGAACCCGTCAAGCACCCAATGAATACTCGAGTGAGAAGAGCATCATTTTTTTGCAGGTGTACAGTCATAATATCAAAGTAATTGATATACTGACTAGGAGAAGCCTTTCTATCAAACAAAACCATTGATTGTGGCTTAAATTTTGGTAGAAAGGGTACATCATTCCAATGAGGAAGATAAGGTTGCTTAATCCCTAACCTCTGGAGCTGATCCTTGTGCTTCAAAACTTCAAACTGTGCTTTGAGCTCACGCACTGCTTGAATAGCTTCACTGGTTTAAGGAAGCACATTTGATTGAATGGTTGTTGGATGTACCGTAATCCCCACTGGAGATGGTACATCTTCTGGAATTATGGGATCTGGAGATGCCGAATTTTGGTTAACAGCAGGCTCTTGAATATTCAAAGGTATATCTGCCCCTTGACTATCTTGAGTTTGTGCTGCTACCTGCACCGGTGTTACTATTGCCGATTGAGCAGTTTGTTAAGCCGTTATTATCTGGTGCATGCTTTGCATCATGTTAAGCATGTCTTTCAGTGATTGCTCAACGGCAGTGAGACGTTGTTCTGTATTAGCAGATGACGTCTCTGGTTCATCTCCAATAGCATAGGATGCAACCTCTCTTGAAGATACAGAGGGATTAGTATAAAGGTATGAATCAACACTATCCGTTTCGGACTCAAAAGATTGAGTACCCCCAGCTTCTGAATCAGAAGTCTGCAACTGTCTTTGTCTTCTTGATCGAGTATTCTGATATACTCCTTCAAAGGAATCAAGAAGTCTGTTGAATTATTGTTGACCTGGAGTTTGGGACGTGTTCCGTCTAGGACGTCGTCCTCTATAGGTATGAGATGCCATGTTGACTGATGCATATGACAACTCATGTTCTTGGTCATCATCTTGTTGTTGAGGCGCATTAAAATTTAACCGGTCAAAAACTGACCGTTTAGAAGCCGAACAACAACATTTAATTACAATCTGGTGACACTCACAATGGTGATTTTCTTGGGAGAGTGTCACGGGAGATTGTCTTTTTTTATGCTTTTGCATTAGCAATTCACGTAAATCCGAAGGAGTAGATGAAGTAGTCTTCTTTATTACATTTAGGGTAGAAAAACGTTTAGTCCCTTGTGTATAAAGAAGATTACTGGCTGCATTCGCAGAACCAAACTGTACATTTTTACGTGCTTGGAGTTGCGTACGTAAATCCTGAGATTTTTTAGCATGAAGGACTCTATCTTCATTGCGTGTAATTCGTAAGTTTGGTACCTTGCGTACAGCAGTATAAGAAGGTTGTTGGTTAAAAATAGAAGTTTTACCAACTATGTTTTTATGCTTCATGCGTGCAGGTACATTCACTTTAGATGCAGAAGCATCATTGTGAATTTTATCTACACTGTCACAGACAGGAGATTTACCTTTACGCATAGAGCACAAAACATGAGTATCTGCCACGTCATAGACGAGAGATTTTCCTTTACGTGTAGAACGTAAATTTTGTGTGTCTACCGCGTCACAAACGGGAGACTTATTGTTATGTTCAGAACGTAAGGCATTGGAGTCTGCCATATCACAGACGGGAGACATGTTTTTACACCTAGGACATAAAACCTGATTTTTACGCTTAGGGCGTAAAATCTGATTTTTACGCCCAGAGCGTAATACTGGAGAGTCTGCCACGTTACAAACGGAAGACTTGTTTTTACGCGCATGGTGTATCTCCGAAGTAGATACTGCCTCATCACAGATGGGAGCCTCTACAACCGGAGTAGGAAGGATTCCTTTGCCTGCAGAGACAGTAGGGAGATCCGTGGATGCTTTACATTTCGGAACCCAAACTTTTTTGCGCCTTCCGCAATTTCTGAACATTGGAGCAGCGAGTGCTACCCCCAATCCGGAGCATATCTTCAGAGTCTTCTTTGTCAATCCAATCGACACATCATCGTATTGAGCAATTGCCTCCTCGTCAGAGGAGAAGGTTGTCCCCAGCAAGGTTGCCATTTTTTTTCACTTAACAAAATGCCTGAAAATCGGCTTTTGAAAATAAAACGAGAAAAAGTACAAGAAGTACAAATAGTTCTGGGAAGTATTGCTATGGAAGTCTGATCTGAAGGCAATCACTTTGTTCCTTGAACCATACGATGATGATGAAGATCACTGTTAGAAGATGAACAACTGGAAGAACTAAGTCACCAGAAAGGTATCGACGCACTTGGGCACTGATAGCGAGGTCGAATGCTTTCCTGCTTTGCTTCACTCTGTTCTGGAAGAAAGGTTGAAGAAGAATGCTCTGGAAAATCAAAGTTTCTGGGCACTGATCTCTATATTCTCTCCTCTGTCTCCCTGTGTGTGTCATATATAAAATAAATAAGTCTATTTATAGACTTGGCTTTTTGTGCGTAAAAACTCAGCAAAGTCCTATCTTTACGCTCGTAACTGCCACCCATAACTGAAGTCATCCTCTACATACGTTGACACGTGCCCCATTATCTCAATAAGAATAGGATGCACGTACATACGTTCTTCGAGATATGTGGCATGAAAGTCACGTAGATAAACCACGTTCCAAAGTAGTCAGGAAGGATCGGGCGTAAAACCAGCCCAAATATACTCTGAGCGTAAAGTAGTAGACTAGGCATAAAATAGCCCTAAAATGGACTTCTCGCGTAAAGTGGTTGATAAAACTACCTTGAGCGTAAAAGTAGCCCAAATAAACTTTATGCACACGTCAATATTGAGCGTAAAAAGCTCATATAGTATTCATGCGTAAAAGAAGCCATCCTGTGAGCGTAAAATAGCTCAGTCCACATACTAAACGATAATATTGGTTTCTGTGTAAAACAAATCCCTTCGAATTCTGTATTATATGCTGTCAGTAGATCTTTATGTCAGACCCATCACCACTTTCATTAAATGCATGATTTGACAACCTGTCCTTGGCGTAAAATGGTTGGCGTATCCCTGGCGTAAAGTAGCTGATCTGTCCCTGGCGTAAAGTAGCTGACTTGTCCTTGGCGTAAAACAGCTCATTTTGAGTGTAAAGCTCTGTATCTTTGACTCAGTCTATGAAGCATTTTTTTACGCTCTTACACCGGGATGTAACGAGTACTTCGCATAATGTGCCTTCGTCAGAATTTCTTTTCTGAGTTTGGCAGTTTCAGGAATACAGAGCCTTCCCTTTAGTCGCATCGTCCCGTCTTCATCTTCCGCAAAGTCAGTCGCCCTTCCTGTTGAAACCAGCTCGTGCATCTTCTTCAAAAATGAGTCGTCCTTCTGTGCAGTCTTTATCTTGCTAAGCAGGCTCGATCCTAACTTCAACTGAGCTAGGTGCAGGTGTCGATACTCAATTATGAGTTCGATACCCATCGCTTCAAGGTCTCGTCGTATCTCTTTATTTATGGCCAGTGTTTCCATAAACATTCTGCTAAGCGCATCGGCTACAACATTTTCCTTGCCCGACGTATACTCGATCGTTAGCTCATAATCTTTTATGAGTTCGAGCCAACGTCGCTGTCGTAGGTTGAGTTCTCGCTACATAAACAAGTATTTTAGGCTTTTATGATCTGTGTAGATTCTACAAGCCACACCATAGAGATAGTGCCGCCAGAGTTTTAACGCAAACACGATCGTCGCCAATTTTAGGTCGTGCGTAGGATAGTTTTTCTCGTGCTGCTTCAACTGCCATGAAGCGTAGGAGATGACTTTATCTCTCTGCATGAGTACGCACCCGAGGCCAGTTTTCGATGCGTCGCTGAATATCTGAAAGCCTTCTGGACCATCTGCAAGTGCTAGGATTGGAGCTGAGACGATCCGTTGCTTCAACTCTTGAAAGCTAGATTCACAGTCGTCACTCCATTCAAATACTACTCCCTTCTGGGTGAGGCGAGTCAGAGGCGACGCTAGTTTTGAAAAGCCCTGCACGAATCTTCGGTAGTATCCCGCTAAGCCTAGGAAACTCCGAATATCGCTAGCCGAGGCAGATCGTTTCCAATCTACCACCACTTCAATCTTCTTTGGGTCCACCGTGACACCTTGACAAAGATTACATATCCGAGGAATGTCACACTACTCATCCAGAACTCGTATTTACTCTGCTTGGCGTATAATTTGTTTTCACGCAGAATTTGTAATACCATCTTCAAGTGTCCTGCATCCTCTTCTCGATTCTTTGAGTAGATAAGGATATCGTCGATGAACACGACTACAAATTTATCAATTTGGGGTCAGAAGACTCGGTTCATTAGATCTATGAAAGCGGCTGGGGCATTCGTCAAACCGAACGGCATGACTAGGAATTCGTAATGACCATATAGAGTGCGGAAGGCACACTTCGATACGTCGTCGAACTTGATCTTCAACTGATAATAACCTGAACGAAGATCGATTTTTGAAAATATTGCCATGCCTTGCAGTTGGTCAAACAGGTCGTCGATTCGAGGCAAAGGATACTTGTTCCGCACGGTCACCTTGTAGAGTTCTCGATAGTCGATGCATAGCCGCATCAATCCATCCTTCTTCTTTACAAACAGTACGGAAGCTCCCCACGGAGAGACGCTAGGGCGAATAAATCTATGGTCTAGTAACTCTTGTAATTGCACCTTCAGCTCCTTCAGTTCTGCTAGAGTCATTCGGTAAGGCACCTTTGATATCGGTCATGTATCCGAAAAGGTGTCGATGCTGAATTTTATTTTTCGATCCGACGGCAAACCGGACATCTCGTCAGGAAAAACATCGAGAAAATTTGCCACAACCTCAGTCTGCATTGTGTTTGTATTATCCTTTCGTGTGTCTCGAACTGATGCCAAGTATCCCGCATAGCCGGAATACAGCATACGCCTTGCCGAGATTGCTGATACCATCATTGCCGTCTTCGAGACCGTACCGCAAGAATATGAGAATTTTGTCTCACCCGGAAGACAAAACACCACTCTCTTCTTCGCTCACTCGATTGTTGCATGACAAGCGCCCAACCAATCCATGCCCCGGATTATGTCGTACTCTTTGATGTCTAGTACGACGGCATCTAAGGATAGATTTTTTCCCCCGATGCATATGTAGCCATCCCTATAAATAAAGTTTGCAGGCATATCGACTCCCGACGGAGTGCTAACGTAAATTCTATATCTAGTGATTGCATGATTATTTTATTTTCTTTCGCATAATCAGCAGATATGAAACTATGCGTCGCACCCGAATCGAATAGTACTCGAGCAGGTATATTTTTGTAGAGTAATATACCTGTTACAATAGTATCGGACCTAAACGCCTCGTCTCTAGTCAATGTATAGACTCGGCCTTGCGCTCCATGGTGTTGATTCGGTGGGTTTACTGGTACCGCATTAGTACCTTGCAGTGTAGGCGCTTTATACGGATTTGGAACATTTCTTGGGGGTGTTAATTTGGCTTTCCCGCCTGACAGAATTGACGGAAGTGGACTAGCTCGCCACACTTGAAGCATGTTCTCAATTTACAATCGGGTGCTCGATGCCCACGCTTGCCGCATATGTTGTAATTTACTACGGCAAAGTGACCTCGATTCTCAGACATGTTGGACGCTTTTTTTACTCTCGATCCTCCAGCGTCAATAGGACGCTTGTTGAAATTGTTCCGAACGACAGGCACGGCCCTTTGTGATATACGACCAAAGATTCGCTCACTATCAAGTGCGGCTTTGTAGGATTCACGATAAGTTTGGCATCGTTGGTTCATGACGTCCATACGCAATTCATCATTGAGGCCTTGTTGAAAATGCTCGCACCATTCTTCTTTGTTAGGTAGGAAGGCACCGACAAATTTTGTAAGTTTTGAGAAGCTTGCATCATAATCTTCGACAGTCATATTCCCTTGCCTCAGCATCATGAACTCATCCTCCTTATGTCGACGGATGGCGCGAGGAACGTACTGCTCGAGGAAGGCTGCCTTGAATATTTTCCAGGAAATCTTGGTATTAGAATCGGTTTTACAGATTTCTTGTTTCTTCGCCGCCCACCAGTCATGTGCTCTCAATTGTAGCTGCAGCACCGCACAGGCCACCCTCTGGGACCCTTCGAAGCAAAGAAGATCAAACAAGTCCTCCATTTCTGCGAGCCATTCCACTATCACATCGGGCTCTGTTCGACCGTTGAACTTCGGAGGGTTCATCTTGCGGAACTCCTTTACCTTGAGCATGGAAGGAGAGTTTATCATTCGGCGGGTTCATCTTGCGAAACTCCTTTATCTTGAGCATGGAAGGAGAGTTTATAATTAGGAAAAATTACCTTTTCCTTCTCTTTTTCCTGGATGGAGGATTCCTCTTGGTCCTTCATGTCAAGTTTGAGCGTCATGAGCTTTCCCATGAGAGTTTCTAGGGACATAGTTATTAGATCATTCCCTTCAATAATGGTGGTGGCCTTCGGATTCCATTCCTTCGTTAAACCTCTGAGAATTTTTCTAATCTTTTCATGAGTGGGATATTCCTTGCCAAGAGAAAAGAGAGGGTTAATGATATCACCGAATCGAGTAAACATGAAAGTAATAGACTCATCTTGTTTCATCTTGAAGGATTCATATTCTTGTATAAGTCTACTAATCTTGGATTCTTTTGTCACGTCCCGAGTCGAGAAACCGTTCGTCTTCGGTGTTATTTTGTCGATTCGATCATCCTCGCTAAGGCGTGATATCGTACGAGTCTGGAATTGCACTTGTACAAGGCAAGAATGTTACGTTGATTGTTATATTAATACGCCAAGTTGAAACTTTACAAATCACATCAGAATATAAGATACAGTATAGGAAGATAGAAATTTGCTTTTCATTCATAGCTTGTAATGAAGTGCAAGTCGTAATTACATTGGATGCCGTTGCGGCTACATTGATTGATAACAGACAGAAATACACTCGATAAGCTGCCTGAACTAACACTTGCCGTTCCATACATTCGCCCCTTTATACATAAGCCGTCGATTGAATTGGCTTCAAAATACTTCAGCGTAGGAAGAGCTTCAAAATGCCCCTCCGTACTTCAGTTTTATTTTAGAACGCCCACCGCACCTGGGAAATTGGAGGAGGGGATTAGCACACTTGCTAAGTGGACGAGATGAAACTACTCTTCTAAACTGACTCTGATTGTTAAGGTCGGCATTCTTTAGAGTTGTCTTTCTATTTAGAACTAAATGAATTCAGTTCATATCCATAGCCATCTTTGAAGTAATAAAGCATACAGTAAAACATAGCGATTTATCCTATTTTTTACCACGGCCGTGCTCGTCCCTGCATAAAACAGAGATAGTAATTATACCTGCGTAAGACAATATATAAGCATGCTACTATCTTACATGTGGTCATTGGTGTTATGCACCACTAGGAACTTAATCGAAATTGGCATATGACGCTACCCTTTCAGCCTAGGTTGTAAGCCTTACTGAAGGTCCCGTATGCCTCGCGCCAAAGCACGATAAATTATTCCTCCTAGGACGAATCGGTTCTGATGCCCCGGATACCGTTTCAAGAAAAACGAACTTGTGTACAAGCTGTCCATGACCATGCCTATGCGTGAACAGTTTAATATATATGCAATAGATTTATATAGCGTGGACAGTATCGAATGGCATTATCATTTCTCCTAACTCATGAAACGATTCTGTTTGCCATTAAAATCTTTTGATGTAATTTCAATACAAACAGAACAGTGTTACAATATAGGACTTAGACGTAGTCCTAGGAGTACAGTTTTGTTTAATCTGGGTCCCTAGTGCCAATGGAACGAGTGGTAATACGTTGACTCAGTTGACGATCTGACGACGGTTATCGGTTCTCTGAAGGTCTGAGTTGCTCTGGGTGCCGGAGCTGATGGAGAGGAAGAAGACGTTGAGTGTCTGTAGCTGCCTCTCTGGTTGTGCGACGTCTCTGTCTGTCTTGTATGTGTGTAAGAAGGAAATGATCCCTCTATTTATAGTCTGCAGGCTGGCTGCTCATGCGCGCATATGTAGGATGTACCTAGACATGGGGATGCCACGTGGTGATTGCTGATGGAGGTGCATGGATGATGCGCCCTGATTGAGGAGTTGAATTCTTTATGCTGCTGTTGTGGGCTGGCACGTAGTAGGAGGGAGAATATTTCTGTTGCTGAGATCTTGGGTGAATCGAGTCAAAGGACACATGTCGTAGGCCCATGGCTCGAAGATCTCGGATTTGGTGGACAATGATCTGGTAGGATGCGCCTGGGATTGGACACATGTGGAGACTTTGGCTCGTAACCTTTGGGAGTCACGAACAATTTGGGGTGCATGGCTTTTGAGGCGCATGCGAGGCTTCAGTAGTGATATTACTTCTGTCTTTAGGGATCAGAGAAAAGTCTGAGGCGCATGGCTTTTGAGGCACATGCAGAGCTTCAGTAGTGACTTTACTTCTGTCTTTAGGGATCAGAGAAAAGTCTAAGGTGTATGGCTTTTGAGGCACATGCAGAGCTTTGGGCGCATGGCCGCGGAGGCACATACGAGATGGTTGGGCGGCCACGTGGCTTGTAACCGCCGGAGGTGAGTAATGATGATGCTGACGTCGACGACGCTTCATTTTCTGAAAAAGCTGTCAACTGCAGTCTTCGGGGGACGTGCTGCCAACTCTGTCAGACTTCAGCATTTAATGTTCTTTGACAGGTGATGGGTTGTCGAGTGGGCGCATCGATCGGCGTTCCACAAGGTGCATGGGGCCGCATGGGAGCGCATGCTTGTGAAGCGCTTGGTGCTGAGGGGCGCGTCTATGTGATGCGTGGTCTGGCCGGCGCATCCGCTCTGCTTGACACGTCTTTTGGTGCGACTGTTACGTTCTTCGAGTTCTTTAAATAGCCGTTTTTGACTTGGCTGAATTCGAAGCGTCAGGTTCATCTATTTAATGCAAATTCATTGTACGGGATTCGGAGAGCCGGCCACTTGGCGCATGGGTTTGATTTGCCCGGCCAATAAATAGTGGCATGGAGAGAGTTTGCTTCTCGTTCTCTTACGTCCTTCCGAAATAAACTTGTTTACTCGAGCATATTCTGTTGACGAGATGCTCCCGAGGGTAAAGATGCGATGCATTGTCTTCATTGATGCACTTGAAGGTGACTGTTACATCCAAAAGTCGGAGTCAAGGGCTTCTGAGGCAGGCGAAAGGTGCCTGTTGCATCCAAAGATTGGGATACTCGAGCCTCGTCTCCGTTATTTGGGAAGAGCCGCAGATCAGAATTGCGGTGCTGCAGCTTTGGGTGCTTTTTCTTCTGTCAGAGTGGGTGTTGCCCATTCTGGTTGTGTTGAAAGCGGCTCCTTTAGTCGCGGTTTCGATTGCGGTCTTCCTTGGTCTTTGGAGGCTCTTTTGAAGCCTCCCCTGGCCACAGGTTGACTTACGGTGCTCTTCTCTTCCTCGGTTTGGGGAGCTCTTCCTCCTGCTAGAGGGTTGATTGCCACCCTCGTTCTGCTCAATAAATGCTTTATTTAGTCGAAGCATTAGATGGTGAGCCTGGCTGAAAGAGTGGCACGTAACTGAGCTGCTGAAGGGATGCACATAACTGAAGATGCACATAACTGAGCTGCTGAAAGGATGCGCCCGGCTGGGAGCGCATGGTGGGATGCGCCTGGCTGATAGCGCATGGTGGCTGCTGCGCTTGACTGAGAGCGCATGGTAGGATGCGCCTGACTGAGAGCGCATGGTGGCTGCTGCGCCCGGCTGTAGACTTAGGGTCCTTTCTTTTTGTAGAAGTTCTCCTTTGTACTGCCCTTTTTAAGATATGTAATAGACTTTTATATGATATTAAAATCTTCATTTAATATCTATATTCTTGTTTTGTTGTGTCATCGTCTGAACTCCCTAGCGCATGTAGTGTTTGGCGTATAGGATTTCTGATCGTGAAATTCCATGCTTCTACAAGACCCCCTTTAAAGTTTTCAAAACTTTTTTTTGTCAAGTTTTGGAATACTTTGAATAAGAAGCATGGTGGTTGGGACGCATGACTGTTCGGGCGCATGGATACTCCGCGCATCAGTGATGGGGCGCATGCTCCTCTCAGTTAATGCAAATGATAACGCCTCGATAACCAAAAAGATTAATGATGATCTTTTTGGATTTATCTGCAGTTATCTCTTCACAGAACCCGAAGCGGCGGCTGAGGTCACATTTCATCGGTTCACGCATGCGACTTAGCCTATAAATAGGCGTGAGATGGAGAGAGAGAGAGAGTTCTTCCTCTCTTTGCATTTGTCTTTTAGAGTTCATAGAAAAACCTTAACTTTCTCCTTTCAAGGAATGGCTCCCAAGACTCCTCGTGGCGGTGCTGGCAAGGGACGAAGCAAAGAAAAAGAGCCTGTAGAGGCTGCCGCGACAGATATTCCCCGTCCGCCTGTCGACGTTCGGCTATCGATAGTTGGTGAGTTTCATCATCCTCTTCCTGTACCATACATACGCCGACGCACATGGACCTTGAGTCCTGATGATGTGCCGAGGTTTTTCTGCCGACGCGCATGGGTTTAAGCCTCGAAGATGCACCGAAGCTCCACTGCTGACGCGCATGGGTTTAAGCCTTGAAGATGCGCCGAAGCTCCACTGCTGACGCGCATGGATTTAAGCCCTGATGATGCGCCGAAGCTCTACTGCTGACGCACATGGGTTTAAGCCCTGATGATGTACCGAAGCTCCACTGCTGACGCGCATGGGTTTAAGCCCCGATGATGCGCTGAAGCTCCACTGCTGATGCGTATGGGTTTAAGCCCAGATGATGCGTTGAAGCTCCTTTTTAGATGCGCCTGAGCCTGATGCGCTTTTGATAAGAACGAGGCTTAGATTCTTTTGTTGTTTGTAACATCCCTGAATCTTTGCCTTCTTTGTTGAACATCAGTGTCGATAACTGTCCCACTCTTGAATGAAGTGCTTCTGGATGCTGCCCTCTGCCAGATGGGAGTAGATTACGATGAGGAGGTGATGAACCCTGCTCGAGCTGCTATTATGCTAGATCAGCCTCCCGAAAGAATGATTCAAATCCGGGAACAACCGCATGGGTTCCTCAAACGGATGATGGAGCGTGGCGTTTTAAAATCTGCCACTTCCGATAACGTGACCTTCCTGAAGCCCGAGTTCCTGTTTGGGGACCGCCTTACTTCTATTGAAGTGAAGGTGTTGAAGGTCAAGGAAGATTGGTTTTTTACAGCAAGAGGAGTGCATATGACTGTTAAGCAACTTGAACGTCAATGGCCCTTGACAGCTTTCTGTCGTCTTGCTTCCAAGAGAAGGATGTCTTGGGAGCTAACCCCATTCCAGGGGGGAGCGGTGGCAGGCATCATCAAGATCGACTCTACCTCCGACCAAATGGATACTTTGGTCGCCGTGCGGTCTGGGCCTTCTTTCACCTGGCGGACTTTACGTCCTGGGAGCATTTACAGTAATGTTCCCATCAATACATTTGCTTTTGGCGCTTTGACTTTTGCCAATCGCATGCTGTTGATGGAGCGATCGTACCTGAAAGGTGAATTTCGGGTAGAGGGTTGGTGTCACTACGTTGCCAAATGGGACAAGCTGACACTCTGGATTCTGTCGCGGTTTCAAACCGAACTCCAAGAGATGGGACTGAATGCCGTAATCCGTGCTACTCAAACAGGCGTTGACATTAACAGGCATATGTTCCTCATGCTCCTGGAGATGTTTAACACCCAGACCGGGACTTTCTTCACTCCGGTGGGGGGACACGCACTTCATGAAATGTTCGAGGTGTCAAAGCTCCCTTGGGGGTCAGAACCTTATGAGGAATACTTCCCGACCAACGAGGAGTTCCAAGTCCTGGGGGACAAAGCTAAAGAGATGATGGTCGTCTTCAAGGAAGTGGCGAGTCATCATTACTATATGCAGAAGAGGGATAAGAGCGGGTCGCAACCTCATGTGACCGCCTGGAGGGATTACGTCTTCAAGCAAGACAAGGAAGATCCCTCTCAATTTACCACTCCGCCAGCGCTTTCCCGTAGCGAAGTGCTCTCCGAAATGAACAGGTTAGGTGAGAAGAATCCCCGGGAAAACGAGGATCGGGAGTCGGATGAACGCTCATATAGCTGTTTCTGGCACCTTACTCATCGGATGTCGTCGAAAGCAGTGTTAGCTGCGTATCTGATGGTTTGGCTTCGGGATTACGTCTTCTCGGGCGGGTCAGGCTCTGTCGAAAGGGTGACCCGGAACCTAATCCTGCCAGCAGTGAAGTTGGTTTTTGGCCGGCGCATGGCTCTACTCCCCGCGATGGTGTGTAACCTGCTGCGAGGTTTACGGGAGTTTGCAGGAAATGTGGTTCATGACCGAGGTAGAAATGATAACTTCTCCATGCCGAATTGCCATTTCACTATTTGATGGGGTGGTTGATTTTACACCATCCAAATGTAATGAGTTCGGGCTCGGAAGAAGATCATAGGGCCGGAGATGCATTCCTCCGCCGTTTCCACCAGAGGAGCTGGTTGCATTCTGGCGTTCCTGTTTGCAGGAAGGTTTTATCCCGCCTTCAGGGGTGGGAGATCACCAAAGTAGGTCCTGACTTTTTGGGTTTTAAGGCCAATGAAGACTTGATGGATTCGGGTGAAGATGCCACCACTCTGCCTCCATGGGGATTCCGCTGGTTGCAAAGCATCCGGCCGTCCCATCTGGTGTACCAGAACAGGAACCAGTGTTACCTGGAACCGTATTTACCGAGCCATTTTGCACGACAATTTGGCTATGCTCAGTTGATGTTGGATAATCCCAGTATCAACCTGGGGTATACTGGAAGCTTGCTGGATGGTGCATGAGCTTGGCATTACTACAATGTCGGATGTACCGGAGCTCGCTTTACGCTGCCCGTCCAGAATCCGCGACCGCCGATTCTTTTTTCGGCCGCCAAATTTTACTGTGTTATGGTTGTCATGCCTCCCGGATATGATAGGGAGACCAGTCTTGTTGTAGGCACCCCGTTAGCGGTGACCGGGAACATATTGGCGAGGGCTCGATCGTACCATCCGCCAGAGGTGGGTCATCGAGGTGCCCCTGCCGTATCCACAGGGGGTCAGACAGAACCCTCGGTTGATCAGCCGAAAAGACGTACGGATACAGAGGCTGGCTCTTCTGTGTCAAAGAGGCAGAAAAAGGCATCGTCACCGACTGTGTCATCGAATTTAGTACCTGCGGAGGTAAGGATGTCCCATATAGTCTGTTTAGGTTCAACATTTCTGGTGACTTATACTTTCTTTTTTGTAGGAGCCGCTCAAAAGGAGACCCCGTACTCCAAAGTCTGGTAGCAGCAGGCCAAAGGCGATGGCGGGCTCATCTGAAGAGCGCATTCCGTCAATTATGATGTCTCCCATGGAGGAGAATCCAGATGATGTCATTGTTGTGGAGACCCGGCATCTCCAGATTATGTTAGGAGGGAGGCTGAGGATGCAGCAGTTCCCAGAGAGGTGCAAGCCGTCGTAGGAGCCTTGGACGTTGAGGGCCCAGCAGACACGGGGCTTCCAGATGAGGAAGTAAAGTGGAGTTTGTCGTCTTCGGAAGACGTTCCTCCAGAGATGCGTGAGTCTGTTATGGGGGCAACAGATGTGATTGCAACAGAGGAGATGGTTGATTCCCCTCCTTGTCATGATGCGGGGAGGTCAGCTGTAGCGTTGCCGAGCCCTACCCCAGGCTCAGCAATGGAAGCTGAGGTGGCTGCCGACCGGGAGGTAACGACAGATTTGTTTCCCGTGGAGGGATTCGATGACGAGGGAGAGACTCGTCTGCCGAGCCCGACCCCAGAAGATGCACCCCGCCAGAAAATGGGAGCTGATCCGGTTAGCTTGCCAGAGGAAGGCTCCGCGCTGGTTACAGATCGCGCCTCGGTGGTGGAGGAGGCAGCTCCGGATGCTGATAGTCCCTTTGAGCCGGGAAAGGGTAAGGGCTTGCTGATGCAAGAGCCCTCTGTTGCTTCTTCGACTTGGGGGACGATATCGACGCCCCACCCAACTCCTTCTGCACTCTTGGCATCTGGCGCTGGTAGCGAAATTCAAGTTCCTGGTACGGGAGAGTCTGCTGAGGTCGATGTTCAAACCTCGCAGATTAAGATCGGCAGGTCTTCTTCAGGTCCGTCATCCAGGGTAGCTCTTCCAACTCCTGCCATGACACCACAAGTGTTGGCGGGTGCGAATGAGTACGTAAAATTCATCGTTGAGGCAGTTTACAAGATGCTGCAGAAGGGTGTGTCGACAGTGATGAACACCAATGATAGTTTCGCGATGGCAAAATCCATGGCGCTTCCACACATCAACCCGATATGTCTCCACCAGGGCCATGATCATATGGCCGAGATTCTGGAGGCCTCGGTAACTGTGCTGGATCAGCTACTTTCCTAGTTTCAGCGTATCCAGCGGAATGATCTTTCCGCCCTAATAGATGCAGAAAAGGAGAAGCTGATTGCTGAGAATGAGTCCTCTTATCAGGCCATCGTGGGTGTCTGGGAACACGAAGTGGCTGAGACTGAAGCTGTAGTGGAGCGGTTGTCTCAGTCTACGCAGGAGAAGGTGGAGTTACGAACTGCGTTGGATGCTAGTATCGCGGAGGTTGATGCCCAGATTCGCAACCTTGAGGACCAGCGGGCCCGACTCCTATTAGATGCTGAGCGTGTCCAGGCTGAACATGTATCATTCAAAAAGGAGGAAGCAGCTTTCACCCACCGGGCTCTTACTCTGGCTCAACAGCGGCAGCAGCTGGATGAGAAGCATGAGGATGACACTTCTCCTCAGGCCATAGAGGCGATGCGTCAAGAAGCTGAACGTCGGGTCCTAGCGAATGTGGAGACTCGAGTGACAGACTTGAGGCGCCGAATTGAAGAGCTTTTAGCCAACCCTGGGGATGTTTAGGGATTGCAGACTCTTTTTTTTGTGTATTTGCAACTCTTGCTGGGGAGGGTGTAATCCTTTACTCTTTTTTTTAGAATAAAGAAATACAAAAATTTTATGATGTGTTCATTTTTGCTGTCATGAACTTGATAATTTGTGTGGACCTATTATCTTTTGTGCACCTTGGTTTTTAGGTACAGATAATAAGTTTGAGAGAACCAACATGTTTGCTCAGAGGTGATGTGGACGTGGCAAATATGGAATTCAAATGATAGAATCTTCCTACTCAGAGGTGTTATGGACGTGGTAGGAATGACTCTGGGGGATACGCGGAACTACTCAGAGGTAATATGGACGTGGAAGTTCTGCTATCAATGTACGACAACACAGGGGTTGTCTGTACGGGATGTTTACTCAGAGGTAATGTGGACGTGGTAAACATGATGGGTAGCATAGTCTTACGGAGTGTAAGATTCCGCTTTGTAGGGCGTAGGGGGACAACTCAGAGGTGATGTGGACGTGGTTGTCCTTCTACTGGAGGATGCCACGGAACAGCTGGGTTCCCGAAGCATCTAATTTTGTGGAAGGAAATTGTATGTGAGCCCTGATGATTGGGTCCACTGATCCTTTGTGGAAGTACATGTCTGAAAGATGTCAAGAGTAGTACTTCTTTAGGAACTTGCCGTTGATGGGCATCATGAACAAGTCCCTATTGGAATAGCGAGACGGTAAGCACCGTTTGAGTATACCGTCTCTATGATGAAAGGTCCTTCCCACTTGGGCTCGAACGTTCCTGGTGTCATGTGAGTCAACACCATCGGCCTCCTGACTGCCAGAACCAGGTCGCCTACTTGGAAAGTCCTTTGCTTGACCTTCTTGTTTAAAGCCTGTGATATATGGGCTTGGTAGAGTTCAATGCATTGTTGAGCTAGGAGACGTTTTTCGTCAAGTGCCTCCAGTTCTCGCAGACGACGACGTTGATTGTTCTTTTCTGTGAGTTGGTTTGTGATTACTACGCGGAGTGAGGGTATCTGGATCTCGAGAGGTAGTACCGCTTCGCTCTCGTAGACCAGGAAGAATGGTGTATTTCCTGTCGGGGTCCGTACCATTGTGCGGTAGGCCCAAAGGCATTTGCCGAGCTTTTTGTCCCAGTCGTGTTTATTAGATGAGACAACTTTTTTGATTAGCCTGACGATAGTCTTGTTGAACGCCTGGGCCAATCCGTTTGCTGCCGGATTGTAGGCGGTTTTGAATGTGATTCTTGTCACAGAATCTGCTGAAAATATGACTGATGAACTGACGACCGTTATCGTGGATAATCCTCCGGGGTTCCCCGAAACGGCAGATGACATGGTGCTTGATGAAGCTGATCACCCTAGAGCTCTTCACTTCCGCCAGTGGAACTGCTTCTGCCCATTTGGAGAAGTAGTCGGTGATGGCTAGGATGAAGCGGTGTCCCCTTGATGAAGGAGGGGTGATCGGTCCTATAATGTCCATGCCCCAAGCTTCGAAGGGCCAAGAGGCGACCGTAGGATGTAATGGTCTGACAGTGTATGGATGAAGTCTGCGTGAAGCTGGCATGCATGGCACTTTTTAGCATAGTCGACAGCGTCAGCGACCATGGTTGGCCAGTAGTAGCCCATACGTCGCAGTCGATCCTGCAACTTAAGGCCAGGTTGATGGACTCCGCAGGTCCCATCGTGAGCTTCTCGAAGGGCTTCGGCTGCTTCTTCGTTGGACAGACATCGTAGGAGAAGTCCATCGTAGGAGCATCGGTATAGCATTTTAGTAGCTGTATCGTAGTAGAATCGAAGGGAGCACCTCCTGACTGAGACGGCTTCTTTCGGGTCTTCTGGGAGAATTCCATAGACCGCGAAGTCGATGAATGGGAATCTCCAGTCTCGGACATTAACACCAGCACT
The DNA here is from genome assembly GCA_029216955.1 of Iris pallida. Classification (NCBI taxonomy): domain Eukaryota; kingdom Viridiplantae; phylum Streptophyta; class Magnoliopsida; order Asparagales; family Iridaceae; genus Iris; species Iris pallida. The sequence goes on from JANAVB010021399.1 coordinate 7,918,298, forward strand.
TGCTGACATGGCATGGGCCACTCGTGAGCACAGGTTGTTTTTAGGACAGACCAAGTCTCGACCAACTACCGTGACGTAGTATTGAGTTCCGAAGGGTACTGCTAACGAGGCTGCGAGGCCAGCCAAAGCGTCAGCCTCCAAATTTTGTAAACGAGGTACATGTTCGATGAAGAACTCGACGAAGGTTGAAATGATGTTCAATGCAACTTCATGGTAAGGAACCAGATCTTCAGGGAAAATTTTATATTGCCCTCTGACCTGGTTAACGACGAGTTTTGAGTCGCCGTAGGCTTCCAGATGATCCACCCCCAGCAGTTGTGCCAGCTGGAGTCCCATAATGAGAGCGTTGTACTCGGCAACATTGTTGGAGCACGGCTTCGAAAGGGAGTAGGTGCGCTGGATGACCAGCTGATCGGGAGAGACCAAGACTACCCCCACTCCTGCAATAATTTTGCCTTTGGGGCCTGTTCTTGAAGCGCCATCGAAAAATATCCGCCAGACGGAGATTTCTTCAGTGACATTTGATTCTTGGACCACATCCGGGATGCCTTCATAGAGTCTTGAGGACTCTGGGATGGGGTATGCAGCTAAAAAGTCGGCCCGAGCCTGACCCTTGACGGGTTTTTGTGGAACGAATACCATGTTGTATGGTGTTAGCAAGATCGCCCACGTAGCTAGCCGGGAGTTCAATGACCCTGGCTTCATTATGAGAACTCTGAGTGGATTGACTCGGGAGATGACATAAATCGTCTGGCCCGAGACATAATATCGAGTCTTCTGGATGGCAAATACCAATGCCAAGCACTCCTTTTCAACGGGGTTGTACTGGTGTTCGGCCCCGATCAGTGTTCTACTGAGGTAGTAGATAGCTTGCTCATAGCCTGTATCACTGTTCTGAGCCAGCAGAGCGTCGAGGGAATAATCCATGGCACGGACGTAGAGGAGAAATGGTTTGCCGGCGACGGGTGCCACCAGGACTGGCGGGCTCGACAAGTAAGCCTTGATGTCATTAAAAGCTTTTTAGCATTTCTCTGTCCAGACGTAAGAGACTCCTTTCTTCATGTGCTGAGTGAAGGGTTGACACTTTCCGAAGAGGTTTGCTATGAACCTCCGAATATATGCCAGACGTCCCTGCAGGCCTCGAAGTTCTCGGAGGTTCTGCGGAGGATCCATATCCAGGATGGCTTTGGTCTTCTCGAGATCGACATGAATGCCTTTCGCCGTGATAATGAAGCCCAAGAACTTCTCGTTAGAAACCCCTAAGAAGGATTTAGCGGGGTTCATCTTGAGTTGATGCGCCCGCATGAGATCGAAGACTGTCTTCAGGTATTGTAGGTGATCTCCTTTGAGACGGTTCTTGACTGCGATGTCGTCAACATAGCATTCGACTGTCTTGCAAAGATGCTGACGGAAAATGGTGCTCGTAGCTCGTTGATATGTCGCACCAGCGTTCTTCAAGCCGAAGGACATCACTGTGTAGCAGAAAACCCCCTTTGGAGTCCTGAATGACGTGTGTTTTGCGTCATCGAGAAACATCTTGATCTGCTTGTAGCCCAAATACCCGTCCATAAAATACATACGTTCGAAGCCACATGTGTTGTCGATCATCACGTCGGTGATTGGAAGCGGGAATTCGTCCTTCGGGCAAGAGGAGTTGAGATCCCTGAAGTCGATACAGACTCGTATCTTTCTATTCTTTTTGGTGACAGGGACGACGTTGGCCACCCAATCCGGGTGTTGTTCTTCACGGATGAAGCCGCTGGTCAAGAGTTTGTCCACCTCCTGATCGATAGCGTTCATGATGTCAGGACGAAAGCGTCGCTGTTGTTGTTTGATAGGCTTGGCATCAGGTAAGATGTTAAGCCTATACATCGCGATCTGGGGATCAAGTCCCGGCATATCTTCGTAGCTCCAGGAGAAGACGTCGATATACTCTTTAGCCAGCTAGATTAAAGATTCTCGGTCTTTTCCTTCTAGGCTTTTGCTGATGAAGATGGATTTGGAAAAAGATCCATCCCCAAGGTCGATCTGCTCGACTTCGTCTTCGGTAGGGGGTTCGCGTAATTCAAAACGAGACTCGCATTGTTATCCCAGGCGTTGAGCCCAGGATTTTTTTTGAAGAATTCTAGCGTTTGGTTTTTGCCTTCATCTTCTTGAAATTGTGCAGATGTCATGTTGGCTGATAGCACTCTCTTGAAGACTGAGCCGATACTGGTATCGGAATCCCAGGTTGATGCCTCGGATGAGTGAGAATGTTCTGCTTCTTCTGCCTCCGAATTCTCTGGAGTTGACGGTGGCGTGACATAGCCTAAACCCCGTCGAGTTCGATGATAGTAGTCATGTGGCTTTCCTTTAGGTGTTGGAAGCCGGAGAGGAAGACGTCGACCCTTGCCGTAGTTCAGGCTTTTGTTGCTTTTTAGGTCGTAACCTATCTTTTGGATGAGGTAATTTGCCTTATCCGTGTACCAATAGACTTGTATTCTGCCGGTATCTGGTTCTGGCTCGAGTGGCAGAAGGTCTTGATGACGCTCAACTTTGCCGAAGATGATGGATTCTTCGTCTCGACTCCGCGGCAGAAATTATCCAGAGAGGGTGCGTCTATATCATCATAGATATATTCCCCTAGCTCTTCATCTGTGAGTACTGGGGTTGGATCGGGAGAGTCTACCACAGCTTTGATCTTGGGGTCCGAGAGGGCTCTGTGGGCCTTCTCTGACAGCTTGGATCACGGCGGCTTGCCTTTAAGATGCACGTTCAGAGGTGCCTCCTCTGTGCCTCCGGTGATTGGTGCCTTCCCCTGTAGTTTTGCCATAAGGGAAGCCGATGTTTGAGGCGGCTTTCCCTTGAGTCGTATCTGCAAGGGAGCTTCGGAAGCAGTTGGTGCTTTCCCGGGTAGCTTGATGTTCATGGGAGGCAACTTCTGAGGAGGTTTGCCTTTGAGTCGGATCTTCAAAGGAGCGTCGGGAGTCATCTCCGGCTCCATGTCATGCTCTGCTGCCGTTTCTGCTTCATCGTCAGCATCATTGGCTTTCTCCTCGTCAGGTGATTTGTACAAGTTGGAATCAGTGAAGTAGGCTTCAACCCCCTTAAAAGGGTCGATGTCCGCGAACTCCATCCGGATGACGTCGTTGGTGGATACGTACTTCATACATTGGTGGAGTGTGGATGGCACCACCATGTATTCATACAGCCATTTACAACCCAATAGGAGGTTGTAGTTGACGTCGGCGTCCACGACATAACAAGTCACCTCGGTTCTGAGGTTACCGATATGGCACTTTAGTCGTATCTTGTCCAACGGCTCGCTTTTGCTAGCATTGAAGCCACTGATTGTTGTGTTGGAGGGCGCCAATCGGTACATTGGGATCCCCAGTATTGAGAGCAGCATCTTCGGAATGATGCTGAGGGAAGACCCTGGATCGATCTAAATCCGCTTCACCTTGACAGAACCGATATACCCGGTATAATACAGCGGCCGGTTGTGTCGGTTGTGCTTGAGCAGCATGTCTTTTTAGGTGAAAATTATATCGAAGATAACCTTATCCGCACAATAACAGTGCGCACATGTAGTTGGGAGATCTTCAGGCTGCTTGACCTGACTGATGAAGGACTCAGCATCCTTCAGGGCTTCGCAGAGAGCTTCGCGAGTGTCCTTAGAAAGACGAAGGAGCTCAAATAGAGAAAGACGGGCAGGAGTACTGGCAAGTTGTGCCAGTATGTCGAAGTTGTGGAGCATGGCTATCCCCGGAGCATTCTCCTTTCACAGAGGCCTGTCGAAACGAGCCTCTACATTCTTCTGCTTATTAGCTGCTGGAGGCTTGGACGGACCCCCTTCTTCGGTAGCAGGGACGGTGCAAGGAGGCACCACCCCGACGGCAGCTTCGTCGGGTTGGGCGTTCTGTTGTAAACGAGTCTGTACAGGAAGAGCCTCTTCTGCGGAGGAAGAGACCATACGGCAAGACTTGATCTTCCTGCCTTTGGTTTCGGAGGCAGAGCGTACCTCCGGTTGAGTAACCTCGGAGACGAGATCAGGGTGAACCCATAAGATCTCTTCCCGAGATGTGGTGAGCAGGGTGAGCCCACTCACATTGTCACGAGTAGGTGGTAAGTTAACCACCTCTATTGTCGCTTTTGGGATGGGGACGACGCTATCTTGTGTTGTAGTTGGCGACAAGGTGCCGAACTGGAGTGACACCACGTTGGTCGAAATCGTCTTCTCCTCGTAGTCGACGGAGATAACATCCGCATTGATCATGCGCTGGATGTAGTTTTTGAGGACGTAGCAGTCCTTGGTTGGATGTCCGACAAACCGATGGTAGTGACAGTACCTCGGATTGTCCACTTTCCCAACCTCGTCGGAACGCTTCGGGTCCGGCAACTTGATCTTGCCACCCTGCTTCAGTATCTCAAAGAGTTGCAGGGTGTCTTCATCGTTGAAAGAGTACACCTCATTTGGCCTTGGTGCAAGTGGAGGCTTCTGAGTAGGCGCTGATGCACCTTTTGAGGCATTGACAGTCAATGCATGTTTCCCCTTCGTCTCCCGTCCGGGGTTGTTAGCTGCAGGCCACTTCCCCTTGTCCTCAAAGGCAGGGAAACTAACTCCCAGAAGGCGAGCATCGGATGCCTTCTTTTCTGCTGCTTCAGCTTCGACGATCAAGAAACTCCAGTCGGAAGGAGGAGTAGAATTGAGCCAGAGTTTGACTGCGGGCAGCATGTTCATGATGCAGGAGGAGAGGAGTGCATGTTCTGGCATGCCCGGGGGCAGTCTGAAGCAGGCCTGTCGAAAGCGTTCGATGAGTACCCGAACCGTTTCCTTCTCCTTCTGGCGTATCTCTATGAGAGATGCCATTGTCATGTCCTTCCCGCCGTCGTAGAAACGGTCGAGGAAAAGGCGCGTCAAATCGTCGAAGGAAAATATGGAATTGTCGGGGAGGCTGTAGTACCAGTCGTACGCCACTCCTTTCAGTGCCCCGATAAATATGCTGGTGAGTAGCGCGTCCTCCTTTGGCAGATATCCCGTTTGGGACTAGAAGTACGTCAAATAGCGACGTGGAGAGTCCTTTCCGTCGTATGGCATCAATGTTTGTGGTTTATATTTAGGAGGATAAACCACTTTGTTCCATTCGAGGGGATAAGGTTGGGGGATGCCCATCTTTTGGCGCTCCTCTTATCTATTCTTGGACTCAAAGCATTCGCGCAGGTCCCTGATCATCTCGACCACATCTTCCGTGGAGCTGGGAGTCGGGGAAGGTGGTACCACCTGGAGTTGAGCATTTGAAGGCTCCGACGTCCGAGGGGCTTCGCGACGATCCGTATCCAAGGATACCCGTTAAGGGGGTACACTTGACTCTCCATTGGCCCCTGGGTCGGGACCGGTAGAAGGTGTCCTGGCCAAAGCTGACCGTATCTCAAACACTACTTGAGTCAGTGTTTGCATGGAGGCAGAGAGGGTTTTGAGTCCTCCCTCCAGGGTATCCATGCGCTGGACGTGGTCTGCTGGTGGCGCATCCGACTCGGCGTCACCCCAGTCATGTAGACTGTCATGACACGGCTGGAGTCGGATGGCTCAGTTGAAGCTTCGCTTTCAGCCTCACTCTCCTGTAGAGGAGTTGTTGTTCCCGGAGCTTCGTCTTGCCTACCCCCAGCTATGTTCCTGAGGACTTCTTCGTCTTCGAGACTCGGATCCGCAGGGGCTAGACTACCCCCAGCTAAGTTTTGGAGGACGCCTTCGTCTTCGGGAGAAGTATCCGTAAGGGCATGATTACCCCCAGTCTTGTCTTGAAGGACTTCTTCATCTTCGAGATGTAGGTCTACAGGGGCTAGACGACCCCCAGCTATGTCGGAGAGGCTGACTTCGCCTTGAGGATGAAGATCCACCCCAGCTGTGCTTTGGAGGACACCCTCATTTTTGGAAGGAGGATCAACAAGGGCTTGACTACCCCCAGCTTCCTCCAAGATCTTCTTCCTGCCCCGAGTGCTTTTGAACACTACGGAGGACGAGACGGTTGTCTTGGTTTTCCTCGGCTGGCTCTTGGACGAGGAATTGCCAGTCGCCTTTCGGACTGACGAGGAGTTGGACATTATATTGCATGAAGCAACTTGTCACGACCCGTACCCATTTTTTCGGATACGAGACGTGTCCAAGCCAGCCTACGCCGCAGAGTCGACGGTAGAACGCTGTCAAGCCCGCAACAAATAAATGCTCAAAATACAACATTTGCTGCTCATTCACAACTCTAAATTTACTACAACATTTACAAGATTTATAATTAAAGAAAATACACGATTTACAATTAATGAAGTTGACACAATTGCTTTCTATTTCTAGGTTGACCTCAGCATACCCAAGTCTCCCCAATGCTAACAGCGATCGCGGCTAAACCTAAAAAATATTGGTTATCCAGTCAGGATTGGAACGAGCAAAATTCACTGAATGCAATTTCAAATAAAGAAAATGACTATAAATTAAAGGTTAGACATCAATCATGAGTTTTGAAAATAAACAGGAAATACAGAAAACCAATAGCAAATAAATAGACACAAAATACTTTCCCCAACTGCTAGAAGTACCGTTGATATGTGATCGGTCTCGGGACAATTATGCGATACTGTCTACACTGTCAAAACCTACACTGTCTACACTGTCTAAAGTTACACTGTCTACTTTGTATAAAGTTATACTGTCTACAGCAAATAATGCAATAAAAAAACATGGTATACTTTGAAATAATAAATCACTGTCTAATTGCAATAATAAATCATTGTCTACTTTGCAATAATAAATCACTGTCTATACTGTCTACTTTGCAATAATAAATCACTATCTACACTGTCTACTTTGCAATAATAAATCACTGTCTACACTGTCTAAGGTCAGATCACACATCCTTGGTACTTCTCATTCTCGACTCGACAATTTATAATAGAACATAATCACATAACCAGTGGCCAATCAATAAAATATAGTGAAAATCAAAATCGAAATGCAGACAATAAACTGTACTCGCCTGTGGTCCTCTGCTGGTGAAACCGATAGTCTGAACTACTCAATGTGCCACAATAGTCAAAACCTGTACACAGTCCCCAGATGCTGAAATAAATATTACCAATGTTCTCAGAATAGTCAAATTAGCTAGGATTGCCTATCCTTAAGTCCAATTCTGGGCACAAGTGCAAAACGGTAAATTCGGGCAAAAACGATGTCCGCCGTTGGACCAGCTTTGCACCGAAAAGCGTGCCAGAGTCAATGGTCTCTAAAGTCATCAAACTATATGTCTACGGATCCGATTTTCCGATACGAACCAAACCGTATGTCCAGAGTTGGATTCCGGCGGGCCGTGCACAAAATCGCCCGTTGAGTGGGACCGTGGGGCCCGCAAAACGACGTACGATTCAACTGTCTCAGAATTGGACCAAACTTGGCATACAGGACCAGAAAAATGATACGGTCCTGTTGGCGCAAGTTTCGTCTCAATCTGATGAGCGTGCACAAAGTAATGACTAAATTTGCATTGCACGGATACGGGGCGATTTCGACGGATACGCGTCAAATTCGTCGCGCACACGCGACCAATTTGGATTCCGTCAAAGCCCACACGACCACGAAGCCGTTACGCAGCTTTCGATGCTTTCGGTTCGCGACCACGTCGCCCGAATTGGCGGGACGCACGTCCGGTGGAGTGATTTCTAGATTTTTAGACAGTTTTAAAATAGGTTTTTCTCGATCTTTACCCACTATTTTCTTTGCATCGAGTTAACGAATATACGAACTACAACTGGGGTTTTGATCGTGTATAGGTTATCGATGACTGGCACAAGTTGGTTCTGAGGAACTGTCAGTAGGTTGGCCGGAATCATCCGTCCAAGTCGGGGTTTTGGGCTGAGTTAAGGCTCTGTTTTAGGCTGGTTTTTCGTCGACTTTGCGTCGATTTTTAGGTCGATTCCTACTCGTTTCCATTCCAACTTATCTAATGGATTTGAAGGTGTATATATTGCGTGCGTACCTGAAGTTGTGGATCGTTAAACGATCAGTCGTGCGTCACGAAAACGCATCGCGAAGCGGCCTTCCTCGGCTGCAACTGCTGTCGTTGCTACTGTCATCACCCGCGCGCTTCCGGCGTGTTCGGCCACCACGGCGGCGGCAGAGTGGCCGCGCGCATGCGTGGGGGTGTGCGTCCTGGTGGGGGTCGACGGGGCTCTCTCTTAGAGTTAGGGTTTTCGAGCAAAAATCTTGATCTCTCGTATTGAAGCCGAGGGTTATATCCGCTCGGGATGTACTCGAGTTCGCATAAACTCAGGGCCTGTGGGGGCCCGGTTGGCATGGAAATGGGCTTGCTGCTCCTGGCCTCTATGGGCTGGGTTGGGGTTTGGTTATCAATTAATTGATATTTATCTATTTATATATTCATATATACACATACACACATGTTCTATTATATATACATATACATAAACATGTACATATACATATTTATATATATACACATATACTCATGTACGAGTATTTATATATAGACGTATACACAAACACACACATATAATTATTTCTATATATACATACAATGTACACACACATTCACATATACACTCGTATATTTATATATATATATATATATATATATATATATATATATATATATATATATATATATTTTTTTTTTTTTTTTTTTTTTTTTTTTTTTTTTTTTTTTTTTTTTTTTTTTTTTTTTGTGTATATATATATATATATATATATATATATATATATATATATATACATATACTCATACTCACATATACATAAATATATGATATATATTTATATATAAATATATTAGTATACGTAAATACTTTTGTTCTTATATATATACATATATATACCCACATATACATGGGTATAATATATTTAGATATACATACAAATACACAGATTTATATAATATATATATATATATATATATATATATATATATATATATATATATATATATATATATAAAATATATATATATATATATTTTATATATATATATATATATATATATATATATATATAAATATATATATATATATATATATATATATATATATATTTTTATATAAAATATATATATATATATATATATATATATATATATATATATATATATATATATAATATATATATATATATTATATTTATATATATATATATATATATATATATATATATATATATATATATATATATATATATATATATATATATATATATATATCTATGTTGAGGGTAAAATAATAATAACTATTAATAATAATTAATTTATTTATTTAATAACCACGATATTAACATTAGTAATAATAATAACCCTTATAATACTGTACTTAAACCAATAATATATTCTCGTGAACTCATCAACACACCATTTATTTGGCTCCAAAAATTCGTACGATTATTCTAAAACAACATTTAAATAAACTATTATATATTTAGAAAGTATTTGCCAAGTCCCAAAAATAAATAAGAAAATATTTGTACTCACATAAAATGTCTACATGGCCGTCCCGGGTTCCACTGCATGCCTACATAGGTTGGGATTTGGTTCGGGTCCAGTTTGACTGGTTTGGTACAACCGGGTCTCCTAAACGTCAAATAACAATAATAATGAATAATTAAATTATTTATAATGGTCATGTCACAACTTGGCCGGGTTTTCTTAGTTAGGACATCACTATGGCTTGGCATTCCCTTACCATGGCTAAACACTAGTCAAAGCACGTCAATGCACTATCCGTGCCACGATTCCTAGTCACCTTGTACTCCAAATTTAATCATGATTAAAAATTATCTACTGTAATAACTAAATAAATATTTATTTACAAAATTCTAAAAATACCACTTAAATCAAATAAATAAATAAAAAATATTTTAAAATTTCGGGGAGGGGAGCTACAAATCTACCCACCTTAAAAATAATTTTGTCCTCGAAATTCTAACTCATAACCATGCCTAAAATTTAAAAAATAAAAGTCAAGGAATAAATCCACTATTACCACAATCTTCTCAAATGTTAATTTCTCAAAATAGTTTGTATTCTACTCCTAGCCAAATAGCCTTCAGGACTTCTACCCACCTTAGGTCACACTACTCCCTTGAAACACGGGTCACTAAAATCTTATAATCTTCTAACTAGTGGCTAATAATTCTACCAAAATATCTAGGACATATGGTATCTATAACCTCTCATATCTACAAACAACAAATTATTAATAATCAAGCGATATTACAATAACTTAAGAATTTATGATGAATTTCTAGACAGCACGATTATTCGTCATCCCGAAATAGGAAGGGACAAGAATCAAGAGTACGGAAAGGCGAGGGAGAATAATCGAGAATGATTTCAAATAGTTCAGTTCTATAATCCAAATATGGTGGTATGCATGGGTGAGTGTTATGGGGTCTTAATGGGTTCCCTATCTGGACATCACTAGTTGGTTGGATGAACCTTAGATTTCAATCTACATTGGCTGGATAAAATTCCAATGATAAAACTCTTTCTACTATATTAGGGTAACCTAGAATAGGGTTCCTTCCAAGTGGTTGAGCTAGTCGCTAGTCGAGTTGGTTAGCTAGGTCCGTAAGCCTGAAATGCGCCTTCAGTGACCTTTGTGTTTAAGTAGAACATGAGGCCTCTATTGGGTGGATACTAGTGGCATGGGCATAGTGGGCTTCGAGTAGATCACAACCATATATTGGGTTGAAAGGTCCGAGTCGAGGTTGAGGCTCTAATGGAAGTCGGAAAGTATACCGGTATTATGGTAAGGGTTATAGCTAGTCCCTTTGACCTGAAAGTCGTACCATAAAATAGAGTACAAGTGAACGTGTTTGAGTGGGACATGATATACCTAGAAGAAGGTGGACTCGTCTATGTCTTACAGATGAAATTGGTTGGAAGGTAACAGCTGATCTCGTGCTCCGAATATTAATGACACGGCCGGGGATACAAAATGATCTAAATGGAAAGTGGAAGTCCAAGGCACTATCATCCTAAGGGAATTTATTCAAATTAATCGGTAATCCTTGTTCATCCCAAAATTTCTAGAAGGCTTACAGTCTATCCACCTTAGAAGCTAGGATATGGTTTTAGGAATAATAAGGTTAGAAGAATTCAAAAGTCTGGGTATTGTATCTCGACTCTTGTTAATTAAAGAATCAGGCACGGCGTAACGGAATACGGTAGATGTAAGTCAAGTCAATGATCGTTCCTCAAATAAATGGGAAACGAGTGTGTACAATAACACACGGTTGATAAAATAGAATGGCCTACTCGTCCCTAGTATTCAAGAGTTATCGACGGGGTTACCAACTCTAAGGCACATCATTTGAAAAGATTTTTAACAATCGAGTCGTGAATCTCTATTTGTGTTAATCCTGCCAGACTATTATCACAAGAGTTATAAGGGTATAGGCTTAGGGGTTGCTAGTTAAAGCAAGCTTCAAGCAATCAATTAGAGACTCACAATAAATTGGTTTCTTGAGAATAGATAGTCTCCTAGGTCGACATTTTGACTAAGGGTAAAACCCTAATCATTCTCAAGTTCAGATGGCTAGAAGGACCCAATAGCAGTTTGGGGGTCGAGAGGAGAACGAGTAACTCAAGGAAAGGTTCTAGTCACATGGCTGGCCGATGGTAGCTACACTTGTGTATACAACTATCATAGCCATGGGGATACTCTATATCTCTCTACCATCACAAGCTTTCGTCTTTCCAAATCAGTGAAGAACAAAAACAATAAAAAGTTCAAGGGAGATGTTACTGAACACAATTTTATGATTCAAGGCGAACGTATAATTCAAGAAGAATTATCAATACAGTCGCGGATGAGATCCTAGAGGCATCTACATCTCAATCCACGTAAGTTAATCAGAGGGAGAGCGAACCGAGTGCACTACGGTTGATCAGACCGTAATACATCGATTCTGATTAGACAATATGTTAGTAGGCGTCCCCACTAAACATATGTCTTGAATCAAGCTCGAGAATAGAGTGAGCTTACAAAACTAGGCTGTAATAGCAGCGTTGGTTAAGATAGTCAAATATAATTATGCAAGATTTTGGAAAGAAGGCACAAGTAATTCAAGTTTTGAGAGAATCAAAAACCTTACCTGGTGTTCTTGCTTATACAGCCTTCCTATTATCTTCTTATACACAAGGACTTGGTCAACCAATGGGTTATGGACCTCTATATTCTATCTTCCAGGTAGACTTATTAGCGTCAATCCATTTCCTCGTCAATAGGTTACAAGGACCACGGAATGCTAGGTCGGGAGACACGCTACCCAACTTACAGAACTTCCACTAGCGTTGGCTTTGGATCTTATGGGACACACAGGGCATTCTCTTATCCTCTATAGTATCCTAAACTTGTAATCACGTCTGAAGTCATTTTACCAAGAATTATGCCCTGCCCGTATACTCGGGCGATGGTAACCTCTTAGTTCCGTGATTCAAGTGTGATATGCTATCAGATACTCTACCTTATCTCGACTCCAGGGAATCTACGATCAAAGAGGACCACTAGCCCTAGTTTTAGCAATATTTTATAACCTGTATTTTCTTAGACTAATTTCAACTCTAGGGGTCATGTCTCGCCAGTGCGCTGCTGGCTGCAGTGAATCCATAGTCTCCATAATTCAAATAAATGGCGACAGTGCGCTGTTGTCCTGCCATTATGAGTTAACTAATATTCCTTTAACTATATTTGTAAAAAATTTATGGGCTTCTAGAGATCCAAACAAGTTGACTATGAAATAAAGCGTAAGTATCTATCAATCGCAACCTTACAATAAAAGATTGAATAGGGAGGAATGAAGATAAAAGAAATACAACCATTCTAATATTTATTTTATGTGCATCCAAACCATTGAGGAAAACTTTGATTCGAAACTAACTCGAGTTTCGTATGTGGATAACATAATCAGAGATTATATAAAATAATAATTCTTGGGCAAAATAGGAACTAAATAGGTAATTTGGGGCTAAGACATGAGGATGATATCTAACAGACAAGGATGAGGAATTGCACAATTTATCAATGTTAGGTCATTATTTCTATGAAGTCCTGTCTCACCAAGTGAATAATCTATCCACATTGGATCGTGTCATCGTATCAAGAGATGTTAGTGTACCTATGGGAATCTGACAAGCTATCAAAATTAATAACCCTCATCCTAAATTGTATGGCCTAGACTACCCATCAGTAAATTTGTATAAGGGACTCCTAGCCCTAGTCACTCTTTTAGATTAAATTAATTCCTAATTCGTGAATGAGCATTTTCTAGTCGCAGGCTCGCAATAGTACAACTAACTTAAGTACCATCATGAGTTCGCATGATTTACGAAAATCGACCTGCATGGGCCACCACAAAAACTTGTCACGACACGCACCCACTTTTTCAGATACGAGACGTGTCCAAGCCAGTCTATGCCGCAGAGTCGGCGGTAGAACGCTATCAAGCCCGCAAGAAATAAATGCTCAAAATACAACATTTGCTGCTCATTCACAACTCTAAATTTATTACAACATTTACAAGATTTATAATTAAAGAAAATACAAGATTTACAATTAATGAAGTTGACACAATTGCTTTCTATTTCTAGGTTAACCTCAGCATACCCAAGTCTCCCCAATGCTAACAGCGATCGCGACTAAACCTGAAAAATGTTGGTTATCCAGTCAGGATTGGAACGAGCACAATTCACTGAATGCAATTTCAAATAAAGAAAATGACTATAAATCAAAGGTTAGACATCAATCATGAGTTTTGAAAATAAACAGGAAATACAGAAAACCAATAGCAAATAAATAGACACAAAATACTTTTCCCAACTACTAGAAGTACCGTTGATATGTGATCGGTCTCGGGACAATTATGCGACACTGTCTATACTGTCTAAAGCTATACACTGTCTACACTGTCTAAAGTTACACTGTCAACTTTGTATAAAGTTACACTGTCTACAGCAAATAATGCAATAAAAAACATGGTATACTTTGAAATAATAAATCACTGTTTACATTGTCTAATTGTAATAATAAATCACTGTCTACACTGTCTACTTTGCAATAATAAATCACTGTCTACACTGTCTACTTTGCAATAATAAATCACTGTCTACACTGTCTAAAGTCAGATCACACATCCTTGGTACTTCTCATTCCCGACTCGATAATTTATAATAGAACATAATCACATAACCAATGGCCAATCAATGAAATATAGTGAAAATCAATATCGAAATGCAGACAATAAACTGTACTCGCCTGTGGTCCTCTGCTGGTGAAACCGACAGTCTGAACTACTCAATGTGCCATAATAGTCAAAACCCGTACACAGTCCCTGGATGCTGAAATAAACATTACCAATGTTCTCAGAATAGTCAAATTAGCTAGGATTGCCTGTCCTTAAGTCCATTTCTGGATACAGAGGCAAAACAGTAATTTCGGGCAGAAACGATGACCGTCGTTAGACCCGCTTTGCACCGAAAAGCGTGCCAGAGTCAATGATCTCTAAAGTCATCAAACTACATGTCTACGGATCTGGTTTTCAGATACAAACCCAACCGTATGTCCAGAGTTGGAT